>OX419619.1:17800000-18273470 GCA_948473465.1 Lithophane ornitopus | reverse complement strand
TGGCTAGGGGTGAGGCGTATGTACTTATATCGTAAGTCGTAACAGATAAAAATCACAGATATTAAAAAATAACAAATATCAATTTGTTCTTATCAATATAAAATACCCGTTACTTAAAATACTCTCAAGACTGTTACCGCGGCTGTTACTGTTAATACATCAAAACAATCCCCACACAAACTGTTACCACATACACACTCACACAAAGGAAGGAATTATAGCAAGGTTATCAATTTCTCTCTCTTCCTCATTAAAGAATGGAAGATATTCAATTGAGTTTTAAATACGTATTTATCGTCCGTACAAAAATAACAGGCTGTTATTTAATAACAGATATTTGGAACTGCTATTTTTTTGTGACAGTAACAGTGATAACAGATATCGTGTTTAACCTGTTACAACCCATCTTTACCAATGGCGACATGCTTTGCAACACGCAGTGTGGCCAATTTATATTTTTTTATGCTAAATGGCAATAAAATGAAAATGCTAAATGGCTAAATGCAGAGTTTCCTCCTGTTTAGCATACTTTTTCGTCGTTTACTTAAGTCACAGATATTTTGACACAGCTTAACTATAATTTAGTTTGACAGCACTAAGATGGCACTGAGTTATTTAGTGAAAATGCTATTCTAAATTTGACGATTTATCCTAAAATTTTGTTTTATATCTAAAATCCTCTAAACTAAATCATACTATTTTTTCGCGATTAACAATGTGTGGAATAAAATTAGATGTCATGAACTAAAATTCAAACCAACACCTTCGACTTTCAGTTGCAAAACAGTACTGTATAAAAAAAAATTAACATCATGACGGTACCTTGTCAGTATATATATGAAAACATTATGTACGTTCGGAAAAAATCTACATCTTTTTAGTAAAATAAGTGACAGGCATAATTTTAACACTAGAAATAGGAACAAATTAGATCAACCACGTTTCAGATTGTCTAAAGTACATACTTCTTTTATGGGTATTGTGTAAAATGTATAATAAAATTCCACTCGATATTCTTCAACTAAATGAGAAGAAATTTAAAACATGCATTAAACGCACACTATGTAGACAAGCATATTATAAGTTGGATGATTAAATCGTAGATAAAAATGCTTGGCTTAACGCTGGTCCTACTCCACAACAGGCACTTGGGCTCACTAGTTAAAATTTCATAATTGGAAGTGTTGCTTCCCCCTTTTTACTATTTTTTATTTATTTTTCCTGACATTACGAAATTATTGTTTATTCTTATTTAACCTGAAAATAATATTATACTAATTGCTTAATTTCTTTGCAAACTAGTTTTGTATAATTTAGAAGCATTTTTTCAATTATTGTAAATGTGAGTACCATGGAGCCGTTTAGTATGGTATGATGTATGTTGACTTGAAATAGCATGGCAGATGAGAGTATGTCATGCTCACTTAAATGTCTCGCTGATGGTGGCACGTGTGTTGGATCATTCGGTTCCCTACAAAATGGTTGAGCTGGATGGTGCTGATCCACATGTCATGTTCGTGAACGGGCGCCGTCAGTTGAGACTGGTCACCTCTTATTTGCCAGAGCTTATTTTTAATATTAAATTTTGAATTGCTTTTGATTCTTTTTTTGTTTTACATTGTTCTCACATATAGAAGCAACATGAATACTGTTTTCCATTTTGTAATAGCTATATCCATTTTTTAAAGAGTGTCCTTGGAGTTTCTTGCCCGTTCTTCTCCATAGAGATCTACGTTTTGGAATGGGCAACTAGCTTCAACTCTCTGACTAACTGACCGACTCTTTGACAATTCAAAAGTGCCTGTAAATGGTTTAATTGAAATAAATGCTTTGAGTTGAGTTTGAGTTTGAGTTTGTATTTTTTTAAATTCTCTTTTGCTTATATCTCGAAATGGTGTCTTATCGCAAAAATAATGAAAATTTCGACCCCCTATAAGAAACCCGTAAACCCCTATACTCAACATGATGGTATATATATTTTTTTTTTTTTTTCCTTATTTTCCATACAAAAACTGAAAAATGCATTAAAAACACGTCGAAGCTGCTGTGTTCGGTGTACAACAGAATTGGCACCATAGTCTATTAATTCAGAATGAGTTTGGTCGTTTGACAGGACTAAACTAAATTTTAGTGATTTTTAGTTTAGTTTAGAGAATTTTGTGACAAGAGAATCGGCGCCACTGTCGGACGGTAATCACTAATCATAAACAGCAACAGTACCCATGTAATTGTGCATGGCATCGAATGCAAACCATGATGGTCTGTAAATTTCCAGATCCTGTCCTTGTAGACTGTTTTTTTTTTTAATACATTCCCTTTAATTAATGGGTCAATAAAATTCTTCTCTTCTTTTTTAATTCCTCGATAGAGCAATGTACCTACTGAGAATTTATCATTAATCCTGATCCAGGCGTCATTTACCACGGGGTTCTGTCCCCACGTGCGACCCCGCATGCGGGGTGAGTCGGTGGTGGACATCTCGTTCGCCAGCCCCGCTCTGTCGCCGCGTGTCATTGACTGGCGCGTCATGGAGGGGGTGGAGACGTATTCCGACCACCGATATATCCGGTTTGACGTCTCCGCCCAGACCTCAAGCGCGCCGGTCCGCCAGGCCCCGAGTGGTCCGCGTTGGGCGCTGAAGCAGCTGGACCAGGAGCTTCTCCTGGAAGCCTCGATCGTGCAGGCCTGGGTGTCATCACCGGACAGGCCTGCCGACATCAACGACGAGGCGGAGTGGTTCCGGGAGGCCATGTCCAATATTTGTGACGTGGCAATGCCCCGGGTCCAGCCCGGATGTGCTTCGCGCCAGGTGAGCTGGTGGTCGCAGCAGTTGACGGCTCTGAGCCATGCGTGCGTTGCTGCGCGACGCCGGTACGCCAGGCACCGCAGGCTCCGTATCCGCCCTCCGGATACGGAAGCCATTCAGGCGGAGCTATACGAGGGGTACAGAGCGGCGAAGACCGCCCTCCAGGAGGAGATCCTGCGGGCCAGGGCACTGGCCCGCGACGCGACGCTAGAGACTCTGAACGCAGATCCGTGGGGACGCCCATACAAGATGGTGCGGGAGAAACTCCACCCATGGGCTCCCCCGCTGACGCAGAGTCTCCGGCCTCAGCTTGTGGAGGACGTGGTGAGCGCTCTGTTCCCTTCGAGAGGGGAACGTGCCTCCCCGCTCATGGCTCCGCCTACTGCGGTGCTCGATGCGGACCACACCGCCGACGACGACGACAATGCTCCGGAGGTGACCGAGGTAGAAATGAGAGTGGCGGTACGAAGGCTGAATGCCAAGAATACCGCCCCAGGACCCGACGGCTTACCTGGGAAGGCCTGGGTCCTGGCCATGGAGGCTCCCGGGCCTCGACTAAGGGGTCTCCTGAGCGCATGCATGGAGAGGGGCCAGTTCCCACTTCGTTGGAAGACGGGGAAACTGGTCCTCATAAAGAAGCCGGGGCGCCCTGCGGACTCTCCATCCACTTATCAGCCCATCATGCTGTGGAACCGGCGAGAGATGTCGTGCGGTGTCCCACAGGGATCGGTCCTGGGGCCGCATCTGTGGACATCGGATACGACTGGGTGCTGCGCGCTGACCTCCCTAGCGGCGTCAGCGTAGTTTGCTACGCTGATGACACCCTGGTCCTGGCGCATGGGAGGTCGCATCAGGCGGCGGCCGAACTCACGACATGCGGGCTTGCGACAATCGTCGAGAGAATCCGGCAATTGGGACTCGAGGTGGCCTTGCACAAGTCCGAGGTCATGTGTTTTCATGGCCCTCGGAACGCGCCACTGTCGGGTTCCCAAATCACGGTAGGAGGGGTTCACATCGGCGTTGAGTCGACGATGAAGTATCTAGGACTCGTCCTCGACAGCCGGTGGTACTTCGTGGAGCACTTCCGTCGTTTGGCTCCCAGGCTGGACCGGGCTGGGGCCGCCTTGGGGCGGCTCCTACCTAATCTTGGGGGGCCAAACGCCTCCTGTTGAACGCATCCCAAAGGGTCATGGCCATACGGCTGGCCCGGGGATACCGCACTGTCTCTCGTGAGGCGGCGAGCCTCTTTGCCGGATTACCGCCATGGAATCTGGAGGCAAAGGTGCTCGCCCACATCTGGGAGTGGCGCGAGGAGATGAAGCGCCGGGGCGTAACTCCACTGCCGCGAGAAATCGCGCTTATCGCTTAGTTCGGCCGCCTACGCCTTTAAAAAAAATAGACAGATAACTGACGTAGATACAGCCAGAATTGTTTATTTTAGTTATTTTCATAATCTTCTGTCTTATGGGATTCTTCTCTGGGGAGCCTGTGCGGACATTAATGCTATCTTTGTTTTACAGAAAAGGGCTATTCGAGCCATTTACAACCTAGTTCCGAGAGATTCCCTTCGAGAAAAATTCAAAGAAATAGATATTCTGACTGTAGCTTCACAATATATATTTGAAAACCTATTGTATGTACACAAAAATATATCAAATTTAAGAAAATGTCCGATATTCATAGTTTAAATACCAGGAATAAACACAATCTTGCTGTACATCGCACTCGTCTCCATAGAGTAGACAACTCGTTCATGGGGCAATGTATACGCTTTTATAACAAACTTCCCATTGACATTCGAAACTTACCCATTAAACGATTTAAAAGCTGCATTCAAACCACACTTTGTAGAAAAGGGTACTATACAATTTCAGATTATTTAGAAGACAAAAAAGCATGCGATTGAGCTGCTCGCTCTGCTAAGCATTGTAACATTTTGAATAATATGGAAAATCATCAAAGTATATCTACCAGTTTTATTTACAAATTGACATAATTGCATATTCTATACATATCTATGTACTTTGTAAAGTATTTTATTATTGTGAATGTGAGGACTATGTGAATTTTTATTTTTTTTCGTTCTCAGTTAATTTTATCGATGGTCTGGCAATTTGAGAATTGTATGCGGCCTACCCAAATGTCCTTTCTTTGGTATTGTTCGTCGAGACATTGAGCTCCTTAAGTTCTGAGTTGAGCTCCACCATTACTGACAAATGCTTGCACTGACTGGACAGGTCCACTCAAATCTGTGTGGTTCTTTCCTCAAAAGACCATTTCAAACTCGAATTTACATGGTCCTCATATGGCTTGACCAAGATTATGTCTGGACTTTAAAAGAGACTGTGATCTCTGAGTTTGTTTCGGCCTTTCTTCTCAGAGTCAGATAGGAAACGCCGACCTCATCTAGCTTATTTTTAATATTTTTTAATATGACGTGTAAAAGTGATTCCAATATCCTATTTACAGAATAAAAAAAATCATTTCATTTCGTTTCATTTCGATGATTTCCCAACCAAAAAAAAAAAAAAAAGGCGTCATTTACCAAATTCCTGTCTTTATATTGTTTTTTTACTTTTAGGGTTCCATAAATACATGGTTTTCCTTCAAGCAACTCAATAAATTCTAGGGCACTCGTTGCTGCATTCTAGCAAAGTTGAAATCTATGCAAAATTGAAATAAGTGATCAAACTTTGATGAAATATTCAAACACCCCTGCCACACATGTGTCAAACAAATGTTCAAATATTGTTGCTATGTCTGGCGCATATATAAGGTATTGCAGGCGGGGACAAACAAAACTTACACCATATTTCAGGTTATTAGTTTTTGCAGTCGGGTTTTTGTTTTTTAAATAATTTGTTTTATTTCAAGCTTTTTAGTTTTATCCTACTATATCCTACTATCCTACTTAATATTATAAATGTGAAAGTTTGTGTGTTTGGATGTTTGTTACTCAATCACGCAAAAACGGCTGAATGGATTTGGATGAAATTTAGCAAACAGATAGTTTATAACCGGGAATAACACATAGGATACTTTTTATCCCGATATTCCCACGTAATCGAGACTTACGCGGGTGAAACCGCCGGGCGCAGCTAGTTGTTATATATATTTGGAATTAACTCATTACTAGCTTTTGTTTGATACCAATATTGTTATAATTTATTTTAAAAAAACCTTCCCCTATTTTTTTTTTCTATTTGCAGATGATATATGTATATTAAAAAAATATTGCCTGTCACTTCCACAATTAAGACGAACCTAACGACATCGACACCTCGTATGTTAAAACCCATCAAGCCGTTTAGGCTACAGAGCGAGCCAATGAAATGATTTTTTTGGAAGTCAGTTGTTTTTTTTTTGGAAATACTTTTTATACGTGACACCTTTGTACATATTAGGTTGGTAGACGACTCGGGTCGGATGACCGTGGCACAGGATGTCGCCACACCACATGAGAGGCGCATTGATTGGCGCACAATGCTGCGCCTGAGTCGACGACACGATCGCCGACCGCGACCGCCCGCTCTTTGTAGTGTCAGTGAGTATTGTGTACAGATAAGGTTCAATATTGACCTCTCATCTCAAGATAATGTTCAATTTTGACCTCTCATCTCATATCTGACAGGAATGTTTTATCACAGCGGGTCGATTACCGGTGTTGTAAGTGTGACGAGTACGACAGGACTCGTAGTGTAATAATCTGCGTAATCAAAATCGAATTAGTGATTGAGGTCAGAGCACATGTATTTGTGCTGCACTGCTGACACTCGGCTGTCTGCCCTGCGCACAGATTGCTTGCTTATAATGTGATGATCGCAACACAAACACGAGCCTAATAAAAACTCTGTCATCTGAAGTAATCAACATTGAAACAAGCACAGCATTACATTGACCTGTATTTTTTGTGTATCGCAAAACCGACATAAATGCACAAAATATTTTAACATAAAATAAGTAAATATTTTATTGAATGTAGATTTGCTCAAGTGTCTGAGTCAGAGCTAGTTTCTGATCTGCGTAAAGTTCACTTCGACCACACTTTACCACACGCAATTCGAAAGCGAACTAGTCAGCTGCGGTAATAATTGAATGTACTGCTTTTAATTTTTGATAAAAAAAAAAATATTATTAACTTTATTTTACATACCTACCTAGGTATGTAACTTTATTTTACATACCTACCTAGGTATGTAAAATAAAGTGATTTTATGTAAATTTTCCTTTTTATAGCAATCCTGCATAATTATGAGTACTTATCTATTATTAAAAAGAAATGCTACATATACTTACAATCTTAGCATTTTATAATCTAAGCAAAAATACAGCAAAATAATTTTGTCCACCGAGCTTGTTCTAGCCAAAACGCTGTGCGACTTCGTCTGCAATCCAGGAAGAAAAGTGTGTGTGTGAAAACTCAACGGTAGGAACGAAGTTGTAAAACTAGCACGTAGGCTTTACAGGTTAACGAGTAAGTAATAACATAATCGACCAACTTACATTTGCAGTTGGAATATAAGGGACAACATGTTTTTCAACTACAATGTTAAGTTTGTTCTTGATCCCAACGGAACCCTTCATTGCGCGTGGACCGATACGCACTTGGCCGGTTTTATTTACATTAGCTTAAATAGTATTTATTCTCACTCAAAGTTATAGAAATTAACCAGTTAAGTAGGTATTTAAAATAACGGATACATTTTATATTTAGCTATGCAAAAAGTTTTATTCAAAATGAAATAGGTACTTTTCACACAGCCAGTTCTTTCAAATTTCAAAAGCCGACTAGTATTGGTATACGTTTACCTACCTTAGTGAACCGAACTTCTATAAGTTACTCCTAATTATATGTACAATCAATCTGCCTAGCCTTTTCCCAACTATGTTGGGGTCGGCTTCCAGTCTAACCGGATGCAGCTGAATACCAGTATTTTACAATTTACATGGAGCGACTGCCTATCAAGTATTCCTTCTTTACCAAACACAACATCTTAGTAAAGGAACAGAAAGGCTTTAGGAAAACAAATCCATAAACCTGGGTATCTATGACATCCTTAATATTATAATGCCAGATATCGATCAAAGAATTCCCACTACCGCTATATATAAGGACATGACGAAAGCCTTTGATCTAGTTGATCATAATATTTTGTTAGGAAAACTAAGTGCTCACGGTATAAGGGGAAACGCTTATTCTCTTATAAAATCCTACCTTGACAATGGAACACAGTGTACGGAAGTTAGACGAATTTGCAAAAAGGATAAAAAAGAATATAGATACATCTCAGGACAACGTAAAATCACTTTTGGCGTGCCACAAGGCAGCATATTGCGCCCACCATTGTTTTTAGTCTATACATATAAATGACTTTCCAAAACACGTCACTTTTCCTATAGTTCTTTTTGCCGATGACAGCACTTTAATTATTAGACATGATTTAAATAGAAACTACGAAATTGACATTAAAAGGCATTAGAACAATCAATTGCTTGGCTTGAACAAAATAATTTAATTTTTAATTTAAATAAAACAAAAATCATGCAGTTTCGGCAAAGAATTACCACTTCAGCCATCAATCTATCTTTTAATAATGATATAATTGAAGAAGTAGGACATATTAAATTTTTAGGATTGACAATAGACTCTAAACTAACGTGGAAAGAACATGCATCGATCCTAATTACAAAATTGTATAGGTTTGCCTTTGCTCTTTATAAATACAAAATAGTAAATCAGGCGGCTGTTGTAACCGAGTATTATTGCTACTTAGATTCCATATCACGTTACGGAGTCATTTTCTGGGAAAATTCCTGTGAAAAACTTGAAATTTTTAAAGCGCAAAAGAGGTGCATTAGGTCCATATGCAATCTTAAATCAACAGAAAGTTGCAAACCACATTTTATCTCCTTAAAAATACTAACGTTACCTTGTCTTTACATATACGAGACCGCTTTGTTTGTAAAGAAAAACGGTGATTTATTTAAAAAAGCTTCAGAACAAAGCTATCGATCCATATAACCAACATATCGACATGAATTATGCCTAAGAAGTTCAAAAACTGCCCTTATGCACAAGAGCATACTTTGCATGGCTCAAAATGTTTTTAATAAGCTAGCTAACGATATAAAAGATTTAAAATTGACACAATTTAAACGTAAACTAAATATTTTTTTAATAGAAAAATGCTACTATACCTTTGACGAATTCCTAGTTGACAAAATTTCATGTGACGGACTATTTTATGTTTTAATGCAAATTCATAATTTTACATTATATATTTAATTAATTGCAATATATTATAATTTCTATAGATATTAATTACTCCATTGTGTTTCATATAATGTTTAACGTAATTTCTAATATTAACTACTAATATCAATATAATTAAGTTAAACACAGTAGTATTTCTTACACACACGTGGTAACATCGAGATTTTAGAGATAAAGATATTAAAAATATATTTTTTAAATAGAATTATTTCACCTCATCGTTGGCAGCACAGGAATGTCACTTATTTTAGAGATCCTCAAGGTATGGAACAAGCTCTGTTTTATGTGCAGAGTAGTTCCACATACTTAAATTCACTAGATTTTCCTGAAAGTATAGGTGAATAAAGTAGGCTAATTATTGCAGCTTTAGGGCTGTTAGTTAGTGGTGGGTGGGTAATTATATTTCAGATCGCCGTTCGTAAAATTAGAATAAAGACTTCGCTTAACAGGTAAGCTCGTGAAGTAAAATTGCGAATCAAACAGATTCGCAATTTTACTTCACGGCGATCTTTCATATAATTAAGTTAAACACAGTAGATGTTTACAGCTGACTGCAATAATTCAGTTACTTAATCAATTATCTAGTTATAAATATTCTAGTTTATTAAGTAGATAGTTTTATTTTCCTTAGCATTACTTATTTAGGAATAATAAACTATTGTTTATCAATAAAAATGACAACAAGTAACCCCACATAGTACCTGACTCAATTCATGCCAGCTCTTTGTCTAGAATCAGTTCTACTTCTTTGTTTTTGACGTTCAAACGTGCCTTAAATGTGCCTATTTGAAATAAATTATTTGACTTTGACTTGACTTTGTTGGGCTGCTGTATGTGTTGTACTGTGAGAGGAAGAATTAATGTCCCTCTGTCTTTCATTATTGGTACTTACCTACTTAAAAAACTTTAAAACAGTCTCACTCAGTATTTGATTCATTTGTCCACATAGTCGACATTAGGGTCAAAAGGATAGTCAACTTCTTTGTAGGTTTCCCTTAAGTTTGTTCTGCACGTAAAATAAGGTCAGGAAGAATATTACATTATTATTATTAAGTAGATATTATAAGTCAGTAAGTAGTTGTATTTGTGTGCTTAAAGTATTGAAATAGATCAGGAAAATATTTGTTAAATTGAACACTTTTGAAAGTTTCCAGGACTGGAAATAGCAGTCGTAGTCTATGTCTCCGTGAACGTAAACGTTCACTTATTTGAGATGCGGTGTGAAGCTTAATGCATGAGTTTACAGCTCCTAAGCTCTATAATTATGTTTTGTATTTATGGCCGATTCTTATAATTCATCATTTTAATTCATCTCAGTGTTTACTAGCTGTAATGGTATTGAGTAGTTAGGATATTGAATTTGATACGTATCAAATCGTTAACTGTATCTTTGTATTCGCAACGAATAACCGGATCAGTGAAGTATAGCTGTTTTGTCAGCATTTGATTGGTGCATTTTAGTATCAGTCTTGTTGAGTTGTTACTTTGGAGTGTAAATATACACCGGGTTGTTGTTGAGGTTCTCCTCAGTTTTGTTTTCAATATTGGCTGATTCCTGTTATTGACTTAGTTGTGAGATGTTTTAGTTTGTTATTTATTGTAACATATCAACTCTTTTTGTGTTAATTTTACATTTTCTCAATAAGAACTGGTAAGGTTCTCTATTATCATAGGGTCTTCTGTTTTTAATATTTATTGCTTAATTGTTATTGTTTGTAGCTATAGAATTGTATACTCCAGGTTGTTATTTTGTCTTTTGTTTATTTAGCAAGTAGAATAATTTAACATTCATGTCAATTAGGTATGATATTACTTTTGTTTTGGTTTTAATTTAGTGAAAGTGAACATTGTTGCATCAGCCAAGTCCTTCAACAGTTTGTGTTTGTGTATGTTCTTCATAGGCATAGGGTCAGTCTTTTCTTTACTTATGGTGAAAGTAACCAGTTCAGTTTGTTTATGGAATGTAGAATGGAGTATGTCTTTCACCTTATTATGAATAAGTAGGGGAGCGTGGAATAATACTTTGTATGTGTTTGGTCCATTTCAGTTATATCCAAAATCAAAGGTTTCCATAGATATCTCAGCATTTGTCATCAGCCATTGTATCGTTCGCGGTAGAATCATGTTAACCAAGTATTGAATGTATGAGTGTAAAAATAAAATGCTTTATTGTTTGGTTTATAAAATAGATATCATTTATCAATTTGTTAGGATAGGTAAACCACCGTCGACGTCGACGTCGAGCAGGAGGCGCTGTGGTTACGCGGGGCGATGACGCAAATCAGCGACGCGTCCATGCCCCGGGCCCACGCACAATCCGCAAGGCGCCAGGTGTACTGGTGGACCGCCGAGATCGCGCAGCTGCGCGTCGTGTGCGTGGCGGTCAGACGTCAGTACGCCCGATACCGGAGGAGACGTCGACGGGTCTCTGAAGAAGAGGCCGTGCTGTATGAGGTGTACCGCGCGGCTAAGGAGACTCTGTGGCTGGCCATCGGCGAGTCCAGGACGCGAGCCAGGGAGGAGATGTTGGAGACTCTAGACGGGGATCCGTGGGGGTGCCCTTATCGCGCGGTTCGAGGGAAATTTCGAGCCGCGGCGCCCCCACTTACGGAGAGTCTTCAACCCGAGCTGCTGGAGGAGGAGGTTGCAGCCCTCTTCCCGGCAAGAGCGGAGCATACTCCGCCGCCGATGGTTTTGCCCACAGCCGCAGAGTCTACAGAAGAGGAGAACGCCATCAGCGTCCCAGAGGTGACACAGGCAGAGATGAGGGCAGCCGTGATGCGGCTCCGGGCCAAGAACGTGGCTCCGGGGCCCGACGGGATCCACGGCTGCGTGCTAGCCCTCGCTCTGAAGGAGCTTGAGCCCCAACTCAGAGGACTCTACACAGCGTGCCTTGAGCAGGGCCAGTTTCCCCCTTTGTGGAAATCTGGTCGTCTGGTCCTGCTCAGGAAGGCGGGGCGCCCTGCGGACTCGCCGTCCGCGTAGCGGCCCATAGTGCTGCTGGACGAGGTGGGCAAGCTGTTTGAGCGGATAATCGCAGGCCGCCTCGTCGGCCACTTGTGCAGAGAGGGGCCGGACCTGGACGACAGCCAGTTCGGGTTTCGGCATGGGCGCTCCACGATCCACGCTGTGTCGCGGGTTAGAGTCCTGGCGGAGGAAGCGGTGCCCCAGGGCGGGGTGACGTTGGCGGTGTCCTTGGACATCTCCAACGCCTTCAACACCCTGCCTTGGAGTTGTATTCGGGAGGCACTGCGGTATCATGGGGAGCCTCCCTACCTCCGCCACATCGTTGGGGCTTATCTGTCGGAGAGGTCTGTCACCTACATGGGACGTGATGGCGGAAACCAGCGCCGCATGTCGTGCGGTGTTCCACAGGGCTTGGTTGTAGGGCCACTCCTGTGGAACATCGGGTACGACTGGGTGCTGAGGGGCGAGCTTGGACCGGGGTAGACGTGACGTGTTACGCGGATGACAATGACACAATGTACTATTTAATATCTTTATCTCTAAAATCGCGATGTTACCACGTGTGTGTACGAAATACTACTGCGTTTAACTTAATTATATGAAAGATCGGCGTGAAGTAAAATGATAACACATATCATTTCAGCCGGAAGACGTCCACTGCTGGACATAGGCCCCCTGACACACATTAACACATATTAAAATAGAAAAATTATAAACATGAAAGCATAAAAAAAAAGTTAACCACACTTTCATAAATTCCTCTCACAGTACTTCGGTACCTACCTACAGAATGCGTAAATAACGACAGTTTGATGATGAGTCTTTTAAAATCCTGTAAATCTGGATGATTTCGCATGACCCAGGTGTAGGTACTGGATGCATCCTCATATGTCTGGCCGTCTGCCGTAAATTATGCGAATATGTCTTGTGTTCTGTGAAGGGAGTCGACTTTTCCAAGTTAGTTTTAATTAGAATACAGAACAAAATTGTCAATACCTATTAATCTTTATGTTTCTTTGTTAATTAATGTAATTGGTGTAATACCGATTTAAATAAATAAACATTAATAAAAATCCATCGTAAAAGGTTTTTTTTACGATGGATGCGCATGCGCACATGTCGCGCCCGTCCGGATGCGCCGCCGTGGTCGGGTTACTGTGGCCGCAACACGTGTGCACTAATGTGCTCCGGCTATTTAGCCCACTAGGCCGGGTCCCGGACCACAACGCTCTTTGTGTTCATACCTATAGCATTTATGGTTCATAAATGTTCAATACCAATGAAATATCATGTACCTATATATAGTCACGTGAGCAGTGAGTAGTATCGCGGCGGGTGGCTGACGTTGATGGCTAATTGATGCGATCAGCCTAGGGGAGTTCACATTACATGATCGCAACGCGTAGTCGTCGTGTGGTGGGAACGACTACCGGGATTACCTGTGTAGTCCTTTCGGTGACAAATAAAACTCGATACGTATGATCTATTGGTGGCAAGTTTGTAAAAAGCAAATATTACGTGTGTCCTGTGGTGCCACCGGCGTCACGTGATCACGTTTGCGAGTCAGCACGCGGTAATCGCGGAGTCGCGACTCGCGGCAGAGCTCATAGAGCGCAAGCACAGACTTCACAGAGGCACACGCTGAGCGACGCGGTGGATGACAATCTATTATGTTCGGCGCCGCGCGCCGGCTCGGCGAAGTGAAACGATTATTTTTATAATGCCGAGCGTGCGCGGCGCGTGCCAGGAAATTAAATTGTCCTGCTAGAGCGGCGGCGACCAGCGCTCACAACCCACAAGACACACACGTGAGTCTTCTGCACATTAAAGCATTTATAGCACGCGAGCCTGCACGGATGCACGGGGGTTTGTATCATATTATGCAACTAGCGATGTGGTCGACCCTCTTGGTCAAACCTCATCGCTAGTTGCGCTGGTTGCATAATGATTGTGATATACAATTAAATGTAGCACATAACTCAAAGGTAAGAATCAAGAATGCTCCGCAGAGTCCCGCTCTATCCCCGGTGCCGACTAGACGTTCCCTTTGAGTTGTTGTGTACTTACTGATAATTTGGTGATTTTACTCTAAACCCAAAGTCCCTAACAAGTGATTCATGTGAACACCACAATGGTTAGTAAAGTAGTCTTTGACGACTGCACAAGTGCACAATTTCTAGTTATGTAGGTATGGACTCTATTCTATGGAGATAATAGAGACTCACCGATAATGGACTTCAATCGTGTTTGAAGCCTACACGGCCTAACATACCTAACACGCATAATTGCATGTGTTGGAGGCATACGCGATCTATCTTTAGGTATCGGTCTAGCCGATACGCTGCGTCAACATGACTTATAGGAATGTACTGTCTCTCTGGAACCCTCGCTGCAGCTTCTATCGTGCTCATGTCGGGGCAGTAATGTCAGTGCGCTGGCTGTTATCAATCATGTTCTATTATGTAGTAGGTACGGTAGCACTAATCGGGCGCGCGGAGCACTCTCATTAGTAGCGATACGCGCTGGAGCAAACGTTCGCTTGTTTGTGCATAAACAAAGCACAGATAAAGAGACAGACATTACCGAACTATGCTAATAGACGTGCGTTCATTTAGTTGATAACTAATTATTGAATGCGGTTTAAGTTAAGTCGACAAGACAGGCATTGTTCTTTGGGTTACGTCTCCGATAAGTGCAAAATAAATAAATAAAATAGTAATCATTAGTTAGAATTTACTATCGACATGCTAATAAGAAGAAGAAGTTAGAGTACTGATGTGTTGGACGGAGGTAGAGGTCGGGACTCGGGGTCAGCAGTCATGTGTGTTACCATCGCGATCACAACGATGTCACGGTTATCTGACAAGTACCTACCTACGTTGTACATACGTGTTGTTTAATTGTAGCTCGCAGGCAGTCGCAGGTGTATGTTTATAGAAGCCTTAGCTATGGTTAAAAGTTGTCAAATTAAATATTGTACTTCCAAGATTTTGTCCCTCTTGTGAGGTGAGACGGAGGCCAGTGACCCTCGTTACACACAGCAGCTTGTTGGAAGTTATTATTGCTTTCTTTATTAGTTGTTTAACATTTTTAGGGTTGCGCAGTCAACAAGGAACCTATAGAGTTTCGCCATGTCCGTCTGTCTGTCTGTCCGCGGCATAGTTCAGAGACTCTTAGCACTAGAAAGCTGTAATTTGGCATGGGTATAAATATCATTCACGCCGACAAAGTGATAAAATAAAATCATGTTTTTTTATTATTCAGGGAGATTTGTTTGTGAAAATCGCATTCGCAAGCCATTAATAGAGCACTCTATTCGATGTGTATCTATGTGCGAGGTAAGCTGTAGGTACACTAAGTGATCGTCTAATGCTGGCTCCACACGTTTGCCACTTGCCACAAACTACAAACCTGTACAAACGCTTGGATAAATATACAGGTGAAACAAACACCGATATCCACGCGCTTGCGAGTGTGCTAGTGTGTTTGAAGGAAGTATGAGAAGAATGGACAGTCGTATTTTAACAAGGACGTCGAATTTTTTTCGGCGATAACGTTTAGTTTAACCTATTTTAATTATAAAAAGAAGCAAAATAAAAGTAAACGGAAAATTCGGCAAAGAATATGGTGGATGATAAAAAAATTCAGTCATCATCATCATCAGCCTATAGCAAGTCCACTGCTGGACATAGGCCTCTCCAATTGCACCCCATTTAGCTCGATTCTCGGCAACTCTCATCCAGCTGCTACCAGCCACCCTGCGAAGATCGTCGCTCCACCTAGCCTGAGGGCGTCCTACCTTACGTTTGCCGATTCGCGGTCTCCACTCAAGAACACGTCTACCCCAACGGTCATCGGTTCTACGGCTAATATGGCCGGCCCATTGCCACTTCAGCTTGCTTATTCTGTGAGCTATGTCGACAACTTCAGTCACCAGTGAGCAAGTCGATACTAACAACGCACAAACGTGTAGATGGATCCCAAGCGCTTGCCGCAAAATTTGATTTGGCCATCAAAAACCGACATTCGATCGGATCGGTCGCAAGCGCTTGTAAGTCTACACAAAACCAAGGCAAACGCTCTAGCCACGTTTGAATTTGTGATCTTGGCGAGGTTTGCCAAACGAAAAGTGTGGAGCCAGCATAACGTTTTGCGAGTGGAGTTCATCGCTTGTAGGTAATTAATGAAGAGTGACGCACTAACGTAATGCGACGTGCGCTGGACAAACGGCGCAGCGTGCCTGTCCGCAATACACTTGATGCACTAATACAAGAAAAATCTTTTACATTTTATAATGCTACCGCTTTAAGTACATTCTGTCACATTCTGATTGTAACTTCACCGATGTCTGTCATTTCGGTAGCGTCGCTGAATGTCTCGAGCCACTGATGTCAACCACAGAACTCAAGCGCCGTGCGACGCCCGCCGCGCCGCGCCCCTAGCCGACTGTATTTCTGAACTTCGAAGTTTAAAAAAATATGTTTTTTTTTGTAAAATTTTTTTATCATCGAGACATCGTCCAGATAAACTAATTGGGAAAAATACGTAATATTGAAGCTTGCGTAGTTTTTGAGTTAGCTTCATATTACGTATTTTTTCCCACTTAGTGTATGTAGACGATATTTTGTTTGACTCCGTCGCTGTTGTTTACATAGCAAGTAGTGGTATTCGAATTTGTGTGGGGTAGGTACCACAACTAAAAAGTGAAAAATAAAAACTTTTTACAATGTATGAACTTATTATATATGTGTATACTTATACCTATGTTTTGCTTCACTTACTTCAACCATTAAATGTTTACGTCGCACTTACTGGTTGAAGTAAGTGAAGCTAGCGGCTAACCGGACGCAGTGAATATTGCCGCTCGGCTCGGCACACCGCGCTGTGTTGCACTTCACTGAATTCACAACAGTAAAAGTCACAGAAGGTCCTCAACGCGCTGAATATTCAAGCATGTGACGGACTAGCGGCTAACAAACTAGAAGCACAACAAACACTAGTAAGTATACCTATAGTTTCAGGACGTACCTGGCGTGCAATAAATACTGTACTATAATTTCTGTACCTTTGTTTCTATTTATTATGTACACTTTATTATTCTGTGCACAGATGCTCCCGAGATAATCGCTCTCACACAAGAATTTCAATTTCCTTCCTTCCTCCTTGGGCCGAGCATGTGAGCTAGAGCATTGTGCTAAGTTATGCTGTTAATTGTGCTACATTGTGCTATGCGCAGTAATACGCTACGATTACTGACACATTGATTATACTCCCCCGACACGAGCGCCTTTGGTTTCAGCAGCAAGCAGGTACATAGTATAAATTTATATTTCTATGATTTACCAGAACCGCGGTACTCCCGATCAGACGTAGATGCTACTGCCAGCGCTAAAGAGCGGTGACGGTACCAGTATAAATAAAAAACTACCTAGTTTCTGGTATAAATCGAATACTTATTTCTTTACATTATCATGACATGCTCTTGTCAGGTCGGGGTGCTCACTGTCAAAACTTTTCTTACTCTCAATCCGAATCAATGCTCGTCACATTGCATATGGTGAAGTGGAGCTGATGGTGAAGTACCAGGAGAACTCAACGATTAACGTCCCTACATCGGGAAAAACGATATTTTGTAAAAGATGATGAGCAGTTGCCGTTAGGGTATTGTAACTTAGATAAATTACAAACTGACCCACTAAAAAGCTAGAAATAAAAACGGTTTTTTGAAATACGGTTGTTTTTTTATGTAAAAAAGTTTGTATACTCTAAACGAGATACGATAAAAACACGACGAAACTTACCAACATCCCGCCTAAAAATACATTCAACAACTCTGGTTATGTCAATAAAAATATTATATATAATAAGTTACCCGAATAAATAAGAAAAGTAAAAAAAACTCCACCTATTCACGAATAAATTAAAAACTGTATTAATAAGTAAATGTTGTTACAGCTTAAACTAATATTTAGGTCTTTCAAAACACCGTTTTGAAAGACTTACAACTCCTCAAACAGCAATTTAAATCTATTGGCCTGGACCTTAACCCATCAAAATGCGAAATTTACCTTTCTGACATTACCGACAGACAACTGACCCTTGAGAAATTTAATGCAATAGCTCCACAAATCAAAAAGGATGGGCACACGGGTAGACCATGACCTGGAATAGGACATAGAATACGTTTTATCCCTATATTCCCACGGGATCGAGACCTACGCGGGTGAAACCGCGGGGCACAGCTAGTAATATTATAAATGTGAAAGTTTGTGTGTTTGGATGTTTGTTACTCAATCGCGCAAAAACGGCTCAATGGATTTGGATGAAATTTGGCAAACAGATAGTTTATAACCTGGATTAACACATAGGATACTTTTTATCCCGATATTCCCACGGGATCGAGACTTACATGGGTGAAACCGCGAGAAAAAATCTGCGAGCAACCAATGTATACGCGAGTAGATTCCTATGGTTGCGTTTTGGCCATGAACAGAACGGAAATACACGTAGCGCTCGTTCGCCGCTGCCGCGGAACCCCTCGCTACGCTCGATCGGCGCTCGCGCGCGCGGTTGGTCACAGTTCTAACCTAACCTAACCTATTTCATCCACTTTTTCACCTCTGAACCCGAACGCAACTACCTGTAGGTAGTAATTTTCATTAAAACTGAGAATTAGAAAAAGTTATTCTTTATCCAATAGTAGAAATTAAGCTGATTTTTCGATTATTTTAGCAGAACATAATGTTTTCGGAAACTTTGTATTTTTTCGGAAGTTTGGTATTTTTTCGGTAATTCATTTTAACACAGCTTAGATAGTATTACAGTCAACCACAGATCGCTACTGATGATCAAGACCACAGATGGCCACCGGAACTACTTAATAATAATTATATCACGGGTTGCGATTCGATTATTCTTACTACATGTTAGTAGGTGTGTACCTCGTAATTAGTGCAGATGCAGCTCTTGTGCGAGTGCGGCTGGTGATACGAGAGGCGTGTGAAGTGAGTGATGCGTGAGCAATGAGTAGGACAGTAGGTATCGCCACGTGTGGCCTGGACGTCGGCGGGCGTGGCCCGGTGGTGGCCACCATCGACCGACGCCTGCAGGCACTTGCCAGCAGCGGTGGGCTGGTCCTAGTCTCCGTAGAGCTCGGCCGGACGGCCGGAGTCCGTCGGGATGTCTCGGACGACGACCCGCGATCGAATTAACCGCCGCCGTCGCAGACTCATCCAGCCACACGTGTACCTCACTAGCGCTAGCCAACGATATATCTAGTCCACAAATATTGAGCGCTCTCTATTCCCTTTTATTTCAATACTAGCTTCTGCCCGCGACTTCGGTGTAGGTCCCGCTCGCCCCCTTATTTAATAATTTTGGTGTACTGACTTGCCGAAAATTGACATTTAAATAATTAATATGATGTAAGTACCGATTCGCTCCTTGCGGCATTTCCTTTGAAATTTAAGCAAAAAAGGTACAGTCAGACAGAAAAATGCACACATTATGAATAACGCTATGTTTGATTACTTTAATAACTCTATCTGTAATCTCACCATCTCATGACACTTATGATAGTTTTTGCTACCTGGCTTATCTATAAGTAATAACAAAAGGAACCTTTTTCATAGGTCCAATAAACAAAACGTTTGGTAAAATATGTTACCCGTTGAGAAAAACGGATTAGAGTCGAATATAATATTATGAATGCTTTCTCTTTCTATGTTTGTAATTGTATTTTTGCGATATTTGCTACTTAGTTTATTACTTATTTCCAAGTGTAACTAAACGTGAATTTATGCAAGCCTAGTACTTTTTTGTTAGATAAAAACTATTTGTGAGCCTTTCATCCAAATCTTATTAGTGGGATAATACTACTAATTAATGATGATTGTAATACTGTCCCGCATGACGAGAATCTCGTGAAAGCTGAGAAAGAGAAACAAATAAAATATCTCGACTTAGCATACGAGGTTGTCGACATGTGGAACATGAGCTCGGCTATCATTGTGCCGATTATCGTAACGGCCAATGGCCATACGGCCAAAAGACTCGACCAACATCTCTCGAGGCTCTCGTTAGGCGGTTGGATCAAGGGCCTGATTCAGAAGGCTGTACCTACTCCTTGATACGGCTCGCATTGTGAGGAGGTTCCTGTCTCTGCAACTCTAACCACTGGTAGCTTGGACCCTGCTCCCGACACCGGCGGACCTCTATTCTTTATATTTTTAAATGTTTTTATAAAAATATTTAAAAATGTAAATAGATAAGAAAGAAAATAAATAAACGAAATTGTAATACTATCTTAAATTCATGCAAGCCTAGCACTTTTTGTTAGTTATAAACGATTTCTGTCTCTTTCATCCAAATCTTAATAATGCGATAATACTAATGGTTGTAATACTGTCTTGAATTCATGCAAGCCTAGTACTTTTTGTTAGGTTTTGATTGAAGTTTTAAGAAAACAACATTTATTATTTAAAAACTTAGAGTGCTGACTGTCAGCAGACAGAGCTCCGGCAGGATCTCATGGCGGCATGGAGAGTGCGATTGTCGCAACCCATTGTGCGGCGGCCACAATTGCGGCGATAAGTCCCCTCTTTGAGGAGTGGCTGGAGAGGCGCCACGGCGTCCTCACCGTCCGCCTGACGCAGGTCCTTACCGGACATGGCAGCTTCGGGAGGTACCTGTGTAGGATTAGTCGGGAGGAAACGCCCGGGTGTCACCACAGTGCGGATCGTCCGGAGGACACGGTGGAGCATACGGTGGAGGTGTGCCCTGCTTGGGCGGAGCACCGCCGCGTCCTCGTGGAGGCGATCGGCGGCACTGACCTCTCGCGTCCGGCCCTGGTCCAGGCCATGGTACGGAGCGAGAGGGCATGGGAGGCGGTCACCTCCTTCTGCGATCCGATAAGGACCAGGCCCGGGTCGATGGCGCGTCTTGTTCCACGCGCGCCTCAAAGAGATGTCAGCACACCTGACGGGGTCCGTTAGGACCGATGCCTGCCAGGGTTGCGGAATAGTCCAAAAGGGTTACCGGGACCCTGGCAACAGGCAACTGAAGGAACACGGGTGGGTTTAAGTCAGTAAAAGTCTGACACGCCCTTCCACTCCGCCCAGAGCGGGAGAAGTCATTTGATGATATCCCACACAAAAAAAAAAAAAAGTGTGCTGACTGTACTTTTAACATTGGGTCGACTGGGGCCATCTAATATTCAAAGGGGCGAGTGGGTACACTTAGGTAATTAGGGGCAAGATCCAAGGGGCGAGCGGGGCATACACCGCGACTTCGTACGAGTGGAAATCGTAACAATTTTCGACATCGGCATCTAACTTAATCTATGGTGTACTTTACCATCGACCTTTTATTACAGTGCTCTCCACTCAGTAAGTTAATAGGCAATCATGTCCTAGTACCGAATGTAATGTGTATTGACACATTTCAGGGGTAATTTCCTCCGCGTCCGCCGCGTCCGCCGTCCCCTCGCTCATGGGACATTTATCGGACAGTGTGCTAAGTGAGGAAAATTATATAGTGAATACATAACAATATTCCTTAGAACGTGTATAATGTAAGCATATGTTATATTATTACTCATACACGTTGTATTCACGATTTCACCTGTACGCACTAAGTTATCTATTAGCTCATTTCTAAGCCTCCCACGATGAGTCTGCCAGTATCTGAGAACAAGCAAAAATTTAGCGACACCTACGCATTTATCAGCTTTGTGAGAATAACATGAAAATTACATTACTCACATGTTCTCGGATACTGTTAATTTTATTTTATAGAAATACCTCTTGTTTAATCTCTAATGTATGGTTTTGTTTATACCAACATGAAAACACACACACACATTACATTACATTTATTTATGTTTGGTTTTGTTTTACTAATTATGGTTGAAAAACTCATATTACTCAGTGGCAATATGTTGCGTGCTGCAGAAAAAAGGTGCTCTCACACTTGGTGCATAGTTCCGTGTGGCGTCCTACAGTCCTACTGCAGACGGCAATAACGGTGACTCGAGCCACACAACAATGGACAGCCAATAAAGTTGAGTCTGTGACGTCACACATCCTTAACGAGTAAATCGTCGATTCCTATCAGACAATTAAATTAATTGCAATTACAATAATACTAGCTTTAGCCCGTGTCTTCACCCGTGCCGATGCCGGAAAAAATCCAACGGGAACGTACTACCGGGATTGAAGTACCCTATGTGTTAATCCAGCTATCTACTTGCATAAATTATTTTCGTAACCGATTAAGAGTACTCCGGGCGAATACCGGGCGAGTGGAGCTAGTACAAAGGGTCATTAGTCGTAGCAAATAGTATTATAATAGTGGTTAGTACTAGTACGTGTCTGCGTGCACGCAGCTCCGTGACTGTAATCACTGTGCAGATGTAGCATCGCAACAACGATGTGATTGAGATCTTAGCCTGTGGCTAATTGATATCGCTGCTTTGTAGGGTATTGATGAACTGCTTGTCAATCACTGTGATTTTTTATTATATTTTTTTTTTTTTTAAACATTGCCCCACACTAGGAATTTCTTCCTGTATCGTGGGTGCATTTACAAACATAGAAACTCACATACACTAACACCCAGACCCGGAACAACTACTTGCAGATCATACAAATATTTGTTCCGTGCGGGGATCGAACCCGCGACACGTTGCGCAGCCGTCCATCGCTCAGCCACTGCGCCAACCGTGTCGTTAAATAATATAATATATAATATATATATAATAATAATTCTATTATACGTATTCGAATTCAGATCAAATATTATAAGTTTAGACAGTGAAAGACGTTTACTGATTTGGGGGCAGTCAGTTCCCATACTGTACTGATGTGTACTCAAAGTAAAACATTACAGTCCAGCCACGAAATGACTGTGATGTCCTAACTAATCAGGGCCGTAGCCAGGAATTCATTTCGGGGGGAGTTAAGGTTGGCAAGTTTTTTTAAGAAATTAAGTATATCTGATTTCCGAGAGGGTAAAAAAATAGTACAGATTTTTTTTAAAGAGTATTATTTTTAGAACAGCGAATTTCCACTTATAGGAATTCATAAAAAAAAAATTGTGATCGCAGCGAGCTCGAAATTTTTAGCATCCATCTTCGAATAAGTTAGGTTTTCTTTCTCTTTGACTGATCATACAGAAATAGAAATAACTTTATCGACTTATGCCGAAAAGTTCGAGAAGGATGATGCAGAAAAGGATGCAAGAGCGAAGCGAGCTCGAAAATTTTAGCACCCCGCCTGGGAGAGGCTGGGGGAGTTTACAATATCTCAGAGAATGCTGAAGTGGCAGGAATGTATTCAATACAAAGTCAGAGTCGATAAAAATACAGTATTTAAGCATACTCTTACTGGAATTGTAGATTATAAAGTATGCCTACGCGAAATAGATTGCAATTATCTGTATACGGAGGTATTCTAGGGGGTAGATCTCTGGATTGAGATTCTGGTTTCTCGCATTTCGGGGGGGGGTTTGAACCCCCAAAACCCCCCCCCCCGCCTACGGCCCTGAACTAATCCTAACTTCCTAATCCTAATCCTAACTATTATTCAATTTTATTATTTAATATTATAAATGCGAAAGTGAGTTTTTTTGTTTGTTCTGCTTTATAAGGCTCGTACAAACAGGCGCGATATCGCAGGCCGCTTTCTGTCGCGCCTGCGATATCGCGCCTGTTTGCACGAGCTTTTACGCTAAAACGGCTGAACGGATTTCGATGAAATTTGGCACAGGGGTAGACCTTGACCTGGAGAAGGACATAGTTTACTTTTCGTCCTGGATCGCAGACAAGGTCGCGGGCAACAGCTAGTTTTACTATAATAATATTATTTCAGAGAAAGTGTTTATTCTCGATTTGCCTGTTTATAAAATTAGATAACCAATTAAAATTGTGTTAAAGCGTGATATTTCTTGCCTTTTTTGGTTGATGATTTAAAAAAATATATATCATGTCCTAAATGGAATCAAAAGACAATTTCCTAAATAAATTCGTCAGTTCGGTGTCTGTAACGGAAACAAAACATCTAAATGGCTTTTGATAAACCACTTGAAAGTTCATTTTTCAGAAGCTTGTTAGTCGGTTGTGTAATCTATACTAATATTATAAAGCTGAAGAGTTTGTTTGTTTTTTTGAACGCGCAAATCTCAGGAACTACTGGTTAGAATTGAAAAAATATTTTTGTGTTGGATAGTCCCTTTATCGAGAAAGGCTATAGGATATATAACATCACGCTACGACCAATAGGAGCGGAGCATAAATGAAAAATGTTGCAAAAACGGGAAAAATTATTCCTTTTTGAGAGCTTCCTATGCGTGCGCTGCGTAAACGGTTTAAGTTACGCAAATATCATGTATGATAGAATTGTTCATCTTTAAAAGTTCTAAAAATGAAGTCCAGGACAGCATATGTCTATCTTTTAAGATTGACTCACTATAGCTTTTTTTATGGTAGACAATTTTTTTTCGAAGTTAATGCATTATTTGCGAAGGAGTTTTATCGACATAATATTAATTCTTATTCAAATAAATAGTTTTAACATCAAGGGTATTTATATAGCAGTAAAATACTTTTTAATTCATTCGAATTGGACATTTAATTTCGAAGATATCACGATATAAAAATGCAATACCCGAACCGCTCGACGCCGGCGGCGGCGCCGCGCCTCCGCGACGTTCCCTACTTTAGGGAGGAGAGGTAAGCACACGGGTAGACATGACCTGGAATAGGGCATAGGATACGTTTTATCCCTATATTCCCACGGGATTGACATCTACGCGGGTGAAACCGCGGGGCACAGCAAGTTCCACTATATTTTCTAAGCGTTAACATAGGGTGCCAGACATTTACCCTCTTATTCATAAACGTTTCTTAAAGTTAAAGAGCCGTATAAACGTCGAAAATGTATGGTTAAACAGTTGCTAATTCATAACTTAACTTTATGCAGCGTTTATGAATAAGGCGGTTTATCTTTAGGGTAAGATGTATTTTTTGGTGTATAGGATACCTTTTGTGACATTTTGGAACTTTAGCGGCCATGCGACTTGAATTTGAACGTTTTTTTAAGTTAGAGAATTGGCCTTCTGTTTCATTTTGACAGTTCAACAAAATTCATTGCGTTATTTACGTTGATGAGCAGATTTTTTTTTCGACCTTATGAAGCTATGGATTACCGAGTCAGATTGTGATTGATCGTGGATTACACAATTAGGGTGCAGGTTATAAACTATCTGTGTGCCTTTATTGATTGCCAGGGTCGTTCGTTTACGTATCATACAAATTCGTGTCTTAGCGTTTGAAAATATTTTATTATTTTAAATACAACCCGTGCGTATTAACATGGCACCTGGCTCAATGACGTTTGTACCTCCCCTCGCTTCCCCGCACGGCGACGGCGGGGCGCCGCGCGGTTAGCGGATCTATTGAGTTCCGACCCAGGTGCCATGTTAATGCGCACGGGTTTGTACCAACCCAACTCTTCATGATTTAACCTAATACATTTTTTCCTGTCAAAAAAAATGTCAGATATCGATACGTCAAATTCAAATTAAATAAAAACCGGCCAAGTGCGTGGATCACGCACAATGAAAAAATGATATAAATTTATCTCCCAAGAACAAACTTTTAACGTTGTAGTTGAAAAACATGCTCTCCCATACATTCCAACTGTAAATGTAAATTGGTCGATAATTACTCGTTAACTTGTAAAGGATACCTAGCTGTGATAGTTTTCCTTTTAACTTTGTTATACTGCCGTGATTTTTTTCTCATAAGTATCGAAAAACAACCATTTAAATGGCAGGGCATTTTAAAGCTAAATATTTCGCAAACGGATCCCTGAATCAAAAAATATTTTCACACACCCACACGACACCCCATAACATGTGACAGTTGAGAAACAAAAATCATCCCCACTTTACGTGTAGGGAGGAAAGGTACTGTGGCGGTATCCACATGCGAACTACGCATCAAAGACCTGACGTCATCCTGACGTCACATAAATCCTGCATCGCGCAATTAAACTTTACCGTGCAGTGGACATATGTACAAGAACCCAACATCAATCTTTGGGCAGTTGCCCGCCAGACACAACACCCGTCTGGTTGGAGGATCCTCCCTTTTCTATGGTGGATGAGTGAACTTTACACCCTGTTCCTCATACCCCTAAAGTACCCTATAAAAAAATATTTAGCATGTTTTTATTTTACATTTTTGTGTGTTTAACGTACCCATGCCAAATTACAGCTTTCTAGTACTAAGATCCTCTGAGCTAACCGCGGATAGACCTTCAGACATGGTGAAACTATATGGGTTCCTTGTTGACTACTACAGAACCATAAAAGCCAGAAAAATTATGAGTAAAAATTTGTAGGCCTGCTACAAAAATTAATAAATAGTTTTAAATAAATAATGAGCCATTTACTGCATTTGAGAAGCTATTCTGCTCATCATGCCGAAGATCCTCATCAGATCTTTACCAATTTTTTTTGAGACTTCCTTAAAGTTACCACCATATCCAGTAGCCCCCTTTTTGCCCCATTTTGTAAACCATATTCATTCATATTCATATTCATTTATTTGCATTCCACAAGGTAAAAACAAGATGTTAACTTAGAGCTAAGAGCCGTTGTAGACCTTGTCAGGGCACAGCAAATTTATTGTTACATAGGTACATAGCTAATACTTAAGGTTAAAAATCTCAGTCAACTAAAATTAAATTATACAATGGTGCCGATTCTCTTGTCACAAAATTCTCTAAACTAAGCTAAAAATCACTAAAATTTTGTTTAGTCCTGTCAAACGATCTAACTCATTCTGAAATAGACTTAAAGTGACACAACTTAACTATAATTTAGTTTGACAGCACTAAGATGGCACTGAGATTAGTTTAGTGAAAATGCTATTCTGAATTTGACGATTTAACCTAAAATTGTGTTCTATATCTAAAATCCTCTAACTAAATCTGACTATATTTAATCGCGATTAAAAATGTGTGGAATAAAATTAGATGTCATGAACTAAAATTCAAACCAACACCTCGACTTAAGTTACAAAAAACAGTACTGTATTTTTTTATTTTCTTTTGCTTATATCTCGAAAACGGTGTGTCCTATCGCAAAAATAATGAAAATTTCGACACCCTTTAAGAAACCCTTAAACCCCTTTTTCTCAACATGTTGGTAATTATTATTTTTTTTTTTTTGGTTATTTTCCATACAAAAACTGAAAAAATCCATTAAAAACACGTCGAGGCTACCGTGCATGCGCGCCTCTGGGGCTAAAAAAAAAACACGGTGTAGGGAAAACAAGTACCAAGTGGAGGCGCGCGGTTGTCAAATTCGATTTTAGTTGTGTCAAAATAAGTTTTCAATTTAGAGAATTTATTTGGCAGAATAGCTCCAAGATTCCCATAGTCAAAAGTAAGGAATTTTAGAGATAGTTTAGTTAGTTTAGTTCGGTGTACAAGAGAATCGGCACCATTGGTAACTGAATTACATTACATTATAAAAGATAAGTTGTACGAGTATCACAATTAATTGTTATTAGTATTAGTAGCATTTTATAGGGAATTTACTCATTGTGTATTTAGTAGTCATGTTATGTTTAATTGGTATTAGTAGCATTTTATAATAATTTTAAAATTCAATTTCAATAATTATTATTAGTATTAGTAGCATTTTATAGGGAATTTACTCATTGTGTGTTTAGTAGTCATGTTATGTTTAATTAAATAGTCTTCCTGATAAATTTAAACATGCCTATTATATTAAAAAAGAATGTATTGATTGTAATTATAGTTTTTCATTCAAGTATTCGTTCACATTATAGTAGCTTTTGTTTAATAGAAATAGTTTTAATTTATTAATAAAGGTGTTGTATTTATTTATATTTCTTATTTCTTTCGGTAACTTATTAAATATTTTTATCGACATGACGTAGGTACTAGGTGACGTAGGACTGCATTTTTAATCGGGATGTAGGTATGTTTAGTCTATTTTTATGTTTTAAGGTAATTTGTGGTTGTATGTCTTCTCTTTTTGTGTAGAATTTCGGGTTATTACGCACAAATTTACAGATTTCAAATATGTAGTGTTAGAATTTTTTGTTCCTGGAAGTGAGGCTTACCGTCCGTTTGTTCAATATTTACTAGAATTCTTATAAGTTTTTTTTGTAGGGTGAATAGTGTGGGTGAGTCTGGACTATTACCCCATAAAATGACACCGTATTTGAGCCATGCATAAGCATATGCGTAATATGTTGCCAACGCAGTATTTAGGTCAGTAGTTTTCTTAATTTCCCGAAGGGCGTATGAAAATTTTGATAATTTTGCTTTTATTTTTTTAATATGCGACTTCCAATTTATGTGTGTGTTTATGTCTAGTCCTAATAAGGTGAATTTATTTGCTATTTCTAACTTGTAATCTAACTTTTAAAGCTGAAGTAGCCAATCCGTTACCATTGACAGTGCACTGTTTACATTATCAAAACCTTGCCTATACCTGTCTACTTTAAAAATAAGAGAGGTATCATTTGCAAACAGTACAACTTCACAGACACCCTTTAAATAGAATGGTAAGTCATTGATATACATTAAGAACAAGAATGGACCCAGTATGGAGCCTTGACGTACACCTAACCGAACTGGTAGCCCGGAAGATTTGACACCATTAACATCTACACATTGGAACCTATTCTGTAAATAAGAATTTATAACGTTGAGAGCTTCGTTTTGCACACCGTAATGACATAGTTTACGCAAAAGCGTGTCATGGTGCACGCAATCAAAGGCTATCGAGAGATCACAGAAAACCCCAATAGCATTTTGCGAGTTCTCCCATGCGTTAAATATGTGTTTCAGCAGAGCAACACCCGCATCTGTATTCTGTAGTCGAACGACCTTTTGTAAAGCCATATTGTTCATTATGAAGGAGGCTATTTAAATTAAAATGTCTTAGTAAATTAAAATGTCTTAGTACATTACATGCTATTTAGAGCTGGCTGGCGTAGGAACACTAAAAGGGCGAAAGGTTTAGAATTGCTCTTTGAGCGCGTTCTAGAGGGAGTAAAATTGTTTTTGTAGCAGTACAATAGTGCGGCTAGTATTTGCGCGCGTATTGTTAGGAAGGCACACACTGGCGCGTCGTGGCTGTGCACACAGTTGCCGGCGGGTAATCCGCGCAAACAATGCAGTCGCCAGGCGACCCCAGGCATGCAGCTCGCACGGCTTTCTGCTGGATAACATTAAACAACTCAATCTGAATTTATGTTGAATGTGGGTTCAAGCGATCATCATCTGCCTAGCCTTTTCCCAACAATGTTGGGGTCAGCTTCGAGTCTCACCGGATGCAGTTGAATACCAGTATTTCCAGACACCACCAGTACCAGTATATATCCAGTATTTTTTTTTGGTGGGTTCATAAGAAATACGTGATTAGTATCAAAACGGGCAGTTTCGCATGTCACGCCGTCTAATAAGCATTTGTCATTTTGCAACCAAATGAAGGTTGCGCTACCTGTCGCGCTCGCGATATAACGCCAGTTTGCACGAGGCTTGATGATGTCCCGTAGGCCATTGTCAACCATTTTTATAAAATGTATGAAATTCTAATATAAAATGTTAAACGACTAGATTTTTTTTGACAGTTGCATAGGAGTCAAAAGGGTTCATTTGATTGTAGATGACCTATTCTATATTCCCTTACTGGATTGCCGACGTATTGGCGCTGTATGAAGCGCTGCCTGCATCATGGTATACTAAGAGCCACCCCACAGTCACGTCGCGGCACAATATCCGTTTCCGTAGTTAGTCGTACAGCCTGCGCACTGCACCTGCGGCTCTCATTAGACGCTCGCCTTCATTTGCCACGTGATTTTCCGCACTCCAACTGCACTTAATATGAAGTCTCAGCGAGCGAGCTTGCCGTCACAAGCGCTGCTTGTTTGTAGGCCACTTTAACTTTAAGTGGTTTATATTGAATCGTGATGAGTAAAGTGGAATAAGGCGAGTATTCAGACCGGTCTGTGTTGTAGTAGCTAGAAACGGAAATTAATCTCAAACATGATAGGTTGGTCGCAGTATGGAAACATGGGTTAGTGTCAGAAATACAAAATGGGAGTCTCAGAAGAGGGTCAGGTAGCTATGCCAATATTTATGAGTACTATGTTACTTCCGGGACAATGGAAAATAAAAGCATTAAACAGGCGAATAATGAAACTATTTCGGTGGAACTGTTGACAGACGCGCGACTGTTTTAGCATCTCCTCAGCAATGCAACAAGAACATCAACACACAGTTGCCACATGTATTATACGAGTCGTAATGATACCAGCGCCTGAGTCGGTGCGTGGGTCTAACGAGCGAATGCTCGTTCATGATGTCGCGTCTAATGACTCAAGGACGCGCGGTGACGTCACCCGATACATTTCGCGACGCTAATAACTTGCCGGAAGGTAGAAAGCGGTCGCCGCGCCGTAATGATTACATAATACCGTAATATAAGAGATTTTAGGAGCAACATAAGCGACTCTCGCGCAGCTGCACCTCTGCGCGCAATTAGTGCCACTCATTAGTTCACTATTATACCCACTGCTCGTTTTTGCAACCGAAATGCGCAGACGACGAAAATAGTCAGCTGCAAACTTAAGCAACTTAGCGTTGTCTGGTAAGCCGTAGATTTATTTAAAGTTTCTCACAATTATGATGTGAAACGAGGGCTAACTATTACACTGCGTAGGTTGTATCTATGACCGAGGAGAAGTGAAGTTCAGCAACTGATCCAGACAAAACTGACTTTGATTCCTGGGTTGAGTTGTAATACTAAAGAAATATTGACAAATCTCGGTGTGCTTGCGTTCCGGGGCTTCCGGGCTCAGTGCGTGCGGCACCCGTCGCTTGAGCGGGCGGGCGGACATGCAAGTATGACAAAAATCCGGTCTGACGTAAAATCCGGGCGGAGTCCGGTCTAACACGTAAAAATCCGGTCTAGGCTTTATCCGGTCAGATGGTAAACCTAGCTACCATGGACCCTAGCTGACTGAGGGGCGCCAGGGCGAGCTCTCTTGCCTGCTGACCGTCCTGGAGAACAGCACCTCAAGTCTAGGAACTGTCCTACGTTTCGTTTGGCTTTAGGTTATTGTAATTTGTTATAGTGTTATTTTGTAATTTTAATAAACGCCGTGTATCGCACCCAGTGTGTTTTCATTGCATCTTTTGCCCACATGATATCTGATTCTAACGGAATAAATCCTGACGATCTCCGACAAATATATAAACATCCGAATTGATAATTTCCTCCTTTTAGAAGTCGGGTAAAAATAAATAGTGTTATAGGTCAAATAGATGAAAATTGATCATTTTCCCCCTTATCTCCGAAACTAAAGAGAATGAAAAAAATACTGAACATAGTTCTATACTTATAGAAAATACAACAACATAGTTCTTTAAAATAAAACCATAGGGTTTTAAATAATAACATGGCAAATCTCTCAATATTGTGCGTCCAAACTAACATTTGTAGTTGGAATATATGGGTGAACATGTTTTTCAACTACAATGTTAAGTTTGTTCTTTGAATAAATAAAATTCATCCCAACTACAGAACCCTACATTGTACGATGTCTGACACGCACTTGGCAGGTTTTTATTCATAATAGAAAATGTTGCTACCCATGTGGGGCAAAAATATATTCAGTTTGGATTTTAGTTACATTTATTATAAAAAATGTTAAACCACTGAAGGCTCGTCCTAATACGATTCTGATGGTAATTAACCTTATACTAGAAAAACTATTTGTTATTTAGTTATAAGTTTACCTAGTTTTATTTAAGAGGCAGTAGATACAGTACTGCAGACTAGCGCGACTTGTCGCGAGACGACACCGGTAATTGTTCTACCGTGAAGTTTTCTCGTGCTCGGGCCACACCAACGGGAAACGCCGTTGATTATCGCGATGATGGACGTTAAACGTACTTACCGCGAGAATTTAGCAACAACATTCACATTGGCGTTTGACGTTGGGCGATAACTCTGGTGGCGGTATTTTAGGCGGATCAAAGAGATTTACCGCGAGAATTATATTTTAGTTTTTGTCTTTTTTCTCCTTTTGTTTCCGTGTATACAATATGTTAACTAACGAAGGGCGTTCCCATTTACCTGCAATAGTACTTATAGCGACCATACAGGGTAAAAAATAAGTAGTGAAATATTCACAAAACTATTAAATTGATTCGTAAAAGAAACACTGTGTACGCACACTTGTCACACTCCTCTTTCTACGTTGAAATACAAGTGTGCGTAAAAAAATCTTATGTTTTTTATGGTAATAGTTTATTTTGCTGGTATAGACGCTATACTATTGCAGGTTTAACGGGAACGCCTAAATATAACTTCGGTGATAATTTAGCTTCGGTGGATGGCTTTGTAATTTCGGTGCCCATAAAAAATGCTTATAAATCTGAGGTATATTTCCTATGGTCTCCTTGTAAAATTTGCTATTCATCGACTATTAGTCGATAACATAAGCCTTTCAAAAGGGCTAAGTATATGCTTGGGGTTTCTCTGCGAGATCGACTCAGGAAAGAGGAAGTACGCAGACGAACGAAGGTTGCTCACATAGCCTAACGTATTAACAAGTTCAAGAACCAATGGGCAGGGCACATAGCGCGTAGAAGACGGCCGATAGGAGAGAAGAGTTCTCGAATGGAGACGACGACGTACCGGCAAGGCAGCGTAGGACTATAAAACATGGATCTAATGACCTAATGAAGGAAGTCGCTGGATGCAGGCCGCCGACAACCGAAGTTACTAATCCGCTCCGAAAAAGGTAATTTTGCGAAAGGGCCTTTATGCGTAAGAGTCATTAAAAAACGACCCCGTGCCCTGTTTGTTTTATGTTTACATTTTCGTTGCAGTGACCTGGCAACAAACATACATAATTTCGGTGGATCGCTTCATCATTTCGGTGACATTTAAAATTAATCCTACATATTATCTCGTATGTTTCTTACTGTTTTTGATCCCATCAATTCATTCATTAAAATAGACTGTAACGCAATTTAAAGTTGAAAACAAATACTTACCTAATAAAACCTTGAAATTAAAAAAAAAAACAAATGAGGAAGCAACATTGACCTAGCTATTATATGAATACGTTGTATTTGTAGGTTGGGTTGTTATCATTTGCGATAGACAGGTAAAACGAAAAACTGTAAAATAACCCAGGCTTATATTCACGAATATGATATTTTTGAGTTTAACTCTGTCCCTTATAGTAGGTATGGATCTTAAAATGGAGGAAATAAAGTACCAAATTGTATTTAAATCGTCTTAGGAGAACATTACCTGTATAAGCAGCCCGAGGGTGGCAGGTAGGTGGTACACACACTTGCAGACACTCGCAGGCGCAGGCTGGCACAATGCCGCACCTTTCTGCCACACCACACTAACAAACTGAAAACATAATACCAGAGAAAGCATCATCTTTAGCTGAACACTTTGAACTGATAGCTCTATAGTTACCTACATTAAATATTTACTATTTGAATAAGTATTATAAACTGATCGGAAAATCTGTCATACATCTTTACTAAAGGTAAAGGTAGGTAGGCACATGTTTTCAATTTCAGTCACCGCGGACCAAGTTCGAAATGACACCTACCTAACAAGAGTTTGATTTCTGCAATTCAGCAGAGCAATACATAGTCCAAGCCTGTCCAGGGCAATGCACACAGCGTTGTGTTCCGCTGAAACAGTGGCCGATTGAGCTGAAACTATTCCGGGTATGTTTGATTAAATCCGTTCTCGTATGCGGTACCCCCCCCCCCCCCCCGCCCCCCCGCCAACGTTCTTCCACATAGAAAAGTTTACAAACGAATATTTGCGAAAAGAAGTGAAAGTTACCGTATCTTCGTGTCCGTGCCCATAAAACGGCTGAATTGCTTTTCACAAGAGCGTAAGTTGGAAAGCTTATCTTTAAATTAAGTTTTACAGCTCGAAAGTTACCGGTACTTGTTGGAAGTTTGAGGCAAACTATGTTAAGGAGGATGCGCCAGGAAGCCCGCGAAATTCAAATCTTACGTTTTTTGCGATTTGCAGGTCAGTGTCAGGTTGTATGTTGATTAAAATATGATTCGCGACCGTAGCAAAATATGACTTTACAGAATTAAAATCATTAGATACAGGAATACAACACCTTAGGTAAGATTAATCCTCAAAATGTCATGATTTCAGGAAATAGTCATTCAATAGGTTATATGAACTCAGAAAGTTGTTTTTATTATTATTATTACAAGCTTTATATTAGCTGTTCGTATGTGTTTCTGGTTACTCCAATTGTCATAAGTTTTTCAAGCATTTCCTGACATCCGACTGAGCTGAAACTTGGCATATTTATACAAGTACCGAGACATTATGAAAAAATTGTATCATGAATCTGATCTGATGACGGAGCCGGAAGTTAGCCATAGGAACTCCTTAATCAAACAAGATAGCACCAACGTCTTTGGACTCATTGGTTATGTTTTAACGAGTGCTTTGACACTAACTAGGTGGTGTTCAGGGTATGATGATGAAGCCGGAAGGTGGCCAGGGAAAACCTCTATCAAACAAGATAGTACCATCGTGTTTGGACTCATTGGTTATGTATTGGCAAGTGCTATTACACTAGGTGGTATTCAAGGTCTGATGATGGAGCCATAAGGTCGCCATGGGAAAACCTCAATCAAACAAGATAGCATCGTCGTCTTTGGTTTCATGAGATTTGTCTTGAGAAGTGCTCTTACACTAGGTCGTGTTCAGGGTCTGATGATGAAAGGGACTTCTCAGCGAAACAAGATAGCACCATCGTGTTTAGACTCGTTGGCGTTGTCTTGAAAAGGACTATAGCCCAAGGTAGTATCCAGGGTCTGACGTTGGAGCCGGAAGGTGGCCATAGGAACTCCTCAACCAAACAAGATAGCACCACCGTGTTTGAACTCATTAAATGTGTATTAAGGCGTAAATGTCCTTCTTACCCTTTAAAGATAAGACTCAAGCTGTTGTGTCACACCTCAGTTCCAGTTGAAAACCAACGTCAGGCACTAGTTGTCTGGGATGTTTGCTGAACTGGGCCTATTTGGCGCAGCCGCGAGGCACACTTCCCTCTTAATTTCGTAGGTAGGTACCTACACTTTTAAATTGTTTCTTTTTTTTCTTGTAGTTACGTTGTGTTGTGTGCCCTGTCTGTGCTAAATAAATGTAAGTATTTTCTTTCTTTTTTTCTTTTAAGAAAATATTAAAGTTCAATGTTTACTTTAGTTTTATTTAGAAGGAACTTTTTAGTTCATTAAAAAGATTTTTACTTATATTTTTTATGATTATGATTCTAAAGATAAATAAAGATTGTAATGAACAGTAAATACATTTTTCACCTTACGCCCTGTGACGGTAGCGAAACGGCCAAGCCACATATTTTGCCTTAGGTGTAGAGTTTGTGACGTTAAGGCTTGTAGAGTTAGGGCGTGTAGAGTTAGAAGCTCGGCTCTACATGAGATCTGATAACTTTTTGTCTCGTCTTGGCAACATTTTACATGAAAATGTTGTTGGTGGGATTTCACTTCTTTTTGTAAATTGCTTAATTATTCTTTCTTTCTTTTTTTGTGTTGTGTTTCTTGCACATCAGGGCGTCTTTTTTCATAACCCACTGTCTTTATTCGTCTAATATAAGTAATTAAGTATACTAATGTAGTATATTATGAAATCTAACGCCACATGTACTCTTTTATACCCTGATTAAGGGGTTGAGAGGTGATTAAAAAAAAAAACTTAAAATACTTATTTTTAATTAGTAATCATGTCATTTTGTATAGAATATTCAATAATGCCAATTTGTATATAAAACTGGTAGATATACTTGGATGATTTTCCATAATATTCAAAATGTTACAATTCTTAGCAGAGCGAGCAGCTCAATCCCATGCTTTCTTGTCTTGTAAATAATCTGAAATTGTATAGTACCCTTTTCTACAAAGTTTGGTTTTAATACAGCTTTTAAATCGTTTAATGGGTAAGTTTCGAATGTCAATGGGAAGTTTGTTATAAAAGCGTATACATTGACCCATGAACGAGTTGCCTACTCTGTGGAGACGCGTGAGATGTACAGCAAGATTGTGTTTATTCCTGGTATTAAAACTATGAATATAGGACATTTTCTTAAAATTTGATATATTTTTGTGTACATACAATAGGTTTTCAAATATATATTGTGAGGCTACAGTCAGAATATCTATTTCTTTGAATTTTTCTCCAAGGAAATCTCTCGGACCTAGGTTGTAAATGGCTCGAATAGCCCTTTTCTGAAAAAAGATAGCATTAATGTCCGCACGGGCTCCCCAGAGAAGAATCCCATAACCCAGAAGACTATGAAAATAACTAAAATAAACAATTCTGGCTGTATCTACGTCAGTTATCTGTCTAATTTTTTTAACGGATTAGGCGGCCGAACTAAGCCTTCCTGACAATTTTTCTATGTGTGGGCCCCATTGTAATTTACTATCAATGGTTATTCCAAGAAAAACTGTCGACTCAACGGGGTCCAACTCTATTCCTTAACATTCTGCTAAAGTTACCGTTTTAAGCCCCCTGTAATCTCACCAACTCGTGACACTGATAGTTCTTGCTACCTGGCTTACCTATTATAACAAAAGGAATGCGGGAGTTAGTTGCTCCCAAGTTTACGAAATAATACTAAATCACTGTGATCCACAGGTAATAAGCAGGCAGTTTAATTAGCAGGAAAATTAGCAAAATCGTTATGTACACTCCATAGGCTTTAGAGAAATATCACAAGTCTCGAGAAAAGTTTTCTATCAATAATTCCAGTGCCTTTCAAGAACCGAAGTGACACAGGCTAAGTAGGTACCTAATACCTAGTCATGTGTCACTCTCGTAGTGATGTTACCTCATTGAGGTAGACGATGTGTTAATGAAACTCAAAGCATTTATTTCAATTAAACCATTTATAGGCACTTTTGAATTGTCAAGGAGTCAGTCAGTCAGAAATATGAAGCTAGTTGCCCATTCCAAAGCGTAGTAGGTACCTATGGAGAAGAACGGGAAAGAAACTCCATGGACATTCTTTTAAATCAAAATATTGTTACAATATAATGGTTACATTATTCATGTTGAAATTATACATGTGAGAACAATGTAGAAAGCACGTTAAAAGCGTCCGCAATTATAAAATAAGAACAATTCAAAAATTAAAATAAGCCATGGAAGCTAAGACATGACCAGTCACAACTGACGGCCGTTCACGAACATGACGCATGGATCAGCACCATTCAGCTCAACCATTTTGAAGGGAGCTAAATGATCCAACACACGCGCCACCATCAGACATTTGAGTGAGCATGATCGCCACACCACCCCCTACGGAGAGAACAAAACCAGCCTAAAATAACTAACATCATACAGTTATAGCACAATACTAAACAATGAAACAAAGTGTGGTATATGACTGCTTTACTGGAAAATAATCCTGTACCGACTGTTACGGGATTGAGGGCTCGGGCGACATCTCTATTTCCAAATTACAGTGTTAGTATAGGCATGGGAGGACAATGTAGGCCTTTCACCAAGTACCAGGTACTTAAAAAATAGAAGATGCTCAACAAATCTACAGTCCACTAAGCCTACAACGTTCTCAAATTCACAAAATAGAAAATAATCTACCATGTAAAAGACAAATAATCAAAAAGTAATAAAAAACCTATTTAATAAATAATATATATTAGGTCTTTACCTATGAAATTGCCGTTCTGCAGTACTGGCCATTTCAAATCAAAATAATTTTTGTTTGGCTAAGAATTCTAATTTCAAATTAATTTTATTTTAAAAACATGGTTTTTTTTTCCAAAAGTAGTCATTTCTTTATTGATTAGTGTTACATTTTCATCGCATTTCAATCTTTTTCGTCATCATGGATACGTTAAAAATTCGAGTAATTATGGAATATGAGTACCGTCGTGGCAGCAACGCGGCACAAGCGGCACGCAACATCAACGACGTTTACGGAGCTAACACTACAAACCAACGCACCACCTGTTATTGGTTTGCTCGCTTCCGTTCTGGAAATTTCGACCTGAAAAATGAACCTCGCGATCGTCCGAAGACTTTGGTCGACAATGACGAATTAAAGGCGATTGTGGAAGCTGATGATACACAATCTACGGCTGAATTAGCAGCAGCTTTTGACGTTAGCGTCAAAACAATATTGGTCCATTTGCGTCAAATTGGCAAGGTAAAAAAGCTTGACAAATGGGTGCCCCACGAACTCAATGATCGCCAGCGCGAAGTACGCGTCGAGACGTGCCTTGCACTGCTCAACAGACACACAAATGAAGGAATTTTGAACCGCATTGTTACCTGCGATGAAAAATGGATTCTGTTTGATAACCGCAAGCGCTCAGCAAGTTGGTTGGATCCTGGTTCAGCACCTAAACAATGCCCTAAACGAAAACTTACCCCTAGAAAAGTGATGGTCACTGTTTGGTGGTCTAGCGCCGGTGTGATTCATCACAGCTTCTTACCAAACGGGGTGAGCATTACTGCAGATGTGTACTGTGAAGAACTGAACACAATGATGGAGAAGCTGGCGCATCTCCAACCAGCATTGGTCAATCGCTCGTCTCCGCTGCTCCTGCACGACAACGCGCGACCTCATACTGCACAGCAGACGGTCTCCAAGTTGCAAGAACTGGGGTTGGAAGCTCTCCGTCATCCGCCCTACTCACCAGACCTTGCGCCTACAGACTACTACTTTTTCCAGAATTTGGATAACTTCTTGGCGGGAAAAAAATTCAATACCCGAGAGGCAGTACAAAATGCCTTTGAATTTGAAGAATTTGTTGCCTCCCGTCCAGCTGATTTCTTTAAGAAGGGCATCAATAAACTGCCACTGCGATGGCAAAGATGCATTGATTGCATGGGTGATTACTTCGATTAATACAAATAAAAAATTCATGAAAAAAATTCGTTAAAATTTTTTCATACAAAACGGCAATTTCATAGGTAAAGACCTATTATAAATATAATAAAGGAGAATGGGCCCCTGCTTATGGGGTTCTGCCCTGAAGCCCAATAAAAATAAGATATATACCAATGGAAAGAGCTTTTCAAGGGGAACCTTTCCTACTAACATAACTTTTGCCAATTGTTAGTCAGTTTGGAGTAAATGACCTAAATAGGTGTGAATACTTGGGCATCGAAGATAAGGAATTTTCTTGGTCCAATAGCCATAAGATATACATCAATGGTTTTAGCTTTTTGAGGGGAACCTTTGATACTAACATGACTATTGCCAATTGTAAGTCAGTTCGGAGTTAATGGCATAAATAGGTGACTACTTCGGTATCGAAGTTAAGGAATTTTCTTAGCCCAATAGCCATAAGATAAACACCAATGGAAAGAGCTTTCCATGGAGAACCTTTACTATTAATACGACTTTTGCTGCATGTCAGTCAGTTTGGAGTTAATGACCTAAATAAATGTGACTACTGGGACACCGAAGTTAAGGAATTTTCTTAACCCAATAGCCATAAGATATATACCAATGGAAAGAGCTTTTCAAGGGGAACCTTTCCTACTAACACGACTTTTGCCAATTGTTAGTCAGTTCGGAGTAAATGACCCAAATAGGTGTGAATACACGGGCATCGAAGTTAAGGAATATTTTTGGCCCAATAACCATAAGATATACATCAATGACTTTAGCTTGAGGGAAACCTTTTATACTAACATGACTATTGCCAATTGTTAGTCAGTTCGGACTTAATGGTATAAATAGGTGACTACTGGGGCATCGAAGTTAAAGAATTTTCTTGGCCCAATAGCCATAAGATATAAACCAATGAAAAGAGCTTTCCAAGGAGACCCTTTGCTACTAACACGACTTTTGCTAATTGTCAGTCAGTTTGGAGTTAATGACCTAAATAAGTGTTACTACTGGGGCACCGAAGTTAAGGAATTTTCTTGACCCAATAGCCATAAGATATACACCAATGAAAAGAGCTTTTCGAAGAGAGCCCTTGCTTCTAACCTAAATAGGTAATAACCTGCACACCGAAGTTAAGGAATTCTTGGCGTCCAATAGCCATAAGATACATCAACGGCTTTAGCTTGTTGAGGGGAACCTTTGATACTAACATGACTATTGCCAATTGTAAGTCAGTTCGTATTCGTAAGTTAGTAGATGATGAATTTCTATAATGCTTAATTACTCACATTTAGAGCTTATATATATATCTTAACTCTATTGGGGGATGTGGCAGGCTTAACGAAGGCTTAACGATCTGTACGGCCGATCGACTCTTAAAAACATTGTTCCCAAAACGGCATCTAGGATATAGAATAGGTTTTAAAATGTCCATTTATAGGTTTGCAAGATCATGTTTTCGAGGCTCAAAGTTAATAAAAGTTATTTAATTGTCTAAATACCTGAATTTCACTAATGCTTAATTACTGACATTTAGAGCTCAGCTCCTTTCGTACTAACAATCGAGAGAAGCGTGCTATCGCAACATATTAGCCTTGAAGAGATCTTCCTATTGGCATATATCTCAACTCTATTGGGGTAACCGTTAGGCTTATCGATCCGTCCGGTCGACCGACTCTTAAAATCATTGTTCATAAAATGGCATCTATTGGAGACCAATGTTTTAAAATGTTCGCTTATAGGCTTCAAAGATGATGTTAGCAGGGCCCTGAACCATTAAAAGTTATTTAATTGACGAAATACTAATTTAATCACTCACATTTAAAGCTCTGTAGCTCCTTTCGTACTAACGATCAAGAGAAGTCTTCAGAATAAGAAATATTCTTCTTGATGAGATCTTTTCATTGGTATATATCTTAACGCTATTAGGCTCCAGGGCAGAAACACCCAACCTCCTTTATACAAAAAAATAAAAATTGGTAAAATACAGTGTAAAGCTTAGAAATAATGTAGGTATTACAAAATAAGATGCCTGTACTAGTATTTAAACCAAATGGCGTGATTGCTATTACCTACAACTCTAACAGATAGAATAATTATCACGTCCACAAAAGCCACTAATAAAGAGTTGGAATTAAATTGTAGGTAAGTATATAATCGTCAGGTTAGGTAAGTACCTATATCGTCTCCAAGGTACACATGACTTGCAGTCGACAAATCCTTGAATATAAATGAAGCTGGTTCACCGTGTCGACTAGCTGGTAGTGGTCGTACCAATTAAATTTTGTGTCGCAGCTGTACAACGAAATCAACTGGGTTTTCTAATCTTCCACCTGAGAGGCTTTCCGTAAAGTAATTCTGCTGACGTGGCTTCGAGATCTTCTTTATACGCCGAACTCCTTCTAAGTTCGTATTATAATGTGGAAGCAGCACTTCCATTTTGCGATATTTGTGCAAGCCTAGTACTTATTGTTATAAACTAGCCTTTCATTCAAATCTTATTACTTGATTATTACTAATGATTGTATTACTATCTTGAATTTAATATATTTAACCCCAAAAAAAAAAAAAAAAATTGCATTATGATTATGTTCATTATTGTCAGTCCTGTATTTAGCTTGCAAAGAATAAAGAAAAATCAATGTGTGTGCGTATTGTGTGAAATGCTATTAATAGTAGTAGTAGGCGTGAATGTTAGGATGGTCCCACCTGGCTGAGAGGGCACATCGGCACATTAAATCACGCACAACACATTACGGAGCATAAATATTCAAACGGTGCGCACTGTTCCCCCCCCCCCTCCCCCCTTGCCCACTCCCAGGACCCAGGCGTTACGTAACGGATCCATTTCCGTTTGATAACAGATTTTTCCTTCTTTTCCAAATCAGAAAAAAACTTAAGTTTTCTTAATATTTCGTGAGCTTGTTAACAATTCATTTCATAAGTTGTTTGGTTTTATTTCAGTAATTCATTGCGACAAAAATAAATAAAACTGAAAGTATATGAGTGGAGAGTATCGACGCGGATATATTCGGTTTAGTGATGGTTGCGGTAGGCGCAGAGACGTCACGGGACAGGTAGCCGCTAGCCGCCTCCGCGTATAGTGTCGGGTTACCAGTCGCTCTTCGTTGCTAGAATAATGGCGACGAGCGAGTCTGATGGCAACTCTATACGCAATACTTATGTTCTAATTCTAAGTCCACCTACGTAAATTAGGTTCTTTTGCGTTGGATTACTATACTGTCTACAAAATGACCAAAATACAAAAGCTTTTCTTACACTTAGTTACATTGAATACCTACGATACATCTTTCATAACGCAATGGTATTGGTGAATTTTCTTTCTTCGGATGATATAAAGCTTTAAAAATAGTGTGAGAACTGATGTGCTACGAAAAAGAGGGCAGACATACCTTTGATTTTAAGTTTTGTGAAAATGTATTAAAATAATTAACAATGAAAACACACACCTTTCTGGGCAGTCGTGTAAAAACGTTGTTTAGAGCAGTTTTACGGCTGTATACGCGGCTCACGAGTTATTAGAAAAGTGTCATAAAATAAAAGCTTTAGCGTGCAACAACGTGACATGTGCGCGTGCGTAATGCGGCGCGTTATTTATGTACTCCAGCACTCGGCACTACCGCGTCGACCTGCACTGCGCCTTGCCCAGCAGCAGAGTATCGGCTCTGCTGCTGGTTCAGTTGCAGTGCCGTCACATCACAGTGGTGCCATCAGATCGGTGTTAGTCCCTCGATATACGAAGGTAGTCTGACAACCGATCGATGTTTGGAATGTCGTTGTTCTAGTTAATGTACTGTCCGCCCAGTTGGTAGTTTGGTTTGGCGAATTGATTGCATATCGGTAAAATTAAAGTCTTCATCTAGTCAAAACTGATGCGTCTGCACATTCGTAGGTACATAACTTATATGCGTGCGCAGTAATCTTAAGCTACTACAACACCCTTCACGACGTTACTATATGCTGATGCGCTGCTGCGCCCGCGCACTTCACACGCTTCTTTATTGCTACCCATCACGCATTGTATCGCAAATGATTTACTATCATCGTATAAACGAATAAAACGCGAGTTACATTAGAAGAAACTATACTGTTAATGTAGACGTGTTCAGATTTATGATCCACACCGACACACGTCTGCGCCCGCGCCGCCCTTGACTTACACTTTATTTATTTATTTATATGTATATACGCATCTATTTTAGATCTCGCGACCTTTGACGACATGTTCTCTGCCGCTAACTCGTGGAACACGGAGTAAAAATAAACAGAAAAATATTGAAGTAAGCGATGTAGTTGCCTATAGTTTAAATATTAAAGAAGGCGATGTAGTTGCCTATAGTTTAAATATTGAAGAAGGCGATGTAGTTGCCTATAGTTTAAGTATTGAAGAAGGCGATGTAGTTGCCTTTAGTTCAAATATTGAAGAAGGCGATGTAGTTGCCTATAGTTCAAATATTGAAGAAGGCGATGTAGTTGCCTATAGTTTAAATATTGAAGAAGGCGATGTAGTTGCCTATAATTTAAATATTGAAGAAGGCGATGTACCTAGTTGCCTATAGTTTAAATATTGAAGAAGGCGATGTAGTTGCCTATAGTTCAAATATTGAAGAAGGCGATGTAGTTGCCTATAGTTAATTGATTCAGGCGTGACTTTGCGGAAATCCATGATAAAATACAATAGACGTAGATATATTTAGTAACATATTCCGCTTGACTATTCTTCAAGAGTCCTAAAAAACCCTGTAAGAAATCGACACGTGTTTCACCTCTCAACGAGGCATCCTCAGGATGACGATTGACCAATTGCAAACCAGAACGCGACGTGTTACCACACCGAGCGCTGGACGCAAAGTGAATCCAATCGCCCGTCACCCCCACTTATATAGGATTGCTGCTCGGCGCTGATTGGCTAGAATCGTGATCAGTGCGATAAGCGCGATAAGGGGCTAACAATCGCAACAAAGGCGACCTTGGCATACTGGTATTTAATTCGTTCAATAGTGTAACGTTCGCTGTATTATTTTTAATAATTTCTAAACTCTCTAATACTGACATTTTAAATCCTTTATCACAAGTATGTAAATTTTTTAAAGTGTTATTATTATTTAATGAATGACCTGAATCTATTAAGTGCTGAGCAAAAATAATAATAATAATATTGCAGCTTATAGGAATAGTTGTCCAGAAAAATCTAATTTTGCTCAGCACTTAATAGATTCAGGTCATTCATTAAATAATAATAACACTTTCAAAATTTTACATACTTGTGATAAAGGATTTAAAATGTCAGTATTAGAGAGTTTAGAAATTATTAAAAATAATACAGCGAACGTTACACTGTTGAACGAATTAAATACCAGTATGCCAAGGTCGCCTTTGTTGCGATTGTTCGCCCCTTATCGCACTTATCGCACTGATAACGATTCTAGCCAATCAGCGCCGAGCAGCAATCCTATATAAGTGGGGGTGACGGGCGATTTGATTCACTTTGCGTCCAGCGCTCGGTGTGGTAACACGTCGCGTTCTGGTTTGCAATTGGTCAATCGTCATCCTGAGGATGCCTCGTTGAGAGGTGAAACACGTGTCGATTTCTTACAGGGTTTTTTAGGACTCTTGAAGAATAGTCAAGCGGAATAGGTTACTAAATATATCTACGTCTATTGTATTTTAGTTGCCTATCGTTCAAATATTGAAGAAGGCGATGTACCTAGTTGCCTATAGTTTAAATATTGAAGAAGGCGATATAGTTGCCTATAGTTCCAATATTGAAGAAGGCGATGTAGTTGCCTATAGTTTAAATATTGAAGAAGGCGATGTACCTAGTTGCCTATAGTTTAAATATTGAAGAAGGCGATGTACCTAGTTGCCTATAGTTTAAACCGACTCTTTGACAATTCAAAAGTGCCTGTAAATGGTTTAATTGAAATAAATGCTTTGAGTTTGAGTTTGAGTTTGAGTTAGTGAACGGTATATTCTGTGAGCCGTTCTTTATCTTAATATTGAAATTGTTCGCTTACCATGAAACATTCAGGGAATTAATCAAGTCCCCGGGAGCTGTCTGGTGGAATAAAGTCATTTTCAGATTTGTAGCTTTTACACCGGTCCTCCTGTAATCTTTCCTGTAATGTATCCGATATAGTGTATCGTATTTCGCAGAAATACATACATTTTAGTATGTATCAGTTTGGCTGGATAGTCGGAACTGGGTGCTCATTTACGACCACCATCGCCATGGCGTCAGCTAATGATTCAGGATCGTGTCTGTACCTAGTAATGGCGGTGTCATTTATTGCCGCCGCTTCGTGTTCACTAACTATCCACGCTACCGTCGCTCGGGCGTCGGTCGCTGCTACGTGTTACGTCTCGTTAACTTCCTCCTCGCTGCGCGCATTCTCTCACGAACACTCTATTTATTTCCCGCCCCGCTACACACCGCTCCACAATAATTATGATTAATACCAGCGCCCGCGCAAGTAAACATCCACAAATAAAAGGATTTTATATCACAAGATAATTCTCTCGTAAATCGAGACATCGAGACAGTGTGCGACATGAAGCTGTATTCGTAATAAAGTGGTGATCTGTCTTGTCACGACGCGGGACGTGCAGTTTACTGACATTACCGTAGGAAACGGCCGCATATCCCGTCATGTATGCAACTGACGGAATTTAACTTTAAATTTAAAGAAAATACGCGGACTGGAGCTAGAAAAGCGCAATCGAGAACTTATTATGAAATAATAACAACAAATTATTAGTATTGGCTAGTAAAGGTGGTGCAACGTTTACTAGAGAATACTAATATTGTTCGCATTTCAAGGTCCATAACTAACACTGGATTGCACTTTGATGATGTTCTAACTATCGCTATCTATTATTACCGGTCGTCGGGGTGTGTGTGTGTGTATGTGTGTGTTGGGCTATATTGCACCATCAAGTATTCGCACTGCGCTTGCACGAAGTTGAGGCAATGTCGGAATTATGACCGATCCGAATTGCACAATTTGACACCATTTTAACGGACAATGCCGTATTATCCTATTATATTGTACTAAAACATTACTTCCTGTTCTTCTGGTTCAGCTAGTAGTATAAAGATATTTGGCGCATTTCATTTACACATAACTTAAATGGAGCATACGCTATACAGGGTGAAATTTAATTCATGGGCTGGGGATCCCCTAAAGCGGTCATTATACTCATCATTATGAACAACTTTGAAAAAGAACTGAAATCACACATTTTACATTTTCATGTAAAATGTTTTTGGTGGGATTTCACTTCTTTTTGTAAGTTGCGTATGACAATATTTTTTTATTTTGTTCATTTTTAGGGTTCCGTACCCAAAGGGTAAAACGGGACCCTATTACTAAGACTCCGCTGTCTGTCTGTCTGTCTGCCTGTCCGTCTGTCACCAGGCTGTATCTCATGAACCGTGATAGCTAGACAGTTGAAATTTTCACAGATGATGTATTTCGGGTGCCGCTATAACAACAAATACTAAAAAACAATAAAATAAATATTTAAGGGAACTCACATACAACAAACGTGATTTTTTTGCCGTTTTTGTAGATAATGGTACGGAACCCTTCGTGCGCGAGTCCGACTCGCACTTTTCCTTAGTTCCAGGTTAGGCCAGTTTTCTTTCTTTTTTTGGGGTGTATTTCTTACACATCGGAGGTGTCTTTTTAACCAACTTCTTCAAAAAGTAGGAGGTTCTCAATTCGTCTGTAGGTTTTTTTTTTTTGTTTGTATGTTACGCGATTACTCCGCCAATTATGAACCGATTTTAATTATTCTTTTTTTGTTAGGTCATGCTTCAGAGGTGGTCCTATATAAATTTTATTAACTTCGCTTGCGTAGTTTTTGAGTTAGCTTTAATACAATCACATATTTTTCCCACATAGTGTATGTAGACGATATATTATTTGACTCCGTCACTGTTATTTACATAGCAGGCAGGTCGTGGTATTCGAATTTGTGTAGGGTAGGTACCACAACTAAAAAGTGAAAAATAAAAACTTTTTACAAACTTTGTGTTTTTTTTTTTGTAAAAAGTTTTTTTCATAGCCCACTCTCTAATCGTATAATATAATTATACGAATGTAGCAACACTTTTATCTCCTAATTTAAGGGGTGATTTTTTTTTAATAACCTGAAACACGATTTTTTAAATTTATAATAATAAGTCTGTGTATGTGTACCTACTTGTATAATTTTCAGATCTATATCGTAAAATTAAGTTTGTATGGGAAAACCCATACAAACTTCCATCCCCTAATTGAAAAGGTGATTTACAAAAAATCCTGAAATATGTATATTATTATTTATATCAAGGTCAAAGTCAAACCATTCATTTCAAATAGGCACATTAAAGGCACTTTTGAACGTCAAAACAAAGAAAGAAATAGAACTGATTCAGGTTGCCCCTTCCAAAAGGTAGTTTTCGTATGGAGAAGAATGGACAAGAAACTCTTTAAAAAAAAAGGAGTCCCTATATCAATTTTGAGACCTCTAGCATCATTATTTGGGGATGTCTCATACAAACTTGACGACACGGTTGGCGCAGTGGCTGAGCGATGGACTGCTGCGCAACGTGCCGTGGGTTCGATTCCCGCACGGAACAAATATTTGTATGATCTGCAAGTAGTTGTTCCGGGTCTGGGTGTTAGTGTATGTGAGTTTCTATGTTTGTAAACGCACCCACGATACAGGAAGAAATTCCTAGTGTGGGGCAACGTTTTTTTTAAAAAAAAAAAAAAACTTCCATCCCCTAGTTTAAGGGGTTGGGGCTTAAAAGTTCAAAGTTTTAGATTTTTTTTGTTGCTTGTGTACTAATATTAGCTTACATACAAATTTCAACTTTCTAGGACTTCAGGAAGTACCCTGAGAATTTTGATGATCATCAGTGAGTAAGTGAGTGGCGAAATCGGGGTATTTTAGATAGATATCAATAAAATCTAAAGTATAAGAGCTATGTAATTAAAACGTTATATGTTTAATGAGTCCACTATTGAAATCATATCCCGAGAATTTTGTTTATCTGGTATAATCCAAACCCAAGTTATGAGGATTCAAAAAAACGACGAAGCGCTTCGAGAAAAGGTAGGTAGTGCCCTTGGGCTTCGCTTGCCTCGTCTTGGCGAGGGCACTACCGTGCCCCCTGAAATAACTAAGCATGATTGGTGCATTAGTGACTAAAGCAAAAAAATCTTTCATTCAATTGTTCATTCAATCACAATAATTAACAATATGTGTACCGTATCAAACGTAGTATAAAATAAAGTTAAAACGAAATTAAACTTTTCATGTTTTCAAAATTAAAAAAAAAAAAATTGTTCATTCAATACAAAGTGTGACCGCCTCTGTTGTTTAAAACTTGTCGGCAACGATTTATCTGCAGCAATCGCTCCCAATGGAATTCTAACAATCTTTCAGTTGTTGGGTTGTCGACACTCCGTCCAAGTTCTCCATAACACTTCTCTGGAGCATGTCTTATGCGTGCTCGATGGGATTGAGGTCTGGCGATTGTGCAGGCCACGGCAATACCGCCCCATAACACTCATATCAAAGTCAAAATCCAGTCAGTAGTCAAAATCCAATATTATCAAAGATTTTTGAAAAGGCCATGCATGAAAAACTCTACTGTGTTTTATCCAAATACAAAATTCTAATTGAAGATCAATTTGGTTTCATAAAAATAAATCGACCACAATAGCTTGTTTTGGTGTATTAAAATTAATAACGAAAAGCCCTATTACAATTTTTCTAGAATTTGAGCGTTTTACTCGATTTTTGACGTGTGATTATGGTTTAGATATAGCCTCAAAATTAAAATAAAATGTGCCTGAGAAAGTTTGATTATTTCTCTTTTTTTTTTTTTTTTTTGGGTGGGAAATCATCATATGACTTCTCCCGCTCTGGGCGGAGCGGAAGGGCGTGTCAGACTCTTACTGACTAAAACCCACCCGTGTTCCTTCGGTTGCCTGTTGCCAGGGTCCCGGTATCCCTTTCGGACTATTCCGCAACCCTGGCAGGCATCGGTCCTAAAGGACCCCGTCAGGTGTGCTGACATCTCTTTGGCGCGCGTGGAACACGACGCGCCATCGACCTGGGCCTGGTCCTTATCGGACGGCGAGCTGCCCATTGCTCGCCGTCCGCAAGCCCACGCCTATGGTGGCCGGGAATCCGCCTGGGATTCCCGACGCCCAGGGTGTCTCCAGCGGCGGCGGTTAGGGGCGTGAGGGCGCAGGCTTTGCCTCTCCCTCACGCGTTCCGCCTCCTCCTTCGCGAGCATCACTGCTTCGCAGAAGGAGGTGACCGCCTCCCATGCCCTCTCGCTCCGTACCATGGCCTGGACCAGGGCCGGACGCGAGAGGTCAGTGCCGCCAATCGCCTCCACGAGAACACGGCGGTGCTCCGCCCAAGCAGGGCACACCTCCACCGTATGCTCCACCGTGTCCTCCGGACGATCCGCACAGTGGTGACACCCGGGCGTTTCCTCCCGCCTAATCCTGCACAGGTACCTCCCGAAGCTGCCATGTCCGGTGAGGACCTGTGTCAGGCGGAAGGTGAGGACGCCGTGGCGCCTCTCCAGCCACTCCTCAAAGAGGGGACTTATCGCCGCAATTGTGGCGTGCCCAGCACTGGGTTGCGACAATCGCACTCTCCATGCCGCCATGAGATCCTGCCGGAGCTCTGTCCGCTGTGCCGCGATTTCTCGCGGCAGCGGAGTTACGCCCCGGCGCTTCATCTCGCGCCACTCCCAAATGTGCGCGAGGACCTTCGCCTCCAGATCCCATGGCGGTAATCCGGCAAGGAGGCTCGCCGCCTCACGAGAGACCGTGCGGTATCCCCGGGCCAGCCGAATGGTCATGACCCTTCGGAGCATCCCTTTCTCTTGGGAGCGCATTAAATAAATATTTCAATTTCTCTACACAAATCAGTAAAAACCTTGTCTTTGCAAAGGCTGTTTCATAAAATTTAACTTTGGGGTGTCTTTTGACGCGTTGTTACATCGAAGATATAGTAATTTAATAATTTATAAAAATATCCATGGTACAACTATATCTTGAACTTGGGAGTGTTTAAGTAATTTTTTTATGTTTCATTCAGCAAGGCACCAAAAATAATTCCGTAAAACAGATTGATATTGATAATTTTTCGTCCGAAATTATATTTTTTATCTATGAATATACATTTCAAATTTAAACAAAAAGTATTTACTTACAAAGGTCATTATGTCACCATGCTTCAAAAAAAATTAGTCTTTTTTAGAGTAAAATAATATTTTTAAACAATTGTTATATGCAATGCTAAAAATCAATATAAATCTCGGTCTCCCCAAGCGCTTCCTGAGGGAGGACGTATCGCCCGCTGATACGCGGCGCACACATGCGCACAACGTGTGTGCGCCGGTTAATCTCAAGAATATAGCGTAACTCAACACTTTTTGATACCTGAGTAATTAAAAAAAAAAAAAATTTGAATGATTGTAATGGAAATTTATAAATATTTTCCTCTGATACTCTAATTTGAATATATAGAAAATGAACATATACAATAAAAATGTGTGTTTATTTGCAGTGTGGACTGGTACTGAATACCCACTCAAAGTTTACAAAGATAATGATTTCTGGAACCAGAAAATGTTCCCACATGTATCAAGTTTTATGAGGAGAGCGTTTTTCCCAGAATATTAGATCATTCAAACCAACACCTCGACTACAGTTGCAAAATAGTACTGTATCTTTTTTTATTAACCCCCGACTGAAAAAGAGGGGTGTTATAAGTTTAACGTGTGTATCTGTGTATCTGTGTGTCTGTCTGTTCCATCGTAGCTGCCAAACCGCTGAACCGATTTTTTTTTTTTTTGTTTTGTTTGAAAGTTGACTTGACCGAGAGTGTTCTTAGCTATTATTCAAGAAAATCGGTTCAGCCATTTGAAGATTATCAGCTCTTTTCTAGTTGATGAATGGATGTGCGCATCTTTCACAGGTCTAATCGATTGGAAATGTAGAATTCTGTTACTTCAATGATATTAGAAGAATATAGTAACCTTGAACTGATGCTGCAGCATCACCTGGATGCAGGATACCCAACGCCCTCACCAACTTACAGGAGAGGTATCGTGTTTGGGCTCATTGGAAAGGTCTCAAAAAATAGGTTACAGATGGATGGTGATCAGGGTCTGATGATGGAGTAGGAAAGAGGAGTAGGAATGAGACTAAATTAAATAAACATAATAAAAAGTTAAATTTAAAATTTAAAAAACCCCCGACAAAAACAAAGCATTTAAAAAGTAAAAAAATAATATGTATTGGCCCTTTAAGTTTAATATAAAAGTTGTAGGTAATATTTTGATCCAAGCGTCGTCGCGTCGGGGGACGGCTAATGAAAACGCCAACATACACTAGGAATAATGAATATATGCTATTGTAGAAAGGATAGCTGCTGTTAATTTCCTATTTTCATGAGCCGTCCCCCGACGCGACGACGCTTGGATCAAAATATTACCTACAACTTTTATATTAAACTTAAAGGGCCACTACATATTATTTTTTTACTTTTTAAATGCTTTGTTTTTGTCGGGGGTTTTTTAAATTTTAAATTTAACTTTTTTTCTTTTGCTTTCAATTCGAAAACGGTGTGTCCTATCGCAAAAATAATGAAAAGTTCGACCCCCTTTATGAGACCCCTAAACCCCTAATCTCAACATGTTGGTATTTTCTTTTCCTTATTTTCCATACAAAAACTGAAAAATTCCATTAAAAACACGTCGAGGCTGCCGTCCATGCGCGCCTCTGGCTCTAACACAGGGCTCAAAAAAAAAAAACACGGGTTGGTAAAACAAATACCAAGTGGAGGCGCGCGGTTGTCAAATTCGATTATAGTTGTTTCAAAATAAGAATTTATTTGGCAGAATAGCTCCAAGATTCCCATAGCCAAAAGTAAGAAATTTTTGTGATAGTTTAGTTCGGTGTGCAAGAGAATCGGCACCATAGTCTACTTACCTGCTGAATAAATTTTGTACCTATAAGTACCTAAAGAAAATTGGCAGCTGCCAGTACCTAGGTAGTTCTTTTACCAATTTTCTTTAATGCCAGAAGCATCACTTGCGTGCGCGTTTTCAAGTGATGCTTCTGGCGTTATAAGCGTCTTTAGGCCGTGGTTACTGCAGTTACATGTTACCAGTAGCAGTTGCATGCTAGTTTGCCGCTTTAGTGGTATAAAATATAAATTAAAATTCACGTACCTACATTTTTATAACCCTATCGTAACTCATACAAATAATATTTCACGAAAAAAAAAAAAACATTAATTTAATTCATTTCAAAAGTAAAGTAGAAAGGATCAAGTTTGTTTGTTCGTCGCGTCTGACGCATAGCGGTTTGTATGTGTGCGTAGCGTACTTCAGACGCACACGAGCGCATCTGCGCCGTAAAATTTACCTAAATCTGTGCACTTCGATTTTGTAATAGCGGTCTTAATGATAAATTACCAATTGTCTCCATTTTCTAGATATGTCAAAGGCTTTTGATTTCGTGAACCAAAAACTGTTAATTTATAAATTAGACCGATATGGCTAACGAAACGCGCTGAAATGGCTCGAGCTATCTTACACATCTACAGCAATGTGCTGAGATTTTAGGACAAACAGGAAATCAAAAGCTCGCATATAGGTCTCAGTATCGTGAAAACAACTGCGGTGTTCCCCTGGGGACCATATTAGGGCCGCTCTTATTCTTGCTATATGCTAATGACTTACCTAGTGTAACTTCCCACAATTGCATACTACGCTGATGATACGACCCTTAGCATTATAAACGAAAATTACGACGGTGTTGAGTACCAAAATGAAATAAACTTGACATTAAATAAAATTATTACATGGTTTGAACATAATAATTTTCATATCAATATTAACAAAACCAAAATGATACAATTCCAGACATATAACAGTACGCGTCCACGGCTTAAAATACAATACGGAAATGAGACGGTAGAAAGGTCGATTACGCAAAATTCTTAGGGATAATAATCGACAAATCCTGTAACTGGAAATCTCATATTGATGATTTATGTAAGAAGATAGATAGATTTGTATTCGTCTTTTATAGAATAACACGTGTAGCTAGTGTAAATGCAGCACTATTTGCATACCATGGATATTTCTCATCAATTTAGCGCTATGGAATTATAATATGGATTAATTCCGTTGAAATTAAAAGAGTGTTTCGAGCTCAGAAAAAATCCGTACGCTCAATTTGTGGAGCGCACCCACTGGACAGTTGTGTTCCACTATTTAAAAATCTCAAAATACTGCCACTTCCAGCACTATACATTTTTGAAATTTGTACACTAAAATAGTATGAATTTGATTTATTTAATGATGTTGTATCCAGACCCAGCTGCAAAGTGCATTTAATATATGCTTAATGTTCCTAGGCGTAGAATCAAATTATTTTCTAATAATGTATACTGCATGTCCATTACTGTTTATAACAAATTACCTGATGGCTTCAAAACTCTCAGCCTGAGAACATTGAAATGTAAATTATTTAACTTTCTTTTAAGCAAATGTTATTAGTCGACTGAAGATTTTATGAATGAAAAATTTACCTGATATTTGACATTATTGCCTACTATAAATCATATTTTATCTCCTTGACCTTATTGAAATTTGACTTATATAATTAATAATTATGTTTACTACTATTGCTCAATTTATTAAATTTATTTGTATTAATCTAATTGTAATGATTAATAATTTATTTTTAATGTAATGATGACCCATAATTTTACAAACCATATTTGTACGCCGGAAACGGCAGAATATTCAAACTCAAACTCAAACTATATGAATATATAAATGCTTTAATTTATTTTAATTAAACCATTTACAGGTGTTGGAGCCTTGACTTCCGAACGAATCGAATAATGTCATCGACGGGTGCGGGGAGAGGGGCGCGCGGGCGCGCTCCATTATTGCAACTACCAACCAATGCACGAGTGACATGAACTTTCACTAATTTGTCGTCAAAAACTTAGAATATCATTGTAACAGTGTAATATGCAATTAAACTGCATATCGAAACGAATTCGGAGTTTCATTAAAGTGTAGTGGCCCACTATTCAAACGACTATCTGAATGATACTTTGACATGTAATTGAATTGATTGCTGACCCTCACTTTTATTTACCAGCCCAAATAGATTTATTGTAAGGCGCCGTCGCGCCGATATATTTTGGGAGCTTATTCAAACGGCTAGAGTTAGTTTGGGTTCACAAAGGCCAATACTACAAAAAACTCACCTCGGGTCGATAGTAGCTGGTCCTACGGGGGGAGGCTCCTACAATGGTAACAATCAAAAGTTACATTGTCATTTTTCGCAAGGAATCAAAGATTAATTAGCTAAGTTTTGTGAACTCGAACCACGCTATCGACCACGATAGCAACGATTGTGAGAAGTTGTTTATCGACACTACATTTCACGTTAGTGATGGCAGATTTTGTATTAAAATTCCGCTTAAGGATTCTATAGACGTGTTAGGTGATTCGGTCGAAAAAAGGTTGTTTCAACTTGAGAGGAAATTTAAAAACAAACCAACTTTGAAACAACAATATTGTGATTTTATTCGCGAGTATGAAAGCTTAGGTCATATGACTGAATTAAGTAGGAAACCTGTATTTGGTTGTTATTTCCCACATCATGCAGTAATACGAGAAACTAGTGAGACTACCAAACTACGTGTTGTTTTCGACGCCTCTGCAAAAACATCTACCGGAGTATCGTTCAACGACATACAACAAGTCGGACCAGTAGTGCAGGCATGACTTCTTTTCAATCCTGTTGAGGTATAGACAATATCAATATGTAGTCTCTGCAGATGTAGAAAAAATGTACCGACAAATGTTGGTGAACCCAAGTCAGCGAATGTTGCTACAAATTTTATGGCGCGAAGATCCGTCAGAACCGATTAAGATTTTCCAATTAAATACCGTGTTTAGTACAAGGTGTTTGGTACAGCTCGCCAAGGAATGCAAGGACGATAAAATATCTAATATCATAAAAAACGACTTCTATGTCGACGATCTTCTGTCAGGAGCTGACACTGAAAGAGACTTACAAAATATTATACAGTCGGTGACTGCAGTTCTGAATTCAGCTCGTCTTCCTCTACGCAAATGGCGTACCAACGCACCATCCGCAAGACATGACGATTCAAACCCGTCATCCATAAAACGTTTAAGCTCTCAAACCTCAACTGTGTTAGGGTTGAAGTGGGACCCGGCACAGGATGTACTCCGCTTTTCAGTTGATATACAACGTGACAAAGCCGCAACTAAACGTTCCATCTTGTCTAGCTCGGCCAAGTTATTTGACCCATTGGGTTTACTTGGATTATGTACCATTATTCCAAAAATTATATTGCAAAAGCTATGGCTATCGAATTTAGGTTGGGACGAACCCGTAGATACTTCTTTACAAAGAGAATGGACAAGTTTTCTTAACAATTTAGAAACTCTCTCCGAAATTAAAAAACCGCGATGTGTTCTCATTAACAAACCAAGTACCATAGAGCTTCACTCATTCTCTGACGCTGCCCAAGTTGCCTACGCTTCGTCTATTTATCTCCGCTCGGTAGACAGTTCCGGGCATGTACTCGTCAGATTACTTTGCGCCAAAACCAAGGTTGCACCAGTAAAGTCTGCAACCATACCTAGACTCGAGCTGTGTGGTGCCTTACTTTCCACACGCCTGAGTAATAAGGTTTTAAAAGCGCTACGATGTAAAATTGAATCAGTTTTTCACTGGACGGATTCAACAGTGGTCTTGGGTTGATTGTCTGCCCAGGCTTGTAATATGAAGACCTTTGTTTCGAACCGTGTTAGTGAAATACAAGAATTAACCAAGTCAGGTACTTGGAGACATGTTCCTGGCGATACAAATCCTGCAGATCTAGCGTCTAAAGGATTAAATCCTAAGTCAATTCATTCAGCTAAACTTTGGTGGAAAGGTCCATTATTTTTATCTGAGGACTCAAGTAAGTGGCCTCAGACTATTAATAGCAAAAGTATTCCCGATGATAGATTTTGAAATAATTTCTAGTTTCGCTACTCTGCAGAGATCTGTAGCTTATGTCCTACGTTACATAAATTACAAGCGATATAAACAAGACAAGGTACAAACTGGTCCATTCACACCGGGTGAATTGGATGCTGCACTAAATGTTATACATCAAACAACATCAAAATGAATGTTTTCCTAACGAAATTAATTTAATTAAAAATAAGCGTGACTTACCTTTGAAATTCAATTTGTTGTCTCTCAGTCCATTCCTCAATGATGATGGCATAATCTGTGTGGGCGGCCGCATCCAAAATTCAAATGAAACCTGCAATAAAAAACATCCGATATTATTAGATACTAATCACAACTTTACGAAATTATTATTCAATCATTACCATAAAAAACTTTTGCATTGCGGACCTCAATTGTTGCTCAACGATTTAAGAAATAAATATTGGCCCTTGAAAGGAAGAATATTGGCTAGAAGAACTGTGAACAATTGTAAGTTGTGTAGAATAATAAAAGCTAAAAGCGTTAACCCTATAATGGGAAACTTACCTGCTTCAAGAGTCACTCCTAGTCTTCCGTTCCAGGTAAGTGGTGTTGATTTTGCCGGGCCTTTCTTCATCACCGATCGCAAAGGTCGTGGGTGTAAAATCACAAAATGTTACATGTGTCTATTCGTCTGCTTCAGCACAAAGGCTGTGCACTTAGAAGTCGCAAGCGACCTCACTTGCGATGTTTTCATTTTGTGCTTGAAACGGTTCATAGCCCGCAGAGGAAAGCCCTTAGAATTGTACTGCGATAACGGGACCAATTTTGTCGGTGAAAACAACGAATTAACGAAGTTTTTAAAGTCAAGTAATGAATGCGTTACCGGTTTCGCTGCCGACGAAGGTATTACGTTTAAGTTTTCGCCAGCTTACTCTCCCCACTTTGGTGGGCTTTGGGAGGCAGGCGTTAAGTCTGCTAAATACCACACGACTAGGATTTTAGGTGATAAACACTTAACGTTTGAGGAATTATCAACGTTGTTTGTTCAAATTGAGGCAATCCTAAATTCACGTCCTTTGAGCCCTCTATCATCTGATCCTAATGACCTGAATCCTTTGACACCCGCACACTTCTTGATCGGCAGGCCATTAACTTCGTTTCCCTTGGAGGCCTTAATTAATGAAAATACTAACAGACTTGGCAGATACCGAAGTCTGGAACAAATGCGGCAACATTTCTGGGAAAGGTGGAGAAATGAATACCTAAGCGAATTACAGCAAAAATACAAAAGGAGGACCGCACAAAGGGGACTCCAGGAAGGCGACTTAGTCATTATCAAGGAGCCATACGTTCCACCATTGAAATGGCGAATGGCGCGGATCTGCAAGCTGTATCACGGAACTGATAGAACAGCACGAGTGGCGGATGTCTACACATCAAAGGGCACTTTCCGTCGAGCAGTGAACAACCTTTGTTCTTTACCGGAACTGGCATCGCCCTCAGGACCTCGACACCCTGAAGTGTTCGAGGGGGGGGAGAATGCGCGCCATTATTGCAACTACCAACCACTGCACGAGTGACATGAACTTTCACTAATTTGTCGTCAAAAACTTATAATATCATTGTAACAGTGTAATATGCAATTAAACTGCATATCGAAACGAATTCGGAGTTTCATTAAAGTGTAGTGGCCCACTATTCAACTAATCAACAGGCACTTTTGAATTGTCAAGGAGTCAGTCAGTCAGAAATATGAAGCTAGTTGCCCATTCCAAAGCGTAGTACCTATGGAGAAGAACGGGCAAGAAACTCCATGGACAATCTTTTAAATCAAAATATTGTTACAATATAATGGTTACATCATTCATGTTGAAATTATACATGTGAGAATAATGTAGAAAGCACGTTAAAAGCGTCCGCAATTATAAAATAAGAACAATTCAAAAATTAAAATAAGCAATGGCAGCTAAGAAATGACCAGCTACAACTGACGGCACCCGTTCACGAACATGACGCATGGATCAGCACCATTCAGCTCAACCATTTTGAAGGGAGCTAAATGATCCAACACACGCGCCACCATCAGCGGGACATTTGAGTGAGCATGACATATTCCCAGCCGCCAATAAGGCACATTCAAGTCAATGAAAGACATATTATGATCGTAATACATAATGCACATAACAACTTTGTACAATATTCTTACAAATAAATGTAGGAATTCTATAATACCCGGATGTTTTCGATTGCCAATTTGATCCTCCGAGCTGTTAAAAAAAAGTATCCCATTGTTTCTGGGTCCATGTCAAATGTTCCTACACCATTCGTTTCGACGGGCGCATTTCCCATGGCGTATAGGTGGGCACCTAAATTATTGGACGTCGAGCTCGTAGGCCGTATTCATGCAGCCTATTTCTCGAGGTTTGGTGGCTAATAACAAACACTAAAATGGTAAAAGGGAGTATACCAAAATCAAACAACGAAAACACATGAAATTGGGAAAAAATAATTCTATTGATAACACGTCAAATCGAAGATGAACAAACTCTAACTGTAAACTGAGCAGTCCTCGGCTGGTCTCCTCTGGCATTGAATTCTGCACGAATGCAACCCAAGTCTTATTTTTCTCAATAATTGTCCTGTTTTATTTAGAGAATAATAATGACTTATAAATTACATATATCTCAATCAGAGACTGAAACTGTCTTTGTTTTCTGTACAAAAATACCACATGAAGTCCAAACATAATATGAAACAGGAATCAACAGTGGTTTGTTTTTTATGGTTCCGTACGCAAAGGGTAAAACGGGACCCTATTACTAAGGCTCCACTGTCTGTCTGTCTGTCCGTCTGTCACCAAGCTGTATCTCATGAACCGTGACAGTTAGATAGTTGAAATTTTCACAGATGATGTATATCTGTTGCCGCTATAACAACAAATACTAAAAAACAGAATAAAATAAATATTTAAGGGGGCTCCCATACAACAAACGTGATTTTTAGGGTTCCGTACCCAAAGGGTAAAACGGGACCCTATTACTAAGACTCCGCTGTCCGTCTATCTGTCTGTCTGTCTGTCCGTCTGTCACCAGGCTGTATCTCATGAACCGTGATAGCTAGATCGTTGAAATTTTCACAGTTTATGTATTTCTGTTGCCGCTATAACAACAAATACTAAAAAACAGAATAAAATAAATATTTAAGGGGGCTCCCATACAAAAAACGAGATTTTTTTGCCGTTTTTATAGATAATGTTACGGAACCCTTCGTGCGCGAGTCCGACTCGCACTTGGCCGGTTTTTTTTAATTCGTTTTTGCTCGATATTGATAACGGCAACAGGTAGACGCTTGAAATATTCACAGAATATTTAATTATATATTCACTTTAAAAATAATGATATGAAAGAAATGAAAGAGAAAGAAATGAAGAATTGAAGAGAGGAATGATATGAAAGACAAGGGAGTAAATGATAGCGTGACGGTTGACAGGGGAGAGTGGAAAAAGAAAACGTGTTGCGCCGACCCCAAGTAACATGGGATAAGGGCAGGAAGATGATGATTCACTTTAAAAATAAATAATTAAATTAAAATAAAATAAATATTTAAGGGGGGCTCCCATATGATTTTTTTGCCGTTTTATAGATAATGGTCCGGAACCTTCGTGGGCGAGTCCGACTCGCACTTGGCCGGTTTTTCACCTCAGCATCTGAAACAACCAAGCAGGTTTTGCTGTCTACGGACAGTGAGCAAAATTCAATTTTGCTGCGAGCGTGAGACAAAGTAGCTTTTTAATTATTATTTTTCTAAATGCCGAGAACACGTCATGGGTCTACTCACAAAATTCGAAAGATATGAATTTCACTTTGTTCTGTCACTTTTACTTCGATACGAAAAAAGCGAAAGACAGAAACAAGTCGATTCGAAGTTCAGAAAACAATAAAACGTTTGGATACACATACAGGTTTTAAATGTAGTAATTTTTTTATAGTGTTCGTTTTACAAATATACATGTGGTTTGTTTACCATGTGATTTACGTTTACCATGTTGTATTTTTTACCTTTAGGCAATAATAAGGGTTTAAATATGAAATTGCCGTTTAAACGTACTGGCCACTTTGAATTAAAATTAAACTTTCATCATGGTGTGAGATTCTAGAGTGAAACTTTTTTCACAAGATTCGATTTTTTACTTTCAATTGTTTTTGCATTCAGCTTTTAACAGTACGACACAACTTAGATTTAGCATAAATGTGAAAAGTAATAAAAACTAAAACCCAACTACGACTAAAAAGGTATAAAGGTTGTTTGATTTATGCCCTAACACGTGTGGTGTTAGGGCATAAATCAAACAGATTACGTGTGACTCCGGATTTTTAATTTGTCTGTCTGTGGTCTCTTGTTTATACCTTTTTAGTCGTAGTTGGATTTTAGTTTTTATTACTTTAATTTTTTTTGGGTTATAATATATATATTTTTGAAATGTGCTCATTAAGCCCTTTCATTTGATACCCAACATGGTACGAAAATTTTTTTTTTTTTTTTAGTTCCTCTCTTTATGTCCTCTTTTACCATTTTTATTTAATGTGACGTCACCTAGCCTATAACCAGCGGACGATCAAGACGCTTCCAACGAAACCTCATTTGTCAAATTGTGATGAGTCGTTTAGAAGATATGAGGGAACAGATGAACATACATACATAAGGTCAACCGGGGCAATTGCGTCATAAAAATTCCTTACAGGCTATTGAAAATTCATATCACACTAATTATAAATTTATTAGAGATATCCTTAATACAAATGTATATAGAAATTATCTGTGTGCATCCTTAATTTATTGTGTGTTCCATTAGTCACAGTAAATACGAGTAAATACGCATTTTTTTTTTAATTGGAATTTTAGTCGCTTTTTCCCGTATTGGGACAAACGCGTCTTCATTAAATAAGTTTTAAACCTGTGACGTTTGAACGCTGAAATGAATATATTTTCCTTCAATTAAAGTTTTTTATACGAATCTTTTAGTAAATTACAAAAATATTAAATAATCATCACATCAGAAGCTATGTCATATAAACTGGGTAAATGCGACTATTTTCTCTTAGACGCATTTACCCCGTGTCAAATCCAGACTTTAAGAACATTCTATGCTCAATGTAATATTGAAAGTCATTTCTGTCTAAATATTTATCTATATCAATGTATCTCAATATAACCATTGTGATCGTATTCTACCTGCAACACAAATTGATAACTTCACTATATTGCGCATTGTGAATCTATGCGTTTCAACGCCATCTATTGAAACTATAATTTTTAATTTTATTCAAAATAAACAAAACTAGATGGCAGGAGAGGTCGGTTTTAAAACAGATTTTAAATTATTTCAAATAAACGCAATTGCCCCAAAGACGCTAATGCCCCGGTTGACCTTACATACATGCCGGTCAAAATCATAACCCACCTTTTTTCTTCGCCGTAGTAGGGTAATTAGAGTAATTTTTGAAACTAACGCAGCGGAAACAGCACGCAATATCAATGTTGTGTTTGGAGAGGATACGGCTTATGAACGCACCGTGCGTTTTTAGTTTAAACGCTTTCGTAGTGGAAACTTCGATTTGAAGAATGAACCCCGAGAAAGACCAGCCTCTAAGGTAAATAACGATTAATTAGATGCGATGCATCAATCGGTGAGACAAAAAGCTTGCAAAATAGGTGCCCCATGATTTGACTGATCTGCAGAGAGAACCGCGTGTTCAAGCTTTCCTTACCTACCTTGTTGAACCTTTATAGAAATGAACCCCTTCATTTCAATAAAAAATGCCTTCACTCAGTTTGTTGAGTCCAGGTCCCTAGAGTTCTACCGAAAGGCATAAATGACCTTCCCATGAGATGGCAGAAATGTGTAGACAGTGGGGAAAATACTTTGATTAAATAAATATATTTTACCTGAGAAAAAAAAATGGTTTCCGTTCTTCAGTACAAAACGGCAAATTCATATTTAAACCCCTAATATGTTCTAATATCTAATATGTTCTCGCTGCTGAGGTGAAAAGTTGTATGTGTTACATGAGACCAAAGTTATTTGCATCTCGTGTCTTTGAATCCCTCGCTGTGCTCAGGATTCTAACCAAGAATCACTCGCTACGCTCGTGATTCAATTATAGAATCCTTCGCTTACTCGGGATTCAAAATCAACACTCGCAGCAAAAAATAACTTTGCTCTCTTGTTGCACAAATAACTATTGTTGAACTTGACCTGTTTTGTTGAATTTGACGTGAACGGCGAAATGTTGCTTTTTTTTGCGGCATATTTCGTAAACGGACGACGCCGAATGTAAAAAGTGGAATCATACAAATTGCCTGCGTCATATACAAGGTAACATTTTTATTAAGATAAATTAGCGTCAACCGCCAGACTCGAAATAATTGATTCCGATCTGAATTATCCTTAACAGTTCGTTTTCATGCTCATTATGGTTGGCTGTTCATAATTCCCTGGAGGCGATATTATTACGTCTCTGTCGTATAATCACACCATGAATGTTTCATGACGCCCAAACTCCGAACGCCATCGAATGACGTGTGACGTGAAGCACAAGTGACACCATTCCATGGCGGACCGCTCATACACAGAGCACGCAGCGAACGTGGCCAGCAGATCCACGCGACTTGCTATTCTATTCACATAGCGTTACTTAATGCTCATGTACTGTATGAATGGGTACTTCAATTGATAAATTACAACATGTAAAGTAGGTAGGTACATATTTGCAATATGTTTTTGAATTGCTTCAAAATAGCTATGAAACATGAAGTGTAGAGCCTATTATTTGAAAGTAGTGCGGGTGTATTCAGTGGAACACAAAGCCGTTGGCAGTGAATGTTGACAATAAATAGTCGCGTTGCGGGCCAGGTGGAGACTGTCGACAGCCGGCAAGCAGCGCACAACACTTAGTGCCATGTAAGTACAGAAGGCTCACATGACAGCGCGAGATAGGGAACAGTCGCAGAGTGCACGCGCATTGTGAAGTTGGAGCTACCGGTCTTTGAAAGTACTGAACCTTTTGTACCTGGATATTGTGTGCCCCTCCCGCTATCCTCCCCTGCACTGCAAGGACCTCCAGTAGCCCTCCCCCTGTACTCACGACACCCTGGAGCCCCCCAGCCGCCTGACTAGCGCATTGTGCACACAAAGTAAGTCGCGAGTGCGAGGACGTGCCGCTTCCAACTTACACGACCAACACTACGGACACCATTCTTATTTACGATATCAGGAATTCAGGATATATATTATTTAGAAATACTTTTCTTGTAATGTGTCCCTCTTTCATAGGCCCCACGTCCAGTGCATTACAGACACGGAATGCAGCGAGTGTGATACAATCGTAAGGTCTTCCGTACAACAATGTTTACGTTGTTGTAACTTCACTTTTACTTGACAAACAGTTAGACATTAATGACATTTGAACTAAACACTTTGGCTTTCTTGGAAAATGTTTTTCAGCTTATACGAGTGAAGAAAATAATGTGAAATACACTTAGCGAGGGACCGTGAAAGCCTCTCAACTTTAGCCGAGAGCCGAAATACCTACTTTCCGCTACTTTTTAATCTTTATTGCATTGTATTGTTACCAACGTTATGACGTTATGACGTTGTTCATGAAAATAATTTCATTAGTGGCCTTGTAATTGGACGCACTTAAACGAAAAGAATCCAACCCACACTATGGCCGAAAATGAGTTTTGTATACCAAGACACTCTTTGTAGTTGACACTTTAATATCACGAAAACAGCCCAAGTAAAATTCAAACGCAACACGATGTTCTCTGCGTGCGATACCAACCCACATGTATGACAAGTCATCATTTTTTTTATTGACATCCCTCCAAGCTACTTATATCGTTATTGAGAAATCATATTTACGAAAATAATCCAAATCACATATTACGAAAACAATCCAAGCCACTTGGATAATTGGTAGTCTAAAGATAATGTTTATCCTTTTTTTTTATGTATCTTTTATGCCTTTTGATAAAAATTGGCATTTCAGTTTTTCATCTAACTAAGATCTTTATACTAACTAAACTAGTAATTATGATAGTAGTGATTGAAGATTAAAGATATATTATAGTTTAAGACGTTTTATTTCCTAAAACATAAAATTTGTCATAATTCTATAGAATATTTTCGTTTTTTTATTCTATTGTAAATTTTGGATCTTTATGGTTAAACGTGTTTATAATCTTGGGCTCTTGGGATAGCATTTAACAAAAAGGATCCATCGTCATATTTTGCTAAGATCTCAAGAAATAAATTTTATGTGTTTATCCTTTAGTTAAAACCAACCCCAGAAAGTTAAAGTGGAGTATCAAAGAGGAAATACGATCTGAACCTTAAAACTTAAATATCTCAAAACTAGGTCTGTGTGGGGTGGATCCTTTTCGTTTAAGTGCGTCCAATTTCACCTAAACATTTTTATCACTTAGAAAGAATAATTATGTAGGTAATCCATTAATAGATATTTTGGGCCTTAGCTTTAACATGTCCAATTGGCAGAAGAGTACTTACAGATGCTAAATTATGCATAGAATAAAATAAGGTATAAAATAGAATGTAATGTTGAAAACTTCTCTCGGAAAATTAAGATTAAACTCGCCAGTTTATTTTAAAGGGATGTTTATTTATACTTTGTGCTAACCCGCGGCTTCGACCGCATGGATGCCGGAAAATATCCCACGGGAACGTACTATACCAACATTTTATTATAAGGTACACATATAGTATAGATTATCTCTTCCAACGTAAATATTGGAAACTTTAGTTCCCTGACCACCTCATGAGTCATTTTTAAAATTATACAGTTATAAAAATGAAACAAAAACGAAAACCGCTATAAAAATGAAAAACGTAGCTCGTAGGTAACAACAATAATTTTGGGCTATTTCACAGGAGATAATTTAAAACAACGAAATCTCATTTTTATCATTTATTCATAATATATTATGTGCCTGTTGAATTACTCTCAAAATAGTGTATTTGTTCATTGTACATACTTACATAATATATAAGTTTCATTTTTAAATACTTACTCACCTTGAAAATAATGTCACTCACCTTGAAAAAATACTTACCTTAAAAAAAATATTAAAAAGAACTGTATGAAATTAGCTTTACTTTATTTTTGTTACGCTACAGAAAAACGTAATAAAATGAAATCAGCCATTCGAGTTGAATTACATCCTCAAACATTTGAAGTCTAGAAAGAATCTTGTTGGATTTATCCAGCTTCTTTTTCGAATTTGGTAAAGTTTATTCTTTTTTACGCGATAATAATAAGAATCCTTGTCGTTGTTTTAAAGATTAAAGGTTTTATTGTTGAAAAAACACTGCACAAGTGCATAGGAACTAACTCAAAATGTGTGTCAAAATGGCGGCGACACGTTTTGTTCATAGGATTAGAGGGTTTTAAATGAAGAATTTCGCCAGTTGGAAATGTTGCCAGTTGTAAGTGTAATGGTGCCTTTCCATGCTTGCCATGGCTCGGCAAGCGTCCACAAGTACAATCGTGTAAAGAGGGCGTTTGGCTTGGCTTGCGTGAGCTTGTGGATGCTTATCTCCAATTCGGTCTATTGTCGGTTTTTGGACACAGAAAGAAAGAAAGAAAGCTTTATTTGCATAAATTGTAGGTACATGACATAAGATATTAAAATAAATTATAATGATCATGCAAGTAATATTATTGAACATGAATATTGAATAGAAATTAATTAAATTAGGCATTAAAAAAAAAAAAAAAACAAATAAAAAAACGATGAACGAACACAATTACAAGAATATAATGTCAAAACGAATACTTTATTAAATTAGGTTATTTACTTGTATAATTGACACAGATCAAAGGGCGCTTGCGGCAAGCGCTTGCGACGCATTCACACGTTGGTGCGCGTTTAGGAGCCATTGTGATCTCGTGACGAGCGCATGTTTAGTTCTTTGTTTAAAATGAGTGACTGGTCGAACGAAGAGAGATTATCGTTTCTGGAATAAAACCAGAGCGAATCGTATATCTGGAACCCCAAAGATGTTAATCATAAAGACAAAAAAGGACTGTATTTCTGAACTTCGAAGTTTAAAACAGCGATGTACTGTATTTATAAAGTTTATGAGTACGACTTACGTGAGTTAGAATGTACGCTATGACGAATTACTTAATTGAGAATGTTCATGATCGCGATGTAAGGAACTCCGAAAGTTTGCTATGACGAATTACTTAATTGAGAATGTTCATAATCGCGATGTATGGAACATCGAAATCTTGCTATATTGAATTACTGAATCCCGAAGGCTTACGATCGAGATTCAGCGAGTATTTCGTTTATGTTTATGTGTATAAACGTATATTCTTGAGGCCTATGTCCAGCAGTGGACGTCTTTCGGCTGAATGAATGTATAGATGTTTGGATATCTGAAGGCGAAAGCTTCAGAGTAGCCCGCGAAATTCACATCTTCTTACGTTTTTTGCAATTTGCAGGTCAGATCAGGTTGTATGTTGATTAAAATATGATAATATTGGTGTTACACTACAGAATAACAAATGAGATGATGAATAAAAATGAAATGATGAATGAGATAATTAAAATGTTATTATTAATATGCATATTTTTTCTTAATTACCTATTATTTTGTTCAGAAATGTTGAAACCCATCTACAAAAAATGTTTTTCAAGGATAATAATACTAATTTGATCGCTTCAATTTGTCATTTCTGGTGAATATTCACGTGGACGTTTTCACACAACAAAATGTACAAAAAAAATTAAAATGACCCTCATATATTTTGAGAATATCCTTTCAATACAAAGTTTCCTGTTTATTCCAGCCATGGTCACCTCAGCGTTCGCAATGCGGCTATTTTTGAAGTTTAATGCGGAAAAAGGACAATGCAGTAAATGCAGTGAGCGCAGTGGCCCAGGACAATGAACGACTATTTAATAAATAAGCTGCGACTTTAAGCGGCCTTGTGAGTTGTGCAGTCAGCGTGCGCTCGCGATTGCGGTCAGTATGTGCCTCTACTAGAACGCCGTACCTACTGGTATGATAGTGTTCTTTCGCTACTGGCGAGAATACTTGGTAATGATTTCATGATGATGTTTCAAAAATTCCTTTATGAGGAAATAGGGTCGGTCTTTTCTCCATACAAAAAGTCATAATTCGGGTCTCGTCTATTTCCTCCTCCAATATTAGACCAATTTGAAAGATATTTTATAAATTGAATAAGAAGAGAGTTTTTCTTTTTTCATTCATAGTTGTCAAATTTGTACAATAGGCCTCTGATGACAGTGGTCTAACTCTAAACAGGCAATTTTGAGCATTTTCTGAGGGTTCTAGTGCTTCTACAGATAATGTATCATCAAAACGGAAAACATAGGGGCATAGAACTAGTTGATAGGTATTTATTTTACTGTAAAAATCATTGCTCTAAGGTCATAAACCAGAGGACCGATCCTATTTCCTCATAAGGCTTTCATTTACTTTTTATGATGAAGAGAAGGTACAGTTTAATACATATTTCTCTAACTCGGTAAAAAAGAACGTATATTAAAAAGCGTGTGTTGTAAATTAGTGTGGCCATGTGCACAGTTACCTGCAGCAGCGCAACCACGGCGGGGCGGGGGTCCCTCGTGTGCGGAACGGCCCTAAAGGTCGGTCATTCACCTCACAGCCAGATTCAATTACCTCGCTACGAAGCCGGCCGGAAAGCTAACTGTAGGTAGGAAATAAAATATTGAATAAAGTCTGGACCTAAGGATTTGACCTCGCTCGAGAGAGTGAACAAAATGAGTCCTGTTGCTTGATGACCCTGATGCGAGTGAGAGTGATGCCGCCGGGAGGGGCGGGCGGCGGCCAGCGTCGTCGTAAAACCTTTAACGGCCGGTATAAAGACGAGTACCCGTAATTCAGTCCAATTCCGCCAGTTTCTAAAACGCCTTGCAAAGCGTTATTTCGAAACAGCTGTCAAACATCGCAACCCTCTGGTTGTCGATGCAGCTACCTATGTCCCTTCTAATATTAGTCGTATTCGCCGTCCCAGGCATGTCCTATCTGAGCCAGATGACCCCATCACCCTCTTACAGGAGAGCAATAGGGCCACCAGTACAGTGCACAAACACAGACGCCTACCGTCATTCCGACCTCGCCGACGAGGTCCAGCACGACCGCGACCCCGTGTAAATTCGTCCCCCCGTCCCTTGTCCGATGATGTGCCAGCCCGCGCCGCAGCTGAGCACGTAGCTTTAAATTCCCCTGATAATAATAATGATACTATTTTTATCCAGCCCGTCCCGCCTTGCCGTCCTCCCGTCAGTGATGCGCCCTAAGCCGAGGTCCGTACCCCAAAGGGGGTGCCCTTAGCGAGCGCACACTTAGTTTATAATTTAGCATAGTTTGTTTGCCCCTGGCTGGAGGCTTTAAGTTTAGGAGCTTAAGGCAGCCACAGGAAAGTCCGGTTAAGTAGTCACGGATTCAGAATCCAACTACGAGATGCCCTAGTTAAATAAAAAATTCAGTCCAATGCCGCGCCCGTCCCGCACCCGTGCCGCTCGTGTCCCGTGCCTGCCGCGACCCGCTTCTGTCTGATCCGACGCTGCCGCCGCCGGTTTACGTTATTTGTCCGCGCAAACAAATATACAGCGTTGAATAATAAATAAAACAGCTTGTATATGATATGGACCAAGTAATAAATAGGGGCATTTATCATAATGCCCGCGCATTATGAAAATGACAAGCTACTTAGGGCGAAATAATGAATTATAATTTGAACTTCCTTATTTATCACATTGCCTCGTCATTATAAATATTGCCGTGTGGTCTCTGGGCAATCTGATAATACACAGGTATTTATTTATGGTAAAGTCATCATAGGTCAGCAGTGTCTACGAATGAAAAGATTTTATTTGATTTTAAATATTGATTCTACGTTTGAAATCAAAATAACTGTAATAAAACCTGGTTTTAATAGTGCTGCCCCTTATGTGACTAGCATAATAAAAAATACCTGGTCGATTTGATTATTTCAGTATCTAGTTGTTACTATACTGCCCTCCCATTGGGCATTTTTCAAACTGCCCGGGCATTTTTTATAATGCCCTAATAATCACTTGGTCCATAACATATATGCTAATTGTTGATTGTTCGCGTACTTATTGAGTTGTATTCTCCGTGTGATTTACGAAGAGACCTCTGTACAGCTCGGCAGTAGTACATCAGTCCGTAGCGCAGAGTATAAGACGGAACAGTAATGTACTGGTAGTGCCGCCTCCGTGCGTCCGTGGGCGACTATAAAGTAGGTACTAGAACTGGCGAGTACCTATTGATGAAATGGGTATCGCTCACACGTTTTTGTCTGAGTGTCTGTCAGCAGCTCGTCCTCATGATTACTTTCACGAGTAGTCACGAGATACGAGAAACTGCAAGCTGCAAGTCGTTTTGTTTTTGCCGTGTTTGAGAAATTCCCGGGTCAAACACCGTCTCATGGTTAAAAATATAATTATTATTTTCTCTCATAAGTGAAGCATGCGAGTATCATCCTCATAAGGCAATACATTCTCCCTCGTTGCTTGAGTGTCAACGCTTTTCGTCGCTTTGCTAATAGGTAGTATATACCTACAGGGTGTAAGGGTGAACACCGTTGTCACTCAAACCATGGGTAGTTGACTTAAATATTAAAATAAATGACCGAGTAACAACAAGAAAAACGTTATTTTCATTAAAAGATTTAAAAAAGTTTCTATCAGATCGCAAGCGAAATAGCTGACTGACTGAGGGAGGGGTCACGCTCGCGGCCGGTCAGGTCACATCCCGCGACCCCCACCGGTGTTGAGACGCAAATTCATTGCCCTAGCGCATAGGTGAAAGGGTGAAATACTCGAGTGGTAAAATGTAAATTAAAATAAAGGAAAAATAAGTCGTAATTTTCCATTGATTTTACGTTCTATTAATGACACCAAACTACTGGTTTCAAGGATAACGGTGTAAACACCGTGCAGGGTGTTAGGGTAAACCCTAACATCCTGTATAGGTAGGTAAACAACAGGGATTACACGCTCCAGCTCACAAACGCTATTCGTCACGTACGTAGTACGTCATAATCCGCGATTCACAAACGCGGTACGTCACCAACTCAATCCGTCACATACGCGCTACGTCACTAACTCAGATCGTCACAAACGTAGTCCGTCATAGGTTTTTTTTTTTTGTGAAGAGTACCTACTTCCTAACAGATAAATAAAACAAGTATGTGTCGATCATCATATATTAACTAAACAATAGGGATACAAAAGTATAATCACTTTGATAAATCATTTTTGATTGAATTGTTCGTCATTCGTCAAAATCCCTTTAGTTTTAGTTTTTATGTAAATAGTTAGTAGTATTCTATAAATATTGTTTATAGTAATGTAAATAATTCAAACAAATAAATAAAACATGAAAGCTTAACTTTGAAACTGTTGTAAATAAATCGTATGTATCTAAGGGGGGTATTATACAATCAAATCTATGTTCATAGATCTATTATCAAAGACATAGGTAATGAAATTGTAAAATAGACATATTATGGGTAATTTCTGAGCTTCTTAGATATGTATGGTAAATGATAGTGTAATATCCTCTTAAGTGGGATAAACCCATAATATGACTATTTTACAATTTCATTATGTCTACGACTCAAAGATCTTAGATCATCGATATGTTAGTGTAATACCCACCTAAGTGATAAAGGAAGCTGTCATACACCAAACAATAGTTTCCCCAAAACTTACTAGATGGCCTGCGGGTATCAAATAGTTAGAATTTACGTAATGTTTATTTTATGTAAGTACATCACCATTTGCCTAGCCTTTTCCCAACTATGTTAGGGCCGGTTTCCAGTCTAACCGGATGCAGCTGAATACCAGTATTTTACATGGCGCGACTGCCTATCTGACGTCCACAACCCAATAATTGGGTAATACGATACCCTTTGGCAAGACTGTTTGTCACACTTTTGGGCCTCTGACGAACCGTAGCGACTGACAAAGACCCACAAATGACATCCAGGACCAAAGGCCTAACGTGCTTTCCGAGGTACGGAGGAGTCTCGATATGTAAAGATGGTCACCCATCCACTCACCAACCCCGGCAAGCCCTTTTTTTTTTTGTTTCCGGTTTGGAAAATACTCATTGATGTCCTCCGCCCTGGGGTGGGCGGAGAGGTCTGTCAGACTCTTACTGACTAAAAACCACCTCGGTTTTCCTTTCCCACACTTGCACCGGGGATCATAGGAACTAGTGCGCCTTCCACGATCCCCGGCTATATCCCGGCAAGCCTAGCTTAACCTGATGGATCGACACGTAAGGGTGTTATTATTTTGCCACGAGCTCAATATAAAACAATCTGAAAATATTTACTATTTCAACTATAACGCGTGAAGTTATATGTCTGTTAGTACCTAAGTGGTATAGAAACCTGTCATACACAAAACAAGTACCTATAATTTAGGTTGATCATGATAAACAGCGTTTATGGCAAACGGCGATTATGACAAATCGCGTTCATGACGAATTGCGTTTATGGCAAACACCGTAATAGACGAATCGCCATAACTGAGTTAAATCAGATAGCTATGACCAACTGAGTATGTGACGAATAGCATTTGTGACCTGGAGCGTGTAATCCAACGACAGGTTAGGGCTACTGTACGTTGTTCCTTGCAAACAGATCTGTATTGCAGGTCGTAGTTTCCCTTTACGTAGGTAACGCAAATTATTTTAATAATTAGGTACATTTTAACAATAGTTGCATTATGTTGCAAGTAACTTTATCCAAAACTAGCTGCCCGCCCCGGCTTCGCACGGGTAGCACTAAGTACTTATCTACGGCGCACTTACCCTACCTACCCTACCTACCTACCGTACCTACCTACCCTACCTACCTACCCTAACTACCTACCCTACCTACCTACCCTACCTACCTACCCTACCTACCTACCCTACCTACCTACCCTACCTACCTACCCTACCTACCTACCCTACCTACCTACCCTACCTACCTACCCTACCTACCTACCCTACCTACCTACCCTACCTACCTACCCTACCTACCTACCCTACCTACCTACCCTACCTACCTACCCTACCTACCTACCCTACCTACCTACCCTACCTACCTACCCTACCTACCTACCCTACCTACCTACCCTACCTACCTACCCTACCTACCTACCCTACCTACCTACCCTACCTACCTACCCTACCTACCTACCCTACCTACCTACCCTACCTACCTACCCTACCTACCTACCCTACCTACCTACCCTACCTACCTACCCTACCTACCTACCCTACCTACCTACCCTACCTACCTACCCTACCTACCTACCCTACCTACCTACCCTACCTACCTACCCTACCTACCTACCCTACCTACCTACCCTACCTACCTACCCTACCTACCTACCCTACCTACCTACCCTACCTACCTATCATCAAAAAAGCCATTGTATACGGAATGTATGAGCCGATATTTTTTGGAGCTATACTTACATTTTTAAACTCGTGATATCTTCCGAATAGAATGTCCGAATTGAATAATTCAAAAAGTTATATAAAGGTATTGAAGCAGTCTGAAATATTAAGTAATTTATTTTGATTAGGATTAATACCAAGATACAAATAAAAGAATTCTTATTGTGGCATAACTATAATAGTTAGACATAATTATGCTGTCGCGACACTTTTTGTAAATAATAATATGTTCTGCAAAGTCGTAGTACATTATTTTATTCTATCTTCAATAGCTTTCGCAGCGCACGCGATGTAAAGAATATTATAGCTTATTTTTTTACACCATGGGTTACATTATTGGAGTTTTAGTAAGGATCCCTAATCTTTTCTAGCAATAAATATAGCCTATGTTACTCAGGGTGAATGTAGCTTTCTAATGGTGAAAGAATTTTTGAAATCGGCGCAGTAATTTTTGAGTTTATTCGTTACAAACATACACACAAAAATACAAATCTTTCCTCTTTATAATAATAGGTCTTTACCTATGAAATTGCCGTTTTGTATGAAAAAATTTAAACGAATTTTTTTCATGAATTTTTTATTTGTATTAATCGAAGTAATCACCCATGCAATCAATGCATCTTTGCCATCGCAGTGGCAGTTTATTGATGCCCTTCTTAAAGAAATCAGCTGGACGGGAGGCAAGAAATTCTTCAAAGGCATTTTGTACTGCCTCTCGGGTATTGAATTTTTTTCCCGAATTCTGGAAAAAGTAGTAGTCTGTAGGCGCAAGGTCTGGTGAGTAGGGCGGATGACGGAGAGCTTCCAACCCCAGTTCTTGCAACTTGGAGACCGTCTGCTGTGCAGTATGAGGTCGCGCGTTGTCGTGCAGGAGCAGCGGAGACGAGCGATTGACCAATGCTGGTTGGAGATGCGCCAGCTTCTCCATCATTGTGTCGAGTTCTTCACAGTACACATCTGCAGTAATGCTCACCCCGTTTGGTAAGAAGCTGTGATGAATCACACCGGCGCTAGACCACCAAACAGTGACCATCACTTTTCTAGGGGTAAGTTTTCGTTTAGGGCATTGTTTAGGTGCTGAACCAGGATCCAACCAACTTGCTGAGCGCTTGCGGTTATCAAACAGAATCCATTTTTCATCGCAGGTAACAATGCGGTTCAAAATTCCTTCATTTGTGTGTCTGTTGAGCAGTGCAAGGCACGTCTCGACGCGTACTTCGCGCTGGCGATCATTGAGTTCGTGGGGCACCCATTTGTCAAGCTTTTTTACCTTGCCAATTTGACGCAAATGGACCAATATTGTTTTGACGCTAACGTCGAAAGCTGCTGCTAATTCAGCCGTAGATTGTGTATCATCAGCTTCCACAATCGCCTTTAATTCGTCATTGTCGACCAAAGTCTTCGGACGACCGCGAGGTTCATTTTTCAGGTCGAAATTTCCAGAACGGAAGCGAGCAAACCAATAACAGGTGGTGCGTTGGTTTGTAGTGTTAGCTCCGTAAACGTCGTTGATGTTGCGTGCCGCTTGTGCCGCGTTGCTGCCACGACGGTACTCATATTCCATAATTACTCGAATTTTTAACGTATCCATGATGACGAAAAAGATTGAAATGCGATGAAAATGTAACACTAATCAATAAAGAAATGACTACTTTTGGAAAAAAAAATCCATGTTTTTAAAATAAAATTAATTTGAAATTAGAATTCTTAGCCAAACAAAAATTATTTTGATTTGAAATGGCCAGTACTGCAGAACGGCAATTTCATAGGTAAAGACCTAATATTAGTGTAGATTTGTATTTTGTATTGAATGAACTGTGTCCAAATAAACGTTATTCTATTCTAAATATCTATTTATTATAAAATTATTAAAAAAACTATCTGAGATCCTCACAATAAGTCCTTTCATTTGATATGTCATAATTATGCCACACGGTACGTACAGCAAAGATTTGCAAAACATTTTTTTATATTTGTAATTTTCATTTATTTTCGTTATATGTCCGTGTTTGGGTCACTGAAATTGAGATGTGCAAGTACCAAATTTCCACTTAATCGGACCATTCGATTTGGAGCAAATTGGCTGTGACAGACGGACAGACAGACACACGAGACACGAGTGATCCTCTACTAATAATATGACTGTCGCGGTCCGTTTGGTAGGTACACGATTACTAGCAACCAAGATTAATAAAACGAATATTTTTTTATTAAATAATAAACAAAATATGCAAAAATAACAAAGTAAGTAAGTTATTTTAACGGTGAAGGAAAACATCGTGAGGAAACCGGCATGTCCTAGAACCAAAAATGTGACATCTACCAACCCGCACTGGGCCCGCGTGGTGGATTACGGCCCACTCCCTCTCACAGAGAGGAGGCCTGTGTCCCAGCAGTGGGAACGTTATGGCTGATTATATGAAACTAAATTAGTATTTTATTTTAATATTTTGAGATAAATTTGACTGAGTCCTCACAAAATACGTCGGCGGTCTGGATCTGGTCACCGCGGTCCGCCATTTGGTGACTCCTGCTGTAGCGTATAATCTCTGAAATAATCAGATCTTATAGTTGGAAATGATTGTTTGTTGATGATAGATGATGGCGTCGTTTCGCGCTGCGCCCCGGTCCGGTCAGACGGCCCGCGCTACATGGTATGCGCGCCGCCGACGATGGATATGTTATGGTTACGCAGAATGTTTAGCCACCTGTTCAGTGTAATGATCAGCGCGGTGCAATGCAGACGGCACGGACGGCAACAGACGGGCCGGACGCTAACGAGACAACGTCTGCTACTTATCTGGCTGGAGCGGGCGGTGCTCAAACTTTCATTCGAGAGCAATCCAATGGCCGATCCACGTTGCCGAGAGCCATTTTATCATATACTGTGTTATTATTTTCTCATCACATGTATTATGTAGATTTGGACAGAAGTTAATCTAAAAAAATTGCTTAACATTTTTGAGAGACTGGTGCCCGAAAAGGCATAAAATACCTGTGTTACGGGTAGGGTTGAGCAGTATTTGAATTACCTACTTGTAATTAAAATAGGTACCTAATTGAAATACAAATACATATTTCGTATTTGTAATTAAATTACTTCTTAAAAATGTAATTTGTAATTGGTATTTACAATACCTGACGTAAATCAACGACTTAAAAATATTTTGTATTTCGTATACCTACCCTTTTTTTTTTTTTTTTTGGTTGGTTATTTATCAAATGACTTCTCTCGCTCTGGGCGGAGCGGAAGGGCGTGTCAGACTCTTACTGACTAAAACCCACCCGTGTTCCTTCAGTTGCCTGTTGCCAGGGTCCCGGTATCCCTTTCGGACTATTCAGCAACCCTGGCAGGCATCGGTCCTAACGGACCCCGTCAGGTGTGCTGACATCTCTTTGAGGCGCGCGTGGAACACGACGCGCCATCGACCCGGGCCTGGTCCTTATCGGACGGCGAGCTACCCATTGCTCGCCGTCCGCAAGCCCGCCACTATGGTGGCCGGGAATCCGCCTGGGATTGCCGACGCCCAGAGAGGTCAGTGCCGCCAATCGCCTCCACGAGGACACGGCGGGGCTCCGCCCAAGCAGGGCACACCTCCACCGTATGCTCCACCGTGTCCTCCGGACGATCCGCACAGTGGTGACACCCGGGCGTTTCCTCCCGCCTAATCCTACACAGGTACCTCCCGAAGCTGCCATGTCCAGTGAGGACCTGCGTCTCGCGGAAGGTGAGGGTATACCTACCCTAATGCTAATATTATAAATGCGAAAGTGAGTTTGTTTGTTTGTTTATTTGTTTGTTACGCTTTCACGCTAAAACGGCAGAACGGATTTGGATGAAATTTGGCACAGGGGTAGACCATGACCTGGAATAGGACAAAGGATATTTTTTATCCCGATATTACCACGGGATCGAGACTTACGCGGGTGAAACCGCCGGGCGCAGCTAGTTTACAATAAATGCGAGAGAGTGAGTGTTTATAGGAAGGAGATGTCAGTTTGGGTTTCGGTTTGAATCTAGAGAAGATGAGCTAAAGCAATTTAAGAAGACTTTTATTGTGTCGGTGAATAACAAACCATTCGTAAACTGTTTTTAAGCATTTTACTTGCCCCACAATCCCACATTCTAATTACTTTAGATTAGGAAAGCAGAATAAGGAAATATAAATTTTATAATATACTTAACGATGTTTGTAGTGTTGTAGATGTTGTTGCGCCTACTACATTACACCTACATTTTTCAGGACATGTACGGTATGCGAAGAGATGAACTGTTTAAATTGCCTGACATTCACAGCAGGCTTCACTTATCTTACATACAGTGCGTTGGCGTGAAGTTTGGGTATCACTGAACTACTTAGTTTAGTTCTGCAGTACATATATCTGACGAGTGTTACTATAACTAGCTAGTCCACACAAATGTTTGCGCTGGAGAGAAGTCACGAACCACGCTGGCTTTAATTATATAAATATGACCTAAAGTATTAGTTGCAAGAAGATTTATTTTCTATGCAACTAGTCTTATAATGTGTGTACAGGGTGATTATGTACTACATTTGTGTTTGAGAATGATATTCATATGACGTAATGATGTAGTGCTGCAACGATTTACTACATACTGCAACATTACTTACCGCCCGCGTGATGCTGTTAACTGACATTATAGGTATTTGGATCGTGTTTTAAGCCTGTGGATCTACATGTTCTTAACATTGCACATACAGCTACCTACCTAATACAACGAATATTTTGTAGACTTTCGTAAAACTTCGTTCGTACCTCTAAATAAGTACAGGTTTTAGCGACTTTAATACCATGTATCTCCCACGTGCGCCCGCGCCGCACAGTGGACTGAAATCGCGAAGTACGGACTGTTTGTATTTACATTTTTGAAATCTACATACTAATACAATATTTTATGTTCTGTAAATTTTTTTCATAAACCATTACTTTCAATGATATTTGTTGTTGTTTCAAAATTGTAAGAAAAAAAAAATGATTTACATATTAAAATTGAATTGTGTTGTGAACCCAGTTACCCATGTAAAATACTGGTATTCAGCTGCATCCAGTTAAACTGGAAGCCGACCCCAACATCGTTGGGAAAAGGCTAGGCAGATGATGATTGCATTGCAATTAGAGTTAGTTGTAACGTTTGTACGACTAATGATGGAAATACCGCTAGGAGATTTTTTGAATACTCTGAAATTGCAGCTTCGATCACAGGAGTCAATCAGGATTTGATAAAACCATATTAGAGGCAATTTCTTCAGGTCATCCTGTAGATACAAAAGACTACACCGAAGCTACCATGAAATTGTACGTTAATTTGTTTATATTGGTATTGCATGCCTGCAATCCTAACTAATATTGTAATGCGAAAGTGAGTTTGTTTGTTTGTTTGTTTGTTACGCTTTCACGCTAAAACGGCAGAACGGATTTGGATGAAATTTGGCACAGGGGTAGACCATGACCTGGAATAGGACATAGGATACTTTTTATCCCGATATTCCCGCGGGATCGAGGCTGACGCGGGTGAAACCGCGGGGTTCGCAGCTAGTTGTACATAAAGGCCTTGCTGGCGGAGCAGCTATCATTTAGCATTTGAGTGTAGTGCCGATTAGAAAATTATCCGAAGAAGCTTCTGAAGCTCGAAATAAAGACTTCATGAGATATCGTGCACATCATTCGAGAAAATTTTGTAGAAAGGCTACGAATGAAGATATTTATGTGACAACCCCATTTTTTATGTTCGAGCAATCACTGTCCATTCTAAGGTTGCCTGGACGAGATCGCAGAAAGCGATAAAGCCGCTCATTGTATGTTTTGTAGTTAAATTTATATATTTTCGCTATGTATTTTCTGGTGTACAATAAAGTATATATAAATAAATAAATAATATTTATGAATAATTTATTAATCAGCTCTAACCCACATTTATCAAAAATACTTCACAAGCTATTGCGAAAACACAAATCCCTCTCCACAAATCACAATTTGAGAATGACGAGATAATCGTGAATTTATGTTTTTATTCATACAAAAATATCTTCAAATATTCATAGCATTGAAAATGAAAATGAATGAAAATGTTTATTTCTTCACTTAAGGAAATAACTATGTTAGGTTTGGAGTCACCTTTTAAGCATAGATTTGCTTGTATCAGGTGGTTCCGCTCCTCCAGTTTACAATAATTCTACAAATGTGTGAGAAATAAACCAAAAGATTAATTTAAAACTAATTATCATTTTATAACCCATTATTATATTAGTAAGGGCACTGGGTGTAGAATATGTTTGTGAGTTTGTGTGTGGGTTCGCTTGTGTGCGTGTGTGTGTGTGTGTGTGCTTGTGTGGGTGTCGGGATGTAGTGGGCATGTGTGTAAGATAAATGTGGATTGTGTACCGTGGGGGTGTGTGGTGTGTATATGTGTACAAATTATATGTGTTTCTTAGTTATGTGATCTTGTGTAGGATATCTTCGATTTCTTCGTAACTTTTGCTCTTGAGCCATTCAGTTAGTGTTTTTTTGCAGTCGTGGTATGTCATAGAGTAGATGGCACATTGTTCATTGAGAGCGTTATATATACGGGGGGATTGTTTAATAAATTGCCTTGTAGCAAATGTAGTATTCACTGGACAATCTTAAGCTACTTTATTCTTTCACCTAGAATGTGTCTTGGAAGTAATGTAGGGAAGAGATTTGTGTTTTTTTAATGTAATCTGCAGGACATAGAGTTTCCTAACAGACAAAAGGTTTGAGGTTAAGTATATACTTTCCGTGGGGAATCTAATCGGTTTGAAGTGACTTTTAGTAAAGCTCTCTGTGCTCTCTCCAGCTCCAAAAACTTTATTTTAGATGCTCCGCCCCAGATTGACAAACAGTACGTAAGTATAGATTGACCCAGGGAGACATAAATTTGCTGGATAAGATCCTTCGTAGCCACATGTCGAAGAGATTTGAAAGTCCAAATCAATTTCCTCACTCTGTTCATTGCATGCATCATTGAAAATAATGACTAAAACGTAAACTCATATAACAAAATTATATTGTATTGAATAGTAGAACACATTTGCGTATTTTTTTTCGTTAAATAAACCAATACTATATTTTGATTCGTAAGTCATACAGATTGCGCAGGAGAACACTCCGGCGCAAACATTCTGTTACCCGCACGTCCTAAACGGTACATCACAGAGCTACATAGGATATTTACACTAATCATGCGCATAGAATTTACAACAGGAACATACAGTATAAACTAGAACTGTTTATTTTATCTTAGCTCAGTATCTGTACTAGGTAAGTACTGTTTTCATTCATTTACAATCCTTCTTATTTAAGTAATTATGCATTTAAATAATATAGAGGATGGGAGGAAAAACAATGGGAGGAGTCTCAAGATGCCATAGGAATATTTTGTGAAACTTGAGCATTACGGACTAGGTAAACTTGCACTCAGTTTACTAAAATTTTCGTCAAAATCCAAAGGACAATGCCATGCCATGCCAGGGCCGTACCAACATGGCAGCGAGCGTGTCACAACCAAATGTAGTTCATAAAATTAATCCTATTTTTTAAATCAGATTTACGTTTTTGTTATGAAAACGATTCCCGGTTTTCGGATACCAAAAATATGGTACGTATTTTCCGCTTATGTCATTGCACTTCATTTCCGAATGTTGAATCTGAACTATTTGAATATAATTATAATACTTATAAACAAAAACGGGGTTCAGGTGCGTTTTCATATAACGTAGTCTTTGTGTGATAATCCTTATAAACGTGCTCCGAGGAAGGAAGTATTCCAGTAAGTGCTCGTAAGGATCTTGACCATCTTCCGGGCTCTGGGATTGTTCTGCTCTTGCGAATCTCCACTCAAGCTGGCCAATCAAGGCAAGAATGAGATGGGAGCTCTGTTCCTCCTCAGTGTTCACTCCAGCCGGCCAATAAAGGCAAACCAGAGATGAGGAACAAGACTTCTCCCGGGAGGTAGGCTCCATGGGGCCGCTACTGCCCAACAGCACGCCACATACTGCCCTGCGGGTTTTGTATCTCTCTTGGTCTTGCTCGTCCCTCTAGACCCGTCCCGACAAAGTAAACTCTACCGGCACAGACCTAGAGTTCGGAGCGCGCAAGCGCCACCACGACGTCAACGTAGAGATATGGTGGGCATGTTTGGATTATTATTGGAGTTCTCGGGGCGTTGAAGAACCCTAATCTACCGAAAAGGAATTTGATTACCTTAATTTTGTGCGAAAATCGTAATGTAAATGTTTTTTTTTATAATAATCAATCATTTGTGCTTCATCTTCCTTTTCACCAAATCTCATGTTTAGGGAAGAACGTACGACATCTCGATTACTTAAATTAAATAATGTGTGACGAAAAATCTTTTTTTAATAATTTTATTTCAATTATTAAAATATATAATAAGGAAATAACTAAAAAACTCATTCGAAAGAGCAGTCCATCTATTAATAAATATTCGATGAATCGTTCAGTCTAAGTAGCGTTTGGCGATAAAAGGTTGTTTCGCTGTAAATTCCATTCGAACAATCGTTCAGTCGACTTTCCATTCATCAGACATATGACTCTCGACGTTAAGTTATGGATCCCCTTTTTTTAACCTAACCTAACTTTTATTTTTTTGTATAAATTGCCTATAGTTTCAGATCATACAGTTAAACGTTTACAGTTAGTGGTAAAAGTCCAATCACGTTACGCCTCACTTACTAGCGCTCACTCGCTGAGGCCAAAACTAAAGCTTTTAAAGTGGTTCAGTGGCAACCTACTCGTACATAAAGCCATTAACATAGAAATAAAATGTTATTGCCATTTCCATGTAAAAGCCTGACAGAACAATGTCAAGAGGAACAAACATGATTCTGGATATTAATATCTGAGTGCTCCCCCGACCGCGACTTCGTGCAGTGGAAGTCACACACCGCACCGCACCGCATTGCGCTGCGCCCGCGCTGCTGCCGGCGAACTTTCTACAGCGGTACGAGAAAGGCAGGACTCGTGAGCCCTAACTCGATTGTCTTTAAACCATTATGTAGACATATTCAGAAACCCGACAGGCTACAACGCTGCACTTGCACGTTCACCTAAGGTGGCTGGCGCAAGGTTCTACTACTTATCTTAAAATTTTGGTGTGTTGGTGAAAAACGGTGAAGGAAACCATCGTGAGGAAACCGGCATGCCTGATAGATATTTCTCGACGGAATGTGAAGCCAAGTCAGAGACCCATGGGCGGTTTTAAAACTTTGACACCAGGTTAGTCGCTAGCCACATGAAAAGAAGAAGAAGAAGTGGGTTTACTGTGTTTTCCTGTATGTTCTAAGCTCGGTAACTGTGTAGGCAATTTCGTTTGACGTGGTCACCGCGCCGCGTTCAGGCTCGCTCTCACCCAATTACTGCACAAAAGTGCCCATTACGAACTGTGGAGGGACCATTGACATCTATTCAAAATATTACCTGATGCAGTAATAGTACATTGTGATACGAGTGTGCTCTATTGGATATCACAGTCGAGGCGGTATTATTCGCGCGAGCCGCAGGCGAGCGCGATAAGGTAGCCGAGAGTGTAATAATCCATATACACGCGTTTCATACGTTTTTCGACACACTTGCGAGGAAAAAAACAGACTTGTTGTTAGAATTTATGCTACAAGAACGTAAATATAGAAATTATAGACTTATAAAGTTTAACTGACCTTTGTTGCCAAGTACTGACTACCCGGAGTTTCTTTAAGAACTTCTATGTCGGTTGGTACTACTTAAAATTTTGCAAAATTATAATAAAAAATAATAAAAACAAAAAAAAAATCGTTTATTCTCTCGCCACAATATAACAAAAAAAAAAAAAACAAAGCAATCACAGTTGTATAAATACACAGGTATTTGTTATTCAATATTGTGGGAGACTGGTGCCTAAACTAGGCTCGAGGTCTGTATTTCAGGACACCAGGATCTCCGCCATTTCCAGTTATTATATTATGTACTTGTACACCGACCATGGGGAACACTATATAATATCATGGCAAGAAAAAGAGATTTTGTGACTCTTTTAAAACAGTAATTGACTCACTAAAATTAGGTGGAGAGTGTGTTAGTATTTGTGCATGGAAGTGTGTGTATGTGTATGTGAGTAAGAGATTGGGGGTGTGCTTGTGTGTGTGATGTATGTTTGGTCGTGCGTGTATGGAGCTAGCAGTGTGTGTTTTGTTTGGATTCTCGGGAACTATTTAATAATAATTCATAATACGCAAATGGGGTTAGGGTAGTGAACAATACAGACTGAAATTGCCACAGACGATATAAACCCTTATTTAATAGTACAGATAGAGTTTTATTCCGCGTGAACGCGGTGGCACACAGGCAGACCAGCGCGGTTCGTCGGGGTGGGTCAAGTGGAAAAAAAGCGCACGCAGAGACGTGTCCTTTTTTCCACTCGGCTGTAAATATAGAATGCTCATTTATTACCGACTTCAAAAAAGAAGGAGGTACTACGTTCGGATGATAATTTTTTTTTTTTTTTTTTTATATGTAATTTCACCGATTACTCCGCTGTTTGTGAACCGATTTAAAAAAATATTTTTTGTTCAAAAAAACTTCTGAGGTGGTCCCATAGTCACTAAGTCAGGATCTGATGATGGGATCCTAGAGAAATCGAGGGAAACTTTCAAAAACCGTAGGGGCAACTAGTGCATTTCTCAATTTATTCATTAAGTATTTTACAGCACTACAATTTTAGGAAGGTCTGCAGTCGATCTGATGATGGAGCCGAAAGACAGTCAAGGGAACTCCTCAACGGCTTACAGCAGATACCTTGTGTTTGGGCTTGATTAATTTATGTTGAATAGAACTTGGCAGTAGGAATTATAGGGGGCAAATGCTTGTCAACTTCCTTGAGAAGGAGGGGCTTTTCTTGATGAATTCCTTCTTTAAGAAATAGCCCCAAAGGAAGTGGACGTGGCGAAGTCCCGACACTATGACGAAACATGAGATAGACTTCATCATAACGGATAAAAAGCATATATTCAGGGATGTCTCGGTGATCAACAGGTTCAATACCGGCAGTGATCACAGACTTGTTCAATGCTCTCTGAATATCAACTTCAAGCTCGAGCGAACTCGTTTGATTCTCAGATTTGAAGTCTAGGCTCCGTCCAAATATGCTCCAAACTATGCTGGGATCTGAAGCGTTCCAGTCAGACCTGGAGAACCGATTCGCTGCCGTGGAATCCACAGATGACGTCGACCAGGCGCTCGACCAAATGGTGGAAACCCTCAGGGAGGACGGTACGCGATTTGCAAAATGCGGCGTAAGGGCAAGAAGTCGAAACTTTCAGAGGAGACTCTGAAGCGTATGACGGAACGACGTGAAAACCCACCTATCACTTCGTCAGAACAACGGGCACTCAACAAAAATATTAGAGCATTGGTACGACGTGACCTCCGACGCTCCGATACACGCTCTATAGAGAAAGCGATTGAGCAAAATCGGGGGTCGAAAGTGTTCGTCCAATCACTCGGGAGAAGCCACCTGACGAAGCTGACCAAACCTAGTGGAGATACCGTCGTTTCGAAGCCGAAGATGCTTTCGGAAGTCGAAAACTTCTACGGTCAATTGTACGCATCGCATGCATCTCGACCTGATCCCGAAAATGAGGATTCCAGAGCCACCTTAACCCGCTATTTCACGGAAGACCTGCCAGAAGTCAGCCAAGATGAAATCGAGGCGGCTCTTAAACAGCTTAAAAATGGAAAAGCCCCTGGTGAGGACGGGACCGACTGAGCTCCTGAAAGCGGGAGGAAGTCCTGTACTGAAAGAGCTTCGGGAGCTTTTCAACTATGTCCTGTTCTCTGGGAGAACTCCAAAAGCGTGGCGAAGGAGCGTGGTCGTTCTCTTCTTTAAAGCGGGTGATCAGACCCTTTTAAAGAATTACAGACCCATTTCGCTCCTGAGCCAAGTATATAAGTTATTTTCGAGAGTCGTTGATTTTACTTGTATCACTTGTCACAGGAGGCACAGAATTATGTACTTAATGTCTTAGTATCTGCTGTAAAACGAATTTTCTTTCTTTGCGTTACAGGTTGTCCTCATTATCGGTATTAGTGGGCCGGACTAATGAACTCACCTATCTTACAACGAAAAACATTGAGAAGCATTCAGAAAAGTTGCTGTTGGTTAACTTATCAAATACGAAGACCAATATTGATAGGAACTTCGTGATTCGTGACGAATATGTCAAAATTGTAGATAAATATCAAGCCTTGCGCCCTGCTAATACACCAATCGATCGTTTTTTTTTTGCAATACCGCAAAGGAAAATGTATTAGACAGCCTATGGGAAGTACAAAAATTGGTGGTTTGCCACGAGAAATTACAAATTTCCTTGGACTACAGGAACCAGAGCAATACACCGGGCATTGTTTTAGAGGACGTTTTGGAGGACGTCGGCCACACTTTTAGCTGACTCGGGCGCTGATCTAACCACGCTTAAGCGTCACGGTGGCTGGAACTCCAGTACTGTGGAAGAAGGATACATAGAAGACTCTATAGAAAACAAGTCAAAAATATGCAAGGGCACCATTGGAGGTATAACTCTAAAACAAGATCCTTGGTCTCGTCCTTCGACTTCTAAAGAAAGTATGATGGAAAATCGTAATGAATCGCCTGCCATTCCGTCCGTGTCTCCAACATTCACAAATGAAATTGAGTACGCAAATGTGCCTAATACACAAGTCACAAACACAACAATTAAAGTTCCAAAAAAAAAAAAAAAACTCAACATTACTAATTGTAACAACTTTACATTTAATTTTTAAAATAAATAAACATTCATTTAATATTTGCTATTTTTCTTGCACCTAGCATTTTCCTCGCTGTAGTGAGGTGAAAAGTTGTGTGTTTCGCTCGGCAGCAAAGTTATTCTGCGTCTCGTACCTTTGAAACCTTCGCAACGCTCAGGTTTCAATACAGGTAGTCGCATAACAAATAACTATTAGTATTATTAGATTTGCCTTCATTTGCCGCCGACGCCGATGGTTTATCTTGTAAATTTAATATTTCCTTTATGATTGAGTGTTGAGTGTCGTGACGTGACACGGGGTCGCGCGTCGCGTCTCGTCCTCCGCCGTACATACGCACGTCCGCACGTTATCGCGGCAGTCCGCGCGTCACGTCCGGCATCGTGTTGCGATTGTTGCAGATGTGCGATTGTGCGTGTGTGCGGTACGGTAATTAAGTCCAAGTAAGTGCATTATCTCCTCAAGTCCTCGCCTCATCAATGTTTAAGCACTATAAAGTATGTTCCAATCAATTTATTATAGTAAACACCAAATGACTGACGTTTGCACCAGGCGACTGTTCGCTACCAGTTTTTGTAGATCCAATGCTGGTGTGCGCTCACCGTTATACCGCTTGGTCGACACATATAATACACGTTTTGGGGCAATAGACATATTATTGCTAAGCAGATATAAAAAAAATGCTGGTGTGCGCTCACCGTTATACCGCTTGGTCGACACATATAATACACGTTTTGGGGCAATAGACATATTATTGCTAAGCAGATATAAAAAAATCTAAAGGATCGGTAGTAGGCTCCATAGGTTTTACACAATGTAGGTATTTTTTTTTTTTTATTGAATATTGTTTATCTTTTTTAACTTATCCTTCATTAAGTTAGACCTGCTTCAGTTTACGGTTGCTAACAGCTTGTTTTTTTATTATAATATAGCGTAGTAATCTGTGGAAAATGTCGTGGGTAGTATATTTGTTAAGTTTAATTTTAAGGCAAAACTGTTTATGCTTAGTATACTACTGTTTGTTTTAATGATTTATGTATTATTTAAGTCTACCAAGAAAAGTTATAAAAAGCAAGAACAGTTGAATGATTTCTTCAATTTGTATTTGTATCGGATCTTCGTTTATAAATTGCATTCCCTAGGGAAATAAAAGGGGTGAATAAAGTGGAGTCAGTAGTGTAGTGGTCAGTGGCGCCTTCCGGCCGTGGTCGTCGACGTGATGTGATTGAAGAGAATGAACGGTACCGAAGCGGTCTGCTCACCACACACAGTGACTGCTATGGATCAATTGATCAGTTTATTTATCTAAGAAATAACAATACCAATAAGAGGAATAATATCCATAAAATATTTGATAATAAGTTGGGTGCACTTGCCAATATTGCAGGTAGTAGACGTATGTTTCGTGTATTCACTTCAAACCCTTGAATAACAACAGTTTTGGCTCCGTGTCAATGTTTCTCGTAAACATAAAACATTTGATTACGCATAAATCTCTTTGTGTGACTTTGTGTATTGCATAGAACTGTACCATGACGCCAACAATATAATAAATCCCTGATAGTGTAACCATGATTCCCACGGGGCCCGTCCACAGGGCCCGTCGCACCATCCCCGGCGCCCCTTCTCAGCAAGTTTGCAGTCTATTGTGTGAAAATAATTAATAAGGTAAGGGTTGTCGCACAATGCCGCGGCGCAGTTCGAGAGACCCTCTATAAACATTACCCTAATATAATTCGATACGTGTGCAGACGCAGGGCGAAAGGGGGGAGACAGGGGGACGGTCGAGGCAAGTTGAGGGTCGACTCTAAAATTCATTCCAGTCCATTTTATATGCAGATTTGACGCGTTTGTTCCTAAAAGCGCAACGACCCCGGAAATGAATGTGCCACACCTGGCGTTCTGAGTAAACCTGCAAGTGTTCCATTCACTAAATTAACGAGAAATTCCACGGCAGTCTCGAACTTTTAATTTAATTTGCGAGTAAAAAGAAATCTACAATGTTTTAAATTAATCTGAATATGTCGGATTAGATTTATTGGCACGTACCTTATCAAACGGAGCTTTCGGAACTTTCTAAACAATGTACAAACGGTCGGTCGTCCGTCGGTAGGCTCTCATTAGATGATATCGATAAACTAGTGAACAGCTCGTTAGTGTTATGACGCCGGCTGATGTAGTGCTCTTACCGCAGATGTAGATAGCGCAGTGAAAGTATTCTTCGATCAAATGCGCATCAACATTTATGTGCATTACAGAACTTATGTAAACCGACTGCAGTTATAAGCTCGGGCGGATGGCCTTCTCGTGGTTGTGATCTTTCCTGTCTTGGAATTTGAGACTTATTGTACTGCGCTTGACGTTTTCGGAGTTTAACAATTTTAAAGGTTTAGGTACACATACATTCGCGTAACAAACAGGTTCATCAACGCCATAAAAGCAAAATTAAACAAATTAATTGGGAGTCGTAAGTGGAGTAAGTATAGCAACTTTTATCAAGCGATGTGCAACTGTTTGTCGTTGGCCGGCGCGACACGCGGAACGATACAAGCACGAAATAGAGAAGAGGTCAGAAGGTCGGCTCCTTAGGCCCGTTATACACACACACGTGTTTTTTTACCGTGGAATACTACGGTTGATTCGCCGTGGGTAGGCACGGTCGCCAGTGTTGTATCACTACGAAAGTCTGTTGACGACACGGCAAAACTACGGTATGCCATAGAACCGGTGGTTTGCCGTGTCATCTACAAGATTACACGATTATTCTGCGGTGCGGCTAGCGCGCCGTACCATAAAGAACCCGTGCCGTGTACTATTATGGGCCTTACAATACAACGAGTAAAAATGCACGCACCCAAATATGCACGCCACGAGTCTAATTCATAAAGTATACAAATATAAAGTGGGTCCAAGAGCTCACACGACTGTCATTCGCTTCAGATAGCCGCCGGACACACGCGTCTTTGTGTGCTTGCGCCTTTTTCGCTTGTTGTGTGAAGCCGGCCTCCTGTCCTGTTCCTATCTATTTAGTGGTAGCGCGGTGACACGGCGGCGACGACGACGCAGTGCACAGTATTATTTTTGCCTCGAAAAACGGACATCCCCCTTTTATTAACTTATCCGATAGAACAGCTTATTTTAAAAGTAAGAGTAAAATACCCGTTTGACAATTTTGTCCCAATCGGGAGATATAAATTTTTCAATTTTTTTTCCATAAAAACCATAGAAATCGCAATAGCTTCAGATCCAATCCGTTTTTGTTATATCTTTGATTGCAATTACTTGATGCTTTGTATTAAGTAAATTATCAAGCAAACGCTAAATTTTTATCGTTAAACATGTATGAGTTACAAGGAATTTTACATATTTTAGATTTTATTTTTTTATGGGCTTATTTCATGGCATTTGGATTCAATATCGATACAAGCTATTGCTTTGGCACTAAGAAGTACCGATTTAAAATATCATATCCAAATCTTATGTTATCTAGAATTTACAGGATTCTGAAATTTAGGCGCTAGGGTTGGCACAAGACGTATTTTTTTTTAATGTTTTTCGTGAAAATGTTAATTCCCGATACCGGTGGGCTACTCTTTTATATATTATTAAATGTTTTTTTTATATATTTTTTTTAAAGAAATATTTAAAAATGTAAAATAATATGTATAAAAATAAATAAAGGACATAATAACATAGGTATCTGAAAGAAGTTACAATTTCATTGATTTTCACATTGTTAATGAAAAATCCAACTATTATATTATTTTATAAATAGTTAAAAAGTAAATAAAATTAAAATGAATACGGAATTATAATGCTAGTAATCCTACTAGTTTTGTAAATGTACAATTTTAGCAGTTTAGATATTTATTTGGATGTTTGTAAGTTTACTAATATCATACGACGTTAAATACGATGACGTACAATAAACGAATTTTTCGTTTATCCAATGAAGGGCAATTTGTGGTACGGGGAAGGAGCCGCCCTCGTTAGGATTAAACCTACAAATTAACAAAAAATATTATATTATATACCCTTAAATCAAAATTATCAGAAATTTTTTTAGAAGTAAATAACTCCTAGATAACGCGAGATTTTGGATTTGGTTTTTTTTTTAGTGATTGGTTGTGGTCTATAGATGATTTACAATAAATATAGAATGCAACTAAGCAAAGATACAACCATGAAAAATCGAAATCTCAAAACACAAAAAAGCATATTTCTTTACATGTGTACTAGTTAGTACTCGTATTTTTTTTTGCAATATATTGAATATGGTTTTATTACAAATAGAAGGGTAAAATAATGCGTATTTTTTTTGTAACTAATTAATTTAGAAAAGATCAAAAATTTATAAAATATTTTTTTACTCGTGTTTGGTGTAAAATTGGCACATCGGTATTTTACTCTTACTTTAAAAATAACCTGTTCTATCGGATAAGTTAATAAAAAGGGGATGTCCGTTTTTCGAGGCAAAAATAATACTGTGCGGTGGCGGGTGCCCCAGAAGATTAGTTTAATCTGCAGACAACACGTGCTACCCGACCCGACACGCTGCGCCGGCTTGCTGACTTGCAGAGATACATCGTCTGAGGCCACCTTACACATTCCATTAATATTCTAGAGGTGTAACAGAAACTTCTCTCAGATTGTGTTAAATACGTGATCTTGTGTTATTTTATCTTATGTTCCGATGATGTAAATAAATACTTACGTGATTTTTGATGACACAGCCAAGTTGGAAGTTGCAGAACTCTTATTTAGGCTTGCTCATTTGGTTCATGAAGTCGTAAAGTACATACATATTTTTGATTATCTTTTCCAAGACCCAAAGTTTAAGCTTTCCATGAAACAATTAGTGTATTTAGTTTACCTAGCAAACATTCCCTTTCAAACAAGCCATTCATTATTGAAGCTTGCGGTAATGAGGACTGACAAAGCTCCCCCACTCAGCTCATCCGCAGAGCACTCGCAGCCGGAGCCCAAACAATGCGGTGCACTAATAATGTCACGTCGCGTCGCGGCGAATTGCGCACGAATGGGCTTATCTGCGAGTCGAGTCGCCCGCGCCCGCGCTAACAGCGTCTGCGAGCAGTTATTACTGCAGTCAATAGAACAGTCCCGCTGCCGATGAAGGCACACTGACGATGTTACCATCGCACAGACAGGGCAGGAGGTTCTATATGCTGATACGGACAACAATGGAATTGGAAACCACCAGTACCATAATGTTTTAGACCATCGGGACTATCTGGCAGAAGCTAACCCTATCTTAACTATTAACTATAGCTTATCTAAATAAAGTGACTTTATGAGTGCCGCTGCCAACTGAAGCAATGATTAAATTGCAATAGTAATAAATAATTGTGTTGCGTCTATTTTTGTTTAAGAGGGCTATTACAATTTTTCTAGAATTTGAGCGTTTTACTCGATTTTTGACGTGTGATTATGGTTTAGATATAGCCTCAACATTTAAAAAAAATGTGGCTCAGAAAGTTTGATTATTTCTCTTGGGAGTGTATTAAAGAAATATTTCAATTTCTCTTCACAAATCAGTAAAAACCTTGTCTTTGCAAAGGCTGTTTCAGAAAATTTAACTTTAGGGCGTCTTTTGATGCGTTGTTAAGAAGATATAGTCATCTTGAACTTTGGAGTGTATAAGTAACTTTTTTATGTTTCATTCAGTATTGCACCAAAAATAATTCCGTGAAACAGATAGATATTGATAATTTTTCGTACGAAATTATATTTTTTATCTATGAATATACATTTCAAATTTAAACAAAAAGTATTTACTAACAAAGGTCATAATGTCACCAAGGTTCAAAAAAAAAAAATTGTCTTTTTTTTTGCAATGCTAAAAATCAATATAAATCTCAGGACTTTAGCTTTAGCTTTAATAGCCCCTGCAGCCACAGGAAAGTCCGGTTAAGTAGTCACGGTTTCAGAAACCAACTACGAGATGCCCTAGTTAAAAAAAAAAAAAAAAAACTTTAGCTTTAGTCCGCGCCAAGCGCTTCCTGAGGGAAGACGTATCGCACGCTGATACGCGGCGCACACATGCGCACAACGTGCGTGCGCCGTGTAATCTCAAGAATATAGCGCAACTCTTTTTGATACGTGAGTAAACTTTTTTTTAATAATTATGAATGATTGTAATGGAAATTTATAAATATTTTCCTCTGATACTCTAATTTGAATATGTAGAAAATGAACATATACAATTAAAATGTGTGTTTATTTGCAGTGTGGACTGGTACTGAATACCCACTCAACATTTACAAAGATAATGATTTCTGGAATCAGAAAATGTTGCCACATGAATAAAGTTTTATGAGGAGAGCGTTTTTCCCAGAATATTAGATCATTCAAACCAACACCTCGACTACAGTTGCAAAATAGTACTGTATCTTTTTTTATTTTCTTTTGCTTTCAATTCGAAAACGGTGTGTCCTATCGCAAAAATAATGAAAATTTCGACCCCTTTTATGCCCCTTAAACCCCTAATGCTCAACATGATGGTAATTTTTTTCCTTATTTTCCATACAAAAACTGAAAAATTCCATTAAAAACACGCCGAGGCCGCCGTCCATGCGAGCCTCTGGCTCTAAAACAGGGCTCTAAAAAAATATCACGTGGTAGGTAAAACAAGTACCAAGTGGAGGCGCGCGGTTGTCAAATTCGATTTTAGTTGTGTCAAAATAAGAATTTATTTGGCAGAATAGCTCCAAGATTCCCATAGCCAAAAGTAAGGAATTTTAGTGATAGTTTAGTTAGTTTAGTTCGGTGTACAAGAGAATCGGCACCATTGTCTACTTACCTGCTGAATAAATTTTGTACCTATAAGTAAAGAAAATTGCCAACTGCCAGTACCTAGTTCTTTTACCAATTTTCTTGAATGCCGGAAGCATCACTTGCGTGCGCGTTTGCAAGTGATGCTTCTGGCGATACAAGCGTCTTTAGGCCGCGGTAACTGCAGTTACATGTTACCAGTAGCAGTTGCATGCTAGTTTGCCGCTTTAGTGGTATAAATTATAAATTAAAATTCACGTACCTAAATTTTTATGACCCTATCGTAACTAATGCAAATAATATTTCACAAAAAAAAAAAACATTAATTTAATTCATTTCAAAAATAAAGTAGAAAGGATCAAGTTTGTTTGTTCGTCGCGTTTGACGCATAGCGGTTTGTATGTGTGCGTAGCGTCCTTCAGACGCACACGAGCGCATCTGCGCCGTCAAATTTACCTAAATCTGTGCACTTCGATTTTGTACTAGCGCTCTTAAAACAGCAAAATCTTTTCACTAGTGCCACCACCTTATCTTAGTAATGCAGTGAACTCGCTTACAATTTTGTTGACAATGAATACACTTTACTTTTTACTTTTTGTTTTTCTTGTAATAACGTCGTAATAAGATTTAATGTTCTCATGTAAGTGACGATTGTCTTAATGAGAATAAAGTTCTTTAAACCGAAGTGTAGTTTCCGTATTGACCGGTTCGTGCTTGTACTTAGGTGTATTTAGGTTAATATTAAAAAAAAAAAACAGTCAATTCCAGAGTACCTAAATCTTCTGATGGGTGCGCCAAAGTTCACCTAAATTTTCAACTCCGATAATTGGAAATCCGAAAATGTTCTTCCCTAACTTCATAAAGTCAGTAGCAATAAACATCTATTATACTTTTATTTGTTTTCCTATATTTTCTCAACATAACCATCTTTAACACTATTATTCAAAGTCATATTAGGTTAGTAAGGAAAATACACCAATAAAAGGGTTTTTGTCGTAAAAACGTTGTGGAAGGGATCCATAGATTTGGTTAGGTTAGAACTGTGACCAACTACGCGCGAGCCAAACGAGCGAAGCGAGCGGCAGCGGCCGGCGAGCGCTACCTCGAAATTGGTCGTGAAATTTTTCTAAGTATTTTATTCATAGTGCCCCCAAGACGACACTCTGACCTTCTGAGTATGAGTGAAAATATTATGGTAATTATGTTTAGGGATAAAAGCGATGATAAAAAACAGTAGGAGTTTAAATATATTTACATTAATTATATTATTAATTACAATTTTCGGAAACATGAGTGTTATGAACAACGCCGGTAGCACTACAAATAGTATGAATGAAAACTTTAGGATGAAAATTTTTAGGAAGAGTGATCATTCGGATTACAAATCATTAGGAAGAACAATTTCGGGTAAAGAACTTTAGGTGAGCCAATATAATCTAATGACCCCTTCTGATATCCTCGTGGCGTATTTACATTCTATACATGGCCAGAACGCAACCATAGGAATCTGCTCGCGTATACATTGTAATGCAATTTTTAAAACTTTCGTAAGATTCTAAACGAGAGATAAATTGTATTATTTTACGGCCACATTTTCGCAAATTGATAAACTTACCGAAGTCACGCGTAAAATAATAAGTTAGCAATAACCAAACGCCATGTGCACTCTGATGGTTTAAAAAGTCACGTGTTCCTTCTCCTTCCTCTCCTTCGCCATTGTTCGCCACGGAACGTAAACAAACTTGTTGTTCGTGAGTTTTTGTAAAGTTTTTAATGTTGTTACTGAGTTGGAACTGTGAAAATAGTTTTATTTTGCTAAGGTTACTAAATTAGACCCATAATGAGCGACCTAGGAGCTACGTCTTCTGTCTGATTGTACCCAAGTCTATGGACACAAGCATTGCCACTGTCAACATCGTCCAATGTGTGTTATTTGCCGTATTTTAAAGAAGCGTAAAATTAAAAGCTCTTCTGTGATTGGTCGAACCGTTTAGAACCTTACGAATGGATATCCGTTAGTTTATAAATTTACCACGAGACGTTGCAAATTGATAAATTTGCGAAAATGTGGCCGTAAAATAATACAATTTATCTCTCGTTTAGAATCCTACGAAAGTTTATAAATTTGCTAGAAAATTTATAAATTGGCGGTTCTTGTTATTTTCCGGTGACATATACACGAATTTTGCGTACTACTTGTATATAGTTTGTAACGTATACGTGCACGTGCATCTTTCCAATGTATACAAGGCCAAAACCATAGGAATTTTCTCGCAAATTGTAATGCTATTTTTACAAGCTTTATTTTAGCCTGCTCTATTCGTGTTTCCGGTTACTCCAATTGTCATCCATTTTTCAAGCACTTCCTGGCATCCGATTGAGCTGAAACTTGGCATATTTATACAACTACCGAGAAATTTTGATAAAATGATACCATGGAGCTGGTCTGATGATGGCGCCCGAAGTTAAACATAGGAACTCCTCAATCAAACAAGATACCACCATCGTGTTTGGACAAATTCGTCATGTATTGACAAGTGCTTTGACACTAGGTGGTGTTCAGGGTCTGATGATGGTATCGGAAGGTGACCATGGGAACTCAATCAAACAAGACAGCGCCATTGTGTTAGAACTCATTGGTTATGTATTAACAAGTGCTTTAACACTAGGCGGTGTCCAGAGTCTGATGATGGAGCCGGAAGGTGGAATTACAACAAAAAGGGACAGGTAGGTTTATTTGTCACAGAAACAGTGTGAAAGATAACTCGATAATTGTAAAGGAAATGATTAGGTTAAGCTAGAGAGATAAATTGTGCAGAGACAACAAAAAATGGCTAATCAAAACAAACATCACGTGCCGAAAGGTGATGCAATGTTTAGAATACATACGCAGATAAGATTACCATAGAATAGAAAGAGAGGTCAACACATCAAAATAGCGAGCATGCAACTGCTCGCGTATAGATTGGAATCTAGAGTTTGTCGCGCTTATTCCAATCTATACACGATTAGTTTGCATGCGGACTAGCACTGTATATCATGGAACAAGCTAGTTACTTTAGCCACTACAAAGCATACACGAGTATTTGCGTACTACACTTGTATAGATTGGAAGACCTTGATTCAAAAGTGATTTCCAATAGATACGCGACTAGTTTCACACCCTTGCGTTTTGGCCTTGTATAAAATGTAAATACGCATCCTCGTGCAGAATCGCATTCGATTCAATAACCCGGCTAATGGCGTCGCCTCTCAATTTGGCGCTCAGTCGGCCGCGAACCGCGCCTACTCGCAAGGATGCCTCACGACAAACGTGTCCAACGCATCAATGTTAATTGTTAAACAAAGTGATATTTAAGTTAACTTAAAAAAAGTAATAATTAAATTAACTTAATTACCACTTTTTTGAGACTCAAATTATGAAAATTTACCAAGGTAGGTACTAGATTAACGATAAATAAAAGCCGGATGATGGGCTCAAAAACAGAGGCCGGTATGTGCACGTAAAGGCGGGTCCACAGTCCACACTAGCGCACGGGTACTTACCGTGTACACTTAGGCGCTTCTAACGGCTGTCGACGCATCACATTCTACGCGCGCATGTTGCGAATGGTTCGCGTGCAAGGATCCATACCTGCGCAATTGAAGCTCACGCGCATACTACGTGCTTCGAACGGTCTCAAACTACTGAGCCTATTCGAGGCAGCACAGGTAGGACACTGCATGCACGCGATGTATTCGCAAACGAGTGGTTTGACTCTATTGCACGCGAAACATTCGATAACGGCTCGCGAACATGTCCAAACATGCCCATACTATGTTCCTAAAGGTGCATTTACGATAGTTCAACCATTAGTTGAAAAAACGAATAATCGTACGCAACAGTTTTCAACAATGTTGTACACACAGCTACACATCAAGCTATACATTTCCAGTATAAGCTGACCTCGTATTGGACAGAAATCCTATACAATGCGAGATCTGCATAAAATGGAAAAATATAGCTTGTGTGTGCTACACGTCAGCTGTGGGACAAAAGCAACAAGTTCAACGAGTCGTATCTTGTAGAACGGTCGAAGCACTGTTGCAAGACTCAATCAACGGCAACAGTGCTTACAACATGTTGCTTTCCACAAAATCGCCAGTTCTTGAACAGATGTAAATGTACGATGTTCGCGAGAGGACATTAAACTTGTACGCGAACTACTGGCTAACCGCTCGCGAACATGTCTAAGACCATACTATGTTACTAAGATGCACGCAAACCACCGATACCGGTTGAAATGACTCACATTCAAGATGGCTGGCACTGGCAGCCCTGACGAGGAGATTGAGGAGGTGCAGCCATCAGGCGTGCACCATTAGCACGCAAGTCCTGAACGCTTAGCCCTCCTTTGCATAGCGCCGCCGCGCCGGCGCGCGTTGGCTATGCAAAGTGACTTCAAGATTATTCTAAGTGACATGCGTCGCGCAGATTGGTTCAGACTTCACAACATAAATTCGTTTGAAGGAGTTTCTCTTTGATATTAGCTTTTTTTTATATAAAAGTAAGTAAAAAAAAACAACCGACTGCCAAAAATACACTACAAAGTGAAAAATAACTTAAATTTTGGAGGTGGGTGTCTTTGGTTTAGTATTTTTGGTATTTGACACCGACTTTTAAGTTATTTTTCACTTTGTAGTGTTTTTTTAAGCGATGCCCTGTGTCCCTTGAGGCTTTTATTTAGTATTAATTTATGTTTACATTTACTATTTGTTTCTGCTTGAGTACCTACTTATAGCTCTCCATTTTTTTTTTCGGTTTATTGGCCTTGCTAGCCGACATATATATGGCTAATAATTAGATTTATGATTTTTTGTTGCGTAATGAAAATGATTTTGCATACTATTGTAGGTATAGAATGTTTTTTTTCTTTCTAATTGAACAGACAGCTGTGCTGCTGGTGAGTTTGTTGCGCCGCTTCTTCTTCCCAGCTAAAGCACTAGACATTATGCTGAAACCCTGACATGCGACTGCAACTCTCTTCAATCAAGTTGTTATGAAACAATTGATGCACAGTAACAATCTATTTTATAGCCCTCATTTGATGCAAATGTCAACTTGTCAAGTACATATTATTATCATTATAATGAAGAATACACACGTGTGTGTATTAGGAGTGCAGCGAAAGATATTTTTCATCCCATCTATTCGAAAAGGACGACTTGGTTCGCCTATAAGTGCACTCAAAGGTGGTGTTTTCTATAAGAAACTTTTAGCGGGCAGTAATGAGTTTTTAATCCTCTTTATAAGTGCGCTGCAATTATCTTTGCCGCGCACTTTTTGAATTTGGAATATCTTAGTGTTCAGTTTTCATAATTGTGAAAATGTCTCAAATGTTGATTGGTTGGTTGGTTGATCGATCGATCGATTGATTGATTGATTGATCAATCACTCAGACAGACAACTTATAAAAACCAGCTGCAAATGAAATTGCTAATAACCTATTGCCGCAGAAGTCGCGGGATAACTTTGTTTTCATTAACTTGAGTATATTTTATCACGGTAAGTAGGTAGGTAGGTAGTTGAAAGAAAAGTAGATTACGCACCTTGATAAAATATGAGGCGCCTTTTATTTTCTCATAGTGGGTGATGAAAAGTAGAGTGTATCTCTCGGGCGCAAAATATATTTTTGGCTCAGGCGACGTACTTTGAATCCCTCACTTCGCTCTGGATTCAAAAAAGCGCCCTCACCGTAAAAATTTCATTTTGCTCCCTTATTATACAATCTACTATTGGGAGATACGAAAGGAAAGGGTACGATAGATACATGTTGGCGGTCGACAGAAATACAGAATTTTCAGAAAGTTCAAGGAATCGCAGAGTGTTGAAGATGAAAATTTTAGTTTGAAAGCAGAAAAAAAGAGTGAGTATGATGCTCTAAAGAAAACAGCCAAGAAAGCTGTGGCCATAGTGAGAGCAAAAGCCCAGGACAAGCTTTATGACACACTGAATAGTCCAGCAGGCCAAAAAAATCTATACCGGCTTGCTAGAGCTAGAGAGAGAAAGACGAGGGAAGTCTGTCAGATAAAATATATAAGGAATGAAGCTGGAATAGTTCTTTCGGAAGATGAGAAAATTATGGATAGGGGGAAGGGCTATTTTGAAAGACTGATGAATGAGGAAAATGACTGGAGAGGTATGCTTGAGAATAAACCAGTAAATGATTAGTATGGATGAAGTGAGAATAGCATAAATGGGATGAAAAATGGTAAAGCCATTGCTTTACCATTTTTCATCCCATTTATGCTACGCTCCGGACGGAGTACCAGTTGAAGTGTGGAATAGAGATGGGTAGCACACCTTTTTAAAATGAGGATCGTGGGAGGCACTCTTTTTATAAAGTGTGGTAGCACAGTGTGCTAGCACGAATGAGGCGAGGTTGCGGTGGCTTGGGAGCACGAACGTGCTGTGAGCGTGTCAGTGAGTCAAGTGCTCACCGACTCGCCGAGTCACCGCGCGAGTCGCGTGTGTGCTGTGTGGTGTGTAGTGAGTAGTGACGACAATGCGACACGACACGGCACCCATACGCAATTGAGTAGGCAGACGCGCGGTGAGTTCTGTCTGTGGTGTATGTTTGTGCTAGCAACAGTGAACGAAGACATAAATGATCAAAATAGGTACACAAAAAGAGTGAGTGACTCGATCAACTGACTCACTTTGTTCAAAACTTACAAGTACAAAACGCCCCTAAGACGACCCACTGACCAAATGTTCTGTGTGTAGCTAATCTGTGCCACTGTGGTGTGTGGTAGCACATCAAAATAAAATGAGTGAGTGACTCTTTTCATCCAAGTGTGTAGCTACAACTGTGCTAGCACGTGTGGTGAGTTACTCAACACTAGTGTGGAAGTTATTACGGGTGGACGTGGCTAGCTTTATTCTTCAATAAGTTGTTGCTGGAAGAAGCCATTCCTGACGAATGATGGAACAGTTCGCTGGTACCTATTTTTAAAAACAAAGGTGATGTGCTGGAGTGCAACAACTATAGAGGAATAAGGCTAATGTCACATAGTATGAAGGCTTGGGAGAAAGTTATTGAAAGGCGACTGAGAGAAGAGAGTGAAATTTCGCAAAACCAATTCGGTTTATGACTGGTGGGGGAACAACGGATGCCATCTTCGCTATCCGCCAGCTGTGCGAGAAATACAGAGGTGCTCATAAAAACTTGCACATGGTATTCGTTGACCTCGAAAAGGCATGAAGACCGAGTGCCTCGTGAAGTTTTGTGGTGGGCCCTTAAGGAGAAATGTGTGCCAGGGAAGTATGTGCGGTTGATTCGAGCGATGTACAGTCGATGCAGTACCCAAGTCCGGTCTACAGTGGGCACTACTTGCAGCTTCAATGTGGCTGTCGGCTTGCACCAAGGGTCGGCACTCAGCCCTTACCTCTTCCTGTTGATAATGGACGCTCTTACGTCAGATATCCAGGAAGATGCTCCCTGGTGTATGCTGTTTGCCGATGACATTGTTTTGGTTGCCGAGAGCAGCTTAGAGGTCCAGAGCAGATTGGAGGTGTGGTGGGAAAGACTGGAGGCCGTTGGCCTGAGACTAAGTCGGACCAAAAGAGAGTACATGTTCTGTGATTTTGGTGGTCTCTCCAGTCCTATTTCCTCGCCGGAACGCCCTTACCCATCTGTTCCAATTTCCGGTACCTCAGGTCGCTTGTCCAAGGGGATGTCGGAGTAGATCGAGACGTAACGCGCCGGATCAACTCGGGATGGATGAAATGGCGACAGGTCACAGGAACAACTTGCGACCCACGGATGCCCCTCAAGTTAAAGGGGAAAATCTATATGTCCGTGATAAGGCCCGTCGTACTGTATGGATCGGAATGCTGGGCCGTGAAGAAGACGGAGGAAAAAGAATGAGTGGAGATGAGAATGTTGAGATGGATGTGTGGAGTGACGAAAATGGATAAAGTAAGAAATTAGTATATAAGGGGAAGTTTAAAAGTGGCGCCAGTGACAGAAAAGTTGAAAGGTAATCGTTTGGTCTGGAATGGGCATGTCATGAGGAGGGATGAAACGCATGTGACTAAAAAAGTGATGAATATAAATGTGGATGGAGTGGGAGAGGAAGGCCAAATAAAAGATGGATGGATTGTGTGAGGAATGATATGAAAGGGAAGGGATTAAAATAAATGATAGCGTGACGGTTGACAGGGGAGTTTGGAAAAAGAAAACGTGTTGCGCCGACCCCAAGTAACATGGTATAAGGGCAGGAAAATGATGACACATAAAACCAGGATTTGATTATTTTAGAGCTCCGTCAAGTATATAGTTTTCCAAAAAAGTTTGAGAACCGCTGCTCTATTTTGTGACCAGGTGCCAAGAGCTTGCAATAAGAAAAGGAAACGACTCTTTGACAACAGTAGAGTAAACAACATGTGTAGTATGTTATCTCCTTCACGATGTGATTACAAGCGCACTTTCTTTCTCATGGCGAGCGACACCATGCGAGAGTTCAGTCAAGTGGCACTTGAACCGTGAGTGAATAGTTCACAGCTCAGGAATGATGCCAAGTGTCATCATCAAGTCAAGATCAAAGAAAGTAGTGCCACACTATGTAACTAACTGCGGGCGTTCCTCAATCAAATGATATTGTGTTCGTAATCCTTTTCATTCATGAATCAACAAGGAAATGACTTCGCATATCCTCATGTTTTCCTGTTTCCGGGTAAAGTTAAATTCGGGTGAGGCTCGATTGCCGCAAGTTCCAATTTCCCCAAAATGATTTTACATACATTCCCTACGTCCCCAAAACATACAATTAAATTATTTTTAATGTTCACACTTGACCAATCCTCGTAGAGACGCGTCGAAAAGTGTTGGAATAAAATTAAATCAGTACCTAGTTAAAATTAACCTTATTTTGGAAGATATTATTTTCTCTAATTATTTTCTCTTAAAACACATAGGTGTGTTTTAAGACTTTTTCGAGATATATCCAGGGTGTGTTAGGGATGTATCTGAATACCTCCCTAACACACCCTGGATGTGAGTCGAGCCAGGAAATCAAATGAAATGAAATTGTTTATTCTGTAAATAGGATATTGGAATCACTTTTACACGTCATATTAAAAAATTGAAAAATTAAGCTAGATGAGGTCGGCGTTTCCTATCTGACTACTCTGAGAAGAAAGGCGGAAACAAACTCAGAGGTCACAGTCTAATCTCTTTTATCTCTTTTAATCTTGGTCAGGCCATATGAGGACCATGTTGATAAGAGTCTGAAATGGTCTTTTGAGGAAATAACCACACAGATTTGAGTGGGCCTGTCCAGTCAGTGCAAGCATTTGTCAGTAATAGTGGAGCTTAACTCACAACTTAAGGAGCTGAACGACTCGACGAACAATACCTAAAAAAGGACATTAATTTGGATAGACCGCATAAAGTTCTCAAATTGCCAGACCGAGTTATTCCATTCTAATACCAAAAACGAATACCACAGGTATTTGTTGGAACTCATATTTATTTTCTATTCCGAACCGATACCACTCTGTAAATAATTAAATTTAATGTGCAAACGAATACCAACAACTTTAAAGGCTCGTGCAAACAGACGCGAAATCGCGGGCGCGACAGGCAGCGGTACCTTTGAAAAAAGGTACCGCTGCCTGTCGCGCCCGCGATTTCGCGTCTGTTTGCACGAGCCTTAATTTGGTACAGTCAGTTCCGTCAAACCTAATCAAATTTTTGTTTTCTATTATTTTTACTTGATTGTAATAAAATACTATCCTAATACGCTTCATTCCAATATTTTTACAAAGGTATAGGGTAAGAGTAGTTTAAGTGAATCATCTTGCTACTTTTTATGGTGTATTCCTCAAAACGCAACCAATGAAGCGCAACTAAAATATTCCTCGAAACGCACCCACGATGAAATATATAGAAAACAGCATGACGGATTCGTTACAAATGATATCGATAGACGTTTTAAAATTTAACTGTCCTAATTGTTCAGTTATTCAAACTACCAGGAAAGCAGAAATGAACTGGAACTAGGTGCTTACGCGACTTATTACTACTTAGCTCAATAATGGTAAAAATACAGGTTTTGAAATTGAATCATTTGTTGTCTTGAAAAGTTAGTAAACAATTTACCTTAGATAACTACATATATTAGTATACGTGCAGATTAGACAAGTAATGAACGAGCGGGCAATCAAATTTCCCCGCAATGACACTCAAGAGACCGTTCGCGCTGCCCCGGACCCTCTGCAGTAGCGACGCGGCACGCTTACGTCTGATCGCTGCGAAGCCATATGTAATATGAGTTGAAACAAATACCAGTGGTATTAGTTTTTGGTATTACAATGGAATGACTCGCCAGACCATCGTTAAAACTAACTGAGAACGAAACATTCTATGAATAAAAACAAAATAAACATCCACATAGTCCTCACATTCACAATAATACAATACTTTACAAAGTAATCATGACATTTTATATATAAAATTCAATAATGTCAATTTGTGTATAAAACTGGTAAGTATATTTTGATGATTTTCCATAATATTCAAAATGTCACAATGCTTAGCAGAGCGAGCAGCTCAATCCCATGCTTTTTTGTCTTCTAAATAATCTGAAATGTTATAGTACCCTTTTTTACAAAGTTTGGTTTTAATACAGCTTTTAAATCGTTTAATGGGTAAGTTTCGAATTTCAATGGGAAGTTTGTTATAAAAGCGTATACATTGACCCATGAACGAGTTGCCTACTCTGCGGAGACGAGTGCGATGTAGTGCGATGAGTAGGAATGTAAGTGTCCTGGTTGTTCTAGAGAAAAAAAATGTGTTTTAGGTTGTTGTTGTTGGAGGTGCATCCAGCAAGCAATTCTGTAAAGAAAAAACAATATAACAATGCTTCTGGATATGATAACAATCACAGTATTTGAAACACACATTGAAACGTTACTAAACTATCGTTGGCAATCACAGCTTGTATGTGCCTGATATATAAAAACCAGGTGTCCAGGACGCGGAAATAAAACAAGTTTTGATATTTCCCTCTCATTCGCACCTGTATTGATGAACGCCTATGTATCCAATGAAAGTAATAACCGGCGAATGAGATTTTAACTTTGTTTATAAGGCTAGTAATATAAGGCTAATAATATTATAGTCTTACCATAAAGATTGCTTGTGCGACTAACTATAGTAGGTACTTACACAAAATAAAATGTTGATGCTAAACTATGAACATTCTTACTAAGGCTCACTTTTTGGACATTTGATATTGACTTCAAACCTAACTTCAAAAATAACTTGAGCAAGAACAGCTCCTTGCCTGAAACTGACAGATCAATGAACGTGTATCACATACGTAAGGTACTGGAGGCGTTCATTCTATAGCCCAAACAATGGGCGCGCCGCGCCTCACACGAGTGTCCTCCACAAACCATGCGTCACGCTCTAGTGATCATCTGACACGTGTTTGTAGCCTGCCTACATTTTGAAAAGAATGACACATCTAAGAATAATGAGAGCTCTTTTGTTTTTGTTTACTAATACAAACTTGGTAGAATCTGATGAATGAGTACTTAAATCACAACAATAGCTAAGTTCTTGTACAATATTGATTATTCAGATTCCTTGCATGTAAATGTTTGTATTTTACATTTGTGTTACGACGCAGACGTCGCTTCCGCGGTTTACTGACAAAATTCTGTATTCATACATTTATGGCTGTTGTAACCCATGTCTAATAGGAAGCTTACGCGTCTGTTATATGCATGCACAATTGCACATTAATACAATATACCAACACTCAAAGATACAAAAATAAAAACCTTCGAAGACCTTAGTTGGTATGATACCTAATCATACCAACTCAGTTCACAATTTCACATCATATCACCAATACACCTAGATGCCTGCCTACTACTGTAGCTGGAGACTATGTCCGTGACCTCAACTCCAGCATGAGATCTAAACGGCCGCATTCAGTCACCTTAGCGTTTGTTTGACAAACAGCCTCGGTCTATACGCACACTGACACTGCTGCACTGGCGTTTCAAGAGAAAATACTCGCTTGACCAACTGACAGCACGCAGGCTTGTTGCAGCCGTGCCTTTCACGATGACCTACATTCAGTCTGAATAATAATAACTGTCCAATGTTCATTCGGTTGTGTTCAAAAGTAAGACAAATGTCTATCTATAGCACTAGCGCGGATTACCTCATAGTAACAGAGTGGGTCAGTGACCTGAAGTCCTCTCACCGAGGCGACCTTGTGCGCGCATTCCGAACATTTTATTATAATGAGTAAACAGCTCCAGTGAGCCTTATTTTTATAAATATGCGGTAAACGACAATAGATTACTAATTGACTGTAACAGCTCAAACTCTACAGAATTTCTCAAGTTATTAAATAATTCCTCGATTAGCTTCTCCGTAATTAATTAATCATAATGAAACTTTATCATTTCGCAGCAATTTCGACTCATATGTATTATTATGCAATCAGTGCAAGTTTTGACATTACGAACTCTGCGAAATGTATCATTAAACCTTTCATGAAAGGCTTCTTATTTTTCGAGATTAATATATAATCTGATCGTACGTGTGGTACACACGACTACACAACAAGCTATACAATTCCAGTTTAATAAACTAGAATTTTATTGGCATTTAAATGGCATGTAACCACATTGTTATTGGTAGTTATCTTAGCTAGCATGTTTACATGATACCACCAGTAATATTGGTACCCACAACATCTAATATAGTCTTCCTTATCGATTTCGATAACGGCGACCCTTTAAAATTATTATTTCCTAGCGTGTGCTCTAATAAGACTCGCCAGACCGAATTTTGTTTTAAATACCTGGTCTCAAAGTCACAACTAATGCAGTAGAGTTGCCCGGCGTTTTTCGTTTAGTGTATCGAGTCGCTTTTTCTCGATTTTTTTTTTACATTTTCGTAAATAGTAGAGCGCCAAGACGACCTGTGCCAAGCGAGGCTCTCCCAACCTGTTGGATCAATAGCGCAAGCGGTTAGATGCCTCTTGAACTCATTCTTATAGCGGAGATGTTGACCGCCATGCTTTCGTTTACCTTCTAACGTTTTATAGTTTACATTAATGATTTACCCCAATTACTTCTAAATCAACCTAAGATGGTGTTATTTGCAGATCAGCATCATTGATTTTTAAAATAAACCGACGGTTACAAAACCTTGACGACGTGAATAGCTCTATTCTTCAGGTCCAAGACTTGTTTACGGTAAATAATTTGGTACTGAATGAAAAAAAAAAAACAAATGCATTCGATTTAAATTACCTAATGTTAGAAGTAGCGAATGTGACATCATATTAAATGGAGAAAAACTGGAATTTATTAATCAAACAGTTTTCCTGGGAATCACGTTTGACGAGAAATTACAATGGGGACCTCATATAATCTTGCGGGGCGGATAAGCTCGGCCGGTTATGCTGTTAGAAAGATAAGACAGTAAGAGCTAGTTCAGACATGGCGGAATCCGTGCGGATGCAAATCGCGCGGTTAGACCGCGCGGTTCCTATTTACATTAGTGCCTATAATTCGTTCATACCTGTCCGCGCGGATTGACAATCCGCGCGGCTACCGCCACTCAACCGCTAGAAAATGAATTCGCGCGGTCGCCGCTCGGATCTATTTACTTGACGTACCTAGAGCGCGTTCAGTTACTCCGTGGAAGCCGCGCGTATCGGACGGTGAAAATTTTGGTTCTAAATTTCTTAATTTTGGATATAAAGTCTGAAACTGACCATGGGTGAGCCGATCACGTAATATTGGATGTGGGTGCATACTATATTGCCGTTTCTTCTTTTTTTTTTTACGGCGCAACATGTACACACATATGGCTTCTTCGACTTCCATGATTGGACTGGAATGACTGTCACTCTATGCGGATGACGTCACTCCGCATTTACATCCGCGCCTGTTTTTTTTTTTTACTTGCGTTTAGAACCGCGCGATTTGCATCCGCACAGATTCCGCCATGTCTGAACTAGCTCTTAACAGATGTAGAAACCGCGCGTTTGGTCTATTTCAGTTACTTCCACAGCATTATGTCGTATGGCATTTTACTGTGGGGTCGGGCTGCTGACATTGAATCCATCTTTATTTTGCAAAAGAGAGCCGTCAGAGCCATTTATAATCTATGTCGCCGTGAATCTCTCAGGGAACTATTTAAAAGGATTAATATTATGACGGAACCTTGCCAATTCATTTTATTTAAATATTATGTATGTAAGAAACAATCGATTTTTTAATAATATACCTACATTTTTTTAATACTAGAAATAAAGATAAACTAGATCAACCATTTTTCAGATTACCTAAAGTACAAACATCTTTTATGGGACCCACTGCGTTAAATGCTATAACAAAATACCTTGTGATATATTGCAATTAAATGAAAGCAAAAAACCCACATTAAAATTACACTTTGTAGACAAGCTTATTACAAATTAGAGGATTATATCCAAGATAAGAATGCTTAGAAATATGCTGGTCTTTCTCAATAGTACGATTTAGAGTCTGGACAAAATCAAACTAGTTGCTAATTTAGTTGTATAATTTATTACTTGTATGTCATAGATTTTTACACTCTGTGATTTCTTAAGCTCACACACTGACTTGTAAAAATGTTAGAAATATTGTGATATCGTTTAGTTTTACAATGTTTGTAAATATGTCAGCACCGTGTGTACACGGCGCGGGCGGTCGCGGGGATGCGGCGCACCGCGCTGCCAGAGCCATCATCGCGACGGGTCCGCGCGCACGCTAGTAACCCGCATACGACGCGGCAGTCGCGGCTAGTCCTCCATTTTATTGTTATCACTTACTTGAATATTATATTTGTACCTACAAGTTTGTGTGTGTATTATTGGTGGCTCTCAACACATCCTACACCGTGTATCTATCAATTAATTTATTTGTCATAGCTCCATTTTAAATTTTTTGTCTTTGACCTTCCGCCATATCAGAGTAGAAGACTACTTTGGGTAAACGGTGGTCCTCCATGCGAAGGACATGTGACATGTCCACACCACCTGAGTTGACGCTGCATTAGTAAAGCCTCCATGTCATACATGTCAGAACGGCGCAGGAGAGGTATTAGGAACGCGGTCCTGCCATTAAATTTTTAAGATAGATCTTAAACACCTTAGATGAAATGTGTCAAGTTTCCTTATCAAATCAAATAATTTATTTCGAGTAGCATTAGACTCATAGAATGGGCATATATGTATTTACAGATAACATTAAATGAAAATCAAATTAAAACAAAATTACAATTAAATTAAAATGACGTTAACAATTATAATTAAATTAAAATAAAATAGAATCAAAATTAAATAAAACAAAATTAACATTTAAATCACAATTAAAATAAAATTTAATATTTAATATTAAATTTATGTCTGGTTTGTAGAGGCACCCTGTTTCTGCACCATATATAAGGACAAATAAGTTTAATGCCTTGTAAACACTAACCTTTGTCTCTAGCTTCAGGTCATGGGATTTCCAGACACGATCATTAAGCCGTCCAAAGTTTGCAGCAGCATTTGCAATGCCCTATGGTATTTCCGAAGCTAGGGTATTAACATGCCTAATGTCACTTCCAAGATATTTAACTGCATTACTTCCTCTAGTGGTTTCCCATCTAGATTCAGTGTGGCTTTATCAGTTTCACAGCCTCGTGCTGGTTGTTTGTGGACTTGCGTTTTGGAAGCACTGATAACTAGACCAAATCGTTGACATGATTGATGTAATACGTACATTAGGTTCCACTCGAAAGCGCGAAAGGGAATGTTTGATTGCTGTGGCACACAAATCAATATACACCTACCTTCATTTTGAGTGAAGTCCCTCATGTAATGAGTGGTGTGCGAAGGCTACCTGAACGACGCTGGCTACGACGGATTGGGTGAAACTATTGACGACAACAAAAGCTAAGGTAAAATCCGAAACAATTAAGAAGTAACTAATTACCCTTTCTACGAAATAAAAAAGTAATCCATACCGGAGAAGTAGCAACGGACAATCCTCATCCTTGACATGATCATCGTATTTGACATTATATACTTACCTACAATTAAATTTCAATTCTTTATAAGTGGATTTTGTGGACATGATAATTATTTTATGTGTTACATTTGTAATAGCAATCACGTCATTTGGCTTAAATAGGTTTCTTATTCCTTACTTTTTGATTAAGTATTTGTTTTTAATATAGATTCTTTTGTATTTTGTGAATGTGAGAACGTTGTAGGCTTAGTGGACTGTACATCTTCTTCTTGTTTGTTAAGTACCTGGTACTTGTTGAAAGCCCTACATTGTCCTCCCATTACTAACACTGTAATTTGAAAATACTGTAAAAGCCAATTATTTTTAAAAGAGTAACCGTGCATTTTCTTGCCCGCTCTTCTCCATAGGAAACGACCAATTGGAACCGGGCACCTAGCTTCTGACGTTTCATAAGTGCCCATTTAGGTTTATGAAATAAAATATTTTGATTTTGAACATAACAATGAAAGAACTGCCTAACAAAAAAGATTATAACCGGACATCACTCCACACACACTACCGCAGCCGGTAAACATTCGGCACGCGTCCAGCGATCCTGCATTAGCAATTAATATTCAGAAGGTGTTTGCATAGACAACGCTGTCTTCTCACGGGGTTAGCACCTCCTCGCCCGCAGCCGCTGTGTTTGTATGAACTTACTTGAGCGGGGTAAGACAAGATTACCTTCATCGTGCTAGTTGCCGGTATTACGAGAAGCGGATTATATTTAGAGCCTAAATAAAATCGTCACCGCTTAACTTTACTGTAGGTACCTATGTTCCTCTATTATGTTGCCATTTTGCCAATAAGAATCAGACGTGCATGACGGTTTTTTATGTTGTAGGTACTACGGCTAAGAGATCCGCAATGGGTACAGAAGGATTGAATCCCTTGCGAGTCGTGGCCGGTACCTCAGTACACGTGAAGATGTAGGAGTTATATACTTGTAACTGCCGTGACCTTGGCAAGTTACAGACTGCCTGCAAACTAGATAGTGGAAACATAAGTCTCCGTCTGTGACTCTGTGACATTACTGTGGAGCCTAACACAGTGTTATATCACGGTCTGTGTGTTCGACATTGAACTACAGCATACAGTCCACTGTACACGTAACTTTACGCTCACCGTCATTGCTCACTGGAAGGTTAGGCAGTTTCATTAGTACAGCATTTTTTAACCTTACACTACTTTTAAAAATACTTAAGTACTTATCAATTTCATCCGTTTCAACTGGGCTTTATTTAAAAATAGAGGGACTCATCTAATAAATTGCAATCAATTGAATGAATAAAGTCGCAAATCGTAAATTCCGTATCAAATGAAAGTAAGAATTACGAGCCGCACATTACTGCTGTTTTATTGTTTAAATTACACTTTCTCTTATACGGCAGGTACTTACCAGAGTACAGTATACAATTATCTATGAGTTGCATTCATAATTATGCACTATGTTACATACGTGAGCTCATCCGAGGTGTTACACCGATGAGCTGTCACTCTAAAGCACAGCAGACACTGCACCCGACTCATTGGGACACGCTAAATGATCTGAGGATCCCGTATTTTTAAGAACGTTCACATTCGCATCCCATTTGCAAACTGTCAAATATACAATCCATTTACCAACATTTTTGACAAGATTGACAGATTGGGAATTGAATGTGAACGTTTTTAAGTACCTACGAGAATTGGCCTTCAGAGCACGCGACTCACAGGGAACATTCCAAGCAAATATTTAAACACTGTGTAACACATTATATGCTGTTATAAAGATAAGACAGCTAACAATGTAGAAACCGCGCGTTTGGTCTATTTCAGTTACTTCCACAGCATTATGTCGAATGGCATTTTACTGTGGGGTCGGGCTGCTGACATTGCCCCATCTTTATTTTGCAAAAGAGAGCTGTCGGAGCCATTTATAATCTATGTCGCCGCGAATCTCTCAGGGAACTATTTAAAAAGATAAATATTATGACGGAACCTTGCCAATTCATTTATGAAAATATGATGTAGGTATGTAAGAAACAATCTAAATCTTTTTAATAAAATAAATTATAGACATCATTTTAAAACTAGAAATAAAGATCAACAATTTTTCAGATTAGCTAAAGTACAAACATCTATTACTGCGTTAAATGCTATTTAACTAAATACCTTGTGTTATTTTAGGCAATGTGTGACCGTGTGTACTCCTTCTGTGAAAAATATAAAATACTTGAAGACTGCCAAAACGGTTTCCGTAAAAACAGGACTACAACGTTAGCAGTCTATAAATACGTAATACGCTCTAACTATTATAATAATAAAAATTATGCCATAGGTATGCTGCTCGATATGACCAAAGATACTATATATATATACGATACTATTAGACAAGTTACATGGGATAGGAATACGAGGAAAAGCTCATGAATGGTTTGCATCATACCTGAAGGATAGGGTACAACTAGTAGAAATTGAATATTTTGATAACAACACAAATTAAATAATTAAAATGAGATCCGACAGTAAAGCAGTTAATGCGTCAATTCCCCAAGGCAGTGTAGTAGGTTGCCTTATTTCTAATATATATCAACGACCTTCCTAAAATTATAAACGGGCCTTGTGTTCTATTTATCGACGACATCTCTCTGCTCACCTCATGCAAAAACGGTGACAACATAAACTCCAAATTAAACCTTCTTACTACAGCTATAAACTGGATGGATAACCATAACCTGGAAAATAACTTCACCAAAACAAAATTAATTACTTTTCATCCCCATCAATCTCCGTTAAAACTAAATTTCATTTTTAACAATACAAAACTGGAACAAGTAAATGAATTCACTTTCCTCGGTTAGTCTATAGACACCCACATAAATTGGAAATCCCATATACAGAAAATAAGAGCAAAACTATCCAAATTTTCATACGATTTACGCGAAATTAAAAAAAACTACCCACCTGCAAACTGCACTTGTCACTTACTATGCATTTGCCCAAGCAATGTAGTAGCTCAGCTATGGGGTCATGCTGTGGGGTAACAGCACAGATTCACAAACCATATTTATTTTACAAAAGAAGTTAGTTAGAATTATAACCAACATAGAACAAACAGATAGCTGCAAACCACACTTCCAAAAACACTAAATACTCACACTTCCCTGTTTATATATCTTAGCATTGTGTACATTTGTCCGAAAACACCCAGATTTTTACACCACTTGTGAAGAAACACAAACTAAATTCACTTTTCGACACAACAAAAACAAAATAAACATACCTCAATCCCGACTCAAAATGCACTCAACCAGCCCTTTAGTTATGTCCATCAAAATTTATAATAAATTGCCAAATGACCTTAGAGAAGTAGGCAAAACAAATATATTTAAGTACTAATAAACTGAAAAAAAAATTGGAATCCAAGTCATACTACTCAGTAAAAGAGTTTTTGGATGATAAATCGATTGCAAAATAAAATTATTTTCTTCATAAACGCCAAACATTAAGTAATATAATTATATAATATGGAGTATAGAAAACCAAATATAAATATGAAAACATGAATACATAAATAACAACATAATTTAATAATAATGAAAATACTTCTACTTAATAATTTCATAATAATAGTCATAGTTATTTATGCAACTGTATAAGGGGTATTAAAACACGAATGTGGGTTTATCACACTCTGCTTCGCCTCGTGTGATAATAGTATCAGATGAGTGTTTTAATACCTAATTATTTACAGTTGCATACAAGACTTTATCTACACCCATGATATGAATCCTCTATAAAAGGTTCTTTGCAATACTAATAGCGAACAAAAATGAAGGGATACGACGCACGTGAATTTGAATTTTTCTAATTCGAGTAATAGATGCTTTTTTTAACCGACTTCTTCAAAAAGGAGGAAGTTCTCAATTCGTCTGTATGTTTTTTTTGTATTAAATTACGGTGTTTTGTTAGTGAAACGCGCCTGCATGACAATGTTCTTTTTTTGAAATGAGTTGCATTATGAAATTCAGTACAACATAATAAATAACACCCGTTTGGATGATATTATGGTTACTATGACAACATTAAAACAACCAGTGTTTTAATGTTGGCAATAACTGTTTCAGAAACTTTTATAGAGTATTTATAGCATGGGTGTAGATAAAACTATTTACACTAACCAAATAATATATTACCTACATAATTAAACACATCTAATAATTTATAATAATATTACATTTCTGCTTCCTATCTCCTAATTTTGCTGTGCCCGACAGGGTCCATATTGATCTTTTACTTGTTATATCATCTATGTAACATATGGAATGTAATAAAACATTGAGTATTGAGTATATTGCAATTAAATGAAAGAAAATTTAAAACTCATATTAAAATTACACCTAAGCAGCACATTAGCGGAAATTACATCCATAAAGAAGCTATATTACAGTCAAAGGCTCTTATGTTGCTGTATTATTGGATAATACGATTCTTGAGACTGTATAAGGGCTGATTTCTACACTGTTAAACAACACAGCTGACTAATAGCTGTATAATGGAGAAAAAAACAACAAGATGCATTTTAGTAGAATTTGAAAGAACTATTGTCCAGCCTGTGGCTACATATATTGCTACTAACTGGTTAAGAAGACCAAAGCGTACATGAGCTGTAAATTAGTGTAGCCTTACTCCACTTTAATTCCAAAGCTTTTAGTGCTAATTAGCTATTTTACAGCCTCTAGAATTATTGAAGTGTAAACATAGGTTAGTAGTGCTATGATAACGTCAATTTTGTCATAACCTCGCAACACGATTTCATTGTCGTGCGAGAATAAAATAAAATTTAAAATGAATACGGTCAAACCATGGAAAAAAGGAAAAGAACTGGTGCAGTTAAAAATAAACTTTTAAAGGAATACAATAAGCAAAGGAGCAAGGATAGTGAAAATCTCCTTCATTTATCGAGCTGCAGTCAAGTACCGGTGTCGATTAAAAATGAGCGTTCAGGTAATATTTTGATCCAAGCGTCGTCGCGTCGGGGGACGGCTCATGAAAATAGGAAATTAACAGCAGCTATCCTTTCTACAATAGCATATATTCATTATTCCTAGTGTATGTTGGCGTTTTCATTAGCCGTCCCCCGACGCGACGACGCTTGGATCAAAATATTACCTACAACTTTTATATTAAACTTAAAGGGCCAATACATATTATTTTTTTACTTTTTAAATGCTTTGTTTTTGTCGGGGGTTTTTTAAATTTTAAATTTATATTTTAATAGGCCATCTCAACCATCCATCCTTTTCCCACGCACTTAGTAAGATAGATAATTTTTGTTTCCCTCTTTCTATTGTCTTCACTATTTTGAACGGCATTTCTATTTTCTGAAAACAATAATAATTACTTAGCAAAATTTTATTAAGATTTATAATTGTTCCAATACATAAGTTTTGTTCATTATTACCTATGTTAGAAGTTATTTAGTAATTATGTATGACCATCTCTGATTGACCTAAAATGGCAGAATGAGCGGCAATACCAGAAATGGTTTTCTATCAAGATAAGAGATCCCTAAGACGCTGTTGTATACTCTCACTTTACTATTTTAACCAGTCGTTAGAATAACTAAAAACCACTGTACAGCTACCTTACAGTTTTTAGCTGATAAAAAAATAGACGAGAAAAATACTTACCTTAAATTAGAAAATAATATTTGTCCACAGAAATAGTTGACAGCCTTGAAGACGTCAAGTTGACGTAACACTTACACTGCACAAAGTTTGTAGTTTTTTGTTGCAATTTATTTGTAGATTTTACAATAGCCGTTAGTAAGCCATAAACCATCTTTTGGCTGTCTAAGAGAATTAAAGGAGCTGTCTAAGCCATTGTACAGCCCATGTTCAGCTCTTACAATGCTCTGGCAGCCGTTAACAAGCTACTATAATGCTCAGGGCTGGTTAATTTAGGGCCTTTAGAATTATAAGAGCTGTGTAGCAGGATATACAGCCCTTGTACAGAACGCATAACAGCCTCGAGTTTTCAAAAATTCTGTTATCTAGTGACTATACAGCTATGTGTGCTGCTTGGGCAATGTAAACAAGCTTATTACAAATTAGAGGATTATATCCAAGATAAGAATGCTTGGAAACATGCTGGTCTCGCTTCTTAGGACATTTTAGAGTCTGGACTGGACAAAATAAAACTGATTGCTATGTTTTAAAAGAGTAACGGTGGAGTTTCTTGCCCATACGAAAACTACCTTTTGGAAGGGGCAGCTACAGTCAGTTCTATTTCTCTGTTTTTGACGTTCAAAACTCGACCGTTATTCTTTTAAAAAATGTTTTACAATATTTTGTACACATGAATTATATAATTATATGTGAAGACGATGCATCTACAATAAGATTACTGTACCACAAAAGGTAGAAAGAATTATAAATGGAGCAATGACAAGTAAAATAATTATGTGGTAGATACATGGTGCTCACATATTCACAAACATTGTAAAAGTAAACGATTGTTATAAGTAACACTAATAAGACAGTGCGTGAGTATAAGTAATCACAGAGTAAAATATATAACTAATTTAGCAACCAGTTTGATTTGTGCAGACTCTAAATTGCCCTATGGAGCAAGACCAGCATGTTTCCAAGCATTCTTATCTTGGATATAGTCCTCTAATTTGTAATAAGCTTGTTTACAAAGTGTACTTTTTATATCAGTTTAAATTTTCTTTCATTTAATTGCAATATAACACAAGGTAGTTAATTGATTCAGGCGTGACTTTGCGGAAATCCATTATAAAATACAATAGACGTAGATATATTTAGTAACTTATTCCGCTTGACTATTCTTCAAGAGTCCTCAAAAACCCTGTAAGAAATCGACACGTGTTTTATCTCTCAAAGAGGCATCCTCAGGATGACGATTGACCAATTGCAAACCAGAACGCGACGTGTTACCACACCGAGCACTGGACGCAAAGTGAATCAAATCGCCCGTCACCCCCACTTATATAGGATTGCTGCTCGGCGCTGATTGGTTAGAATCGTTATCAGTGCGATAAGCGCGATAAGGGGCGAACAATCGCAACAAAGGCGACCTTGGCATACTGGTATTTAATTCGTTCAACAGTGTAACGTGCGCTGTATTATTTTTAATAATTTCTTAACTCTCTAATACTGACATTTTAAATCCTTTATCACAAGTATGTAACATTTTGAAAGTGTTATTATTATTTAATGAATGACCTGAATCTATTAAGTGTTGAGCAAAATGAGATCTTTCTGTACAACTATTCCTATAAGCTGCAATATGTTCCTAATTGGAAATTACGACCAGTCTGACCTATGTAAATACCATTACAATCATCGCAATTTAATTTGTAAACTTTTTATGGTTTTCTAAAGAATTATCTGTTTTAAAAGCTACCCTTATTTCATTTCTAAACAAAGTTTTTGAAACCCTATCACTAATTGACCCTAAGTATGTCAAACTACCTATACAGGATGAAATTGAAAACATGCGACAACTTGAAATAGGAGGTTCAGTAACTGTTACCTAATCATTTTAAATTGTTACTTCCGAAATATAAATTGTGAAAAAAAACGTGTAATTATCGGCTTAGATAGTGCAAACTAAGTTATTGTGTTCACGTAGACATGATTTTTTGGCGTTCTAGTAAAATAAAATAAATTTAAAACAAACAAAAAAATTAAATTATCAATTTAGGCGCGTCAGTCGTCAGAAATACAATCCATTCATTGCAAAGTTCATAAACTTCACTTTCACCTCGTGAAGTATGCCAACGCTTTGCGCTTGCGGTCATTTACCTAATTTTGGCAATTTCCACGAAGTAGCGTGCGACGTTGCCAAGCCGCTTACGCATGTATTTTGCATCCCTTCCCTTCCCTGTTCTCGGTCAACCCCCGCTGTCCGCCCGCCCGCACTGCTCCCACCCCGCACCCGCCGCGCCGCGCCGGTCAGTCTCACGAAAACATCTCTAGGACAGGTCACGGTCGCGCACGCAATTTGCAACATTGCGATTATTCGATGATGTGTCCTGAAATTGTTACCTCATGTACCTAAGTACATGAGTTAACCTGTTTTAGTGTTAGTGTACCGGACTGTAACGTAATTACGTAAGATGCATAGGCCGGGAGGAAATAGTCGTGTGCCATTAACCAACGACCAGTCTGTTACTAAACATGGCTGTATGGTACGTACAGCTGTTGTAAAATCCCAGACAGTGCTTAGAAAAATTGACAATTTGCGGCCCCTTATTATGTTTACAAAATCGAGGAGGACATTTCGAATTTCGAGCATCTGTTAAAATACACTTAAGGTTTAGTCATTTTAAAGAAATTGTAAATAACGTGATTCCAACTTTTTAAATACGTCTAGAATACAATTCGTGGAGCCGCGGTGGCATTCCGGAATGCCGGCGGATCTTTACGGCAGTTATTCATTTGGAGTGCGCGAGAACCACTCGAGTGCTGACACCAGGTTAGTCACTAACCACACGAAAAGAAGAAGTTACAAAAATAGTCTCAAAAAAATACAATAGACGTAGATATATTTAGTAACCTATTCCGCTTGACTATTCTTCAAGAGTCCTAAAAAACCCTGTAAGAAATCGACACGTGTTTCACCTCTCAACGAGGCATCCTCAGGATGACGATTGACCAATTGCAAACCAGAACGCGACGTGTTATCACACCGAGCGCTGGACGCAAAGTGAATCAAATCGCCCGTCACCCCCACTTATATAGGATTGCTGCTCGGCGCTGATTGGCTAGAACCGTTATCAGTGCGATAAGCGCGATAAGGGGCGAACAATCGCAACAAAGGCGACCTTGGCATACTGGTATTTAATTCGTAAAAATAGTCTCGTTATTTTTTTTAAAGTTATTTCTTAGTTTATTGTATTTTGATCGTCCTAAGTCGATAAGAGTATGTGGGGAAAGTTGGTTTTACAATGTTTTCACGCGCACGCGGGGTCGCGGTAATCAAAAGCGCGGCAACTCGGGTGCGGGGGGGGCGCCCGGAGCGGTTGGTTCATAGATACTTTGTCCCTACGTAGGTTAGGTACTACTATGCGAAAATTATGATAGCGGTAATACAAGGAATTATTTTGTTGATACTTTTATTGTTTTCATGGCTTTAACAACTTTTTTATTTTTTAATCATTTTCCATAATGTCATGTTATATTTTCTTTGTAGCACGTTGAATGATATATTTAAATTTGTCGAAAACCAACTTATAGACGTCACGATTCCTGCGTCATCTTGTCACCCAATTCAGCATAAATTAGCAGCTTATCGTAGTTTCACTCATAGATTGATGTCAGTACCACTATCCCAAGATAATTATAACAGAGAACTAGCTATTATTTATCATATAGCTGAGAGCAATGGTTACAGTAGGAAAATGGTTAATGATTTGATACAAACGAAACTCCGTGCATTAGTTCGTTCTCTTTTGTATCCACTGTCTCCAGAAAAAACAAATCAATATATAGGTAGTTTGACATAACAATGACATGCCAAAAAACTTTGTTTAGAAATGAAATAAGGGTAGCTTTTAAAACAGATAATTCTTTAAAACGGATCTGTAACGGAAAAGATCGTTTAGAAAACCATAAAAAATCAGGTGTTTACAAATTAAACTGCGATGATTGTAATGGTATTTACATAGGTCAGACTGGTCGTAATTTCCATTAAGGAACATATTGCAGCTTATAGGAATAGTTTTCCAGAAAGATCTCATTTTACTCAACACTTAATAGATTCAGGTCATTCATTAAATAATAATAAAACTTTAAAATTTTTACATATTAGAGAGTTTAGAAATTATTAAAAATAATACAGTGATCGTTACACTGTTGAACGAATTAAATACCAGTATGCCATAGTCGCCTTTGTTGCGGTTGTTCGCCCCTTATCGAACTGATAACAATTCTAGCCAATCAGCGCCGAACAGCAATCCTATATTAGTGGGGGTGACGGGCGATTTGATTCACTTTGTGTCCAGCGCTCGGTGTGGTAACACGTCGCGTTCTGGTTTGCAATTGAGTGTCAATCGTCATCCTGAGGATGCCTTGTTGAGAGGTGAAACACGTGTCGATTTCTTACAGGGTTTTTTAGGACTCTTGAAGAATAGTCAAGTGGAATAGGTTACTAAATATATCTACGTCTATTGTATTTTATAACACAAGGTATTTTGTTATAGCATTTAACGCAGTACCCCATAAAAGATGTTTGTACTTTAGCTAATCTGAAAAATGGTTGATCTATTTTATCTTTATTTCTAGTATTAAAATTATGTCTATCACTTATTTTATTAAAAAGATTTTTTTTTTTCTTACATACATAATATTCTCATAAATGAATTGGCAAGGTACCGTCTTATTATTAATCCTTTTAAATAGTTCCCTGAGAGATTCGCGGCGACATAGATTATAAATGGCTCTGACAGCTCTATTCTGCAAAATAAAGATGGAGTCAATGTCAGCAGCCCGACCCCACAGTAAAATGCCATACGACATAATCCTGTGGAAGTAACTGAAATAGACCAAACGCGCGGTTTCTACATCTGTTAACTTCTTATCTTTCTAACAGCATAAGCGGCCGAGCTTAACCGCCCCGCAAGAGATTTTATATGAGGTCCCCATTGTAATTTCTCATCTAGCGTGATTCCCAGGAAAACTGTTTGAGTTTTTCTCCATTCAATGGTTTAGAAGTTTTATTTTATTTTAGAAGTACCTAATTGGGTAAATCATTAATATAAACTAAAAAGAGGAATGGACCTAATATCGAGGCTTGAGGAACGCCCATTGCCATTTCAGAACCCTATGAGTTGAATTTCATTAAACGTTATTATTTATTTCATTATTTACAATTGTCTAAATTACCATCTTGGAGCAACCTGTACTTAAAGAACTGTAGCGAAGAGGTCATTTGCCGGGGTCACGGATCATAATTATGTAGGCGAATAGAAGGAAAGCCGCGCAATTTCTTAGAAATCATGCCGACAAAGAATCGGAGCGATAGAACGTAAGCCAGCTGGTAGGTAGCTTCATGAATGAATCTTTTACACAGAGTGATCTCAATTTTGGTTATGTTTTTATTATTTAGAATGTTTGAAAATTTAAATTTTTCAATTGACTAATTATATTATTTTATTATAATTTTTATGATTACTGGCCGCTAGCCCTACCCGTGTGTTAAATTAATGTCGCCATTGTAGCGTTGTTTAATGTTAATAGAAATCTTTTTGAATTAATATTTTATGTAAAAAATCTTCAGCAAAAAAATAAGTAGGGGAAAGATGAATTGCCGCAGGGGTATTAAATACTGACTAGAATCGTATTCATGGTCTTTGGTTTGCAGATACCAAACAAACGATACCAAACATGACCATGTTTGTTTTCGTATAATTCAAGGACGAGGAATTCATTTCTGGAACAACATTTTCACTCGTTCATAGAAAAAAAGAGAGTTAGGCGCAAAAATAGAAAAATAACAAATGAAAATTCTTACAAAATCTTTGCTTACAATTAAATTACGAGATTATGCTTTATGGAAAAAAGGTGTAATTAGCTCTGTTTATCTAGAATATATAAACATAAACTTTCTTAATAGATTTAACTTATAAATGTCTCAAAAAAAATCATTTGCGTCGCGCGGCGGAGCTGCGGTAGGAGAAGTGCGTATTTTGGATAGGATTTGGCACTTATTGTTTAATAATGACACTGATTAGTATATGTGCTTCATGTAGTATTCTTAAAGAAATATCTAGAAATAACTCAAACAATTTTTTTTTAATTGCTGGGATAACCACCATTCCAGCTTATTGTAAAAATGTATGGAACAGCTGATTTAAAAAAAATCAGCTGTTCCATACATTTGTGTTCACTTAAATCGACAAAATCTATGGAACAGCTGATTTTTTTTGCAATTTCGAAGTTGGTCCCATAGAAAAAGTATATTATAGATGACACCAAACCACTAGTTTCAAGGATAACGGTTGTGTTTTGCATTCGCGGTTTTTTTTAATAAACGCTTAATAAACGCTACATGGTACTAAATGAAAACGTGTGTTTTATTTATCGACCTGACTAAGACTTGACAGCATCAAATTTTGAGAATCTCGGACTACCTGCCGTTTCAACGAGGTGAAATCGATATATTATTTTTTCTTGCACTTAGCAAGCGATTTTTGAATGTAACTGATTTTCAAGCTAGTTATGTTATTGGAGCAGAGGGTTTTATTGATCACCACACATGCATAATGATCATGAATACGATTCTAGTCAGTATTTAATACCCCTGCGGCAATTCATCTTTCCCCTACTTATTTTTTTCTGAAGATCAATTTTTATTAACGTTTTTTTACATATAATATTAATTCAAAAAGATTTCTATTAACATTAAACAACGCTACAATGGCGACATTAATTTAACACACGGGTAGGGCTAGTGGCCAGTAATCATAAAAATTATAATAAAATAATATAATTGGTCAACTGAAAAATTTAAATTTTTCAAGCAAACTAAATAATAAAAACATAACCAAAATTGAGATCACTCTGTGTAAAAGATTCATTCATGAAGCTACCTACCAGCTGGCTTACGTTCTATCGTTCCGATTCTTTGTCGGCATGATTTCTAAGAAATTGCGCGGCTTTCCTTCTATTCGCCTACATAATTATGATCCGTGACCCCGGCAAATGACCTCTTCGCTACAGTTCTTTAAGTACAGGTTGCTCCAAGATGGTAATTTAGACAATTGTAAATAATGAAATAAATAATAACGTTTAATGAAATTCAACTCATAGGGTTCTGAAATGGCAATGGGCGTTCCTCAAGCCTCGATATTAGGTCCATTCCTCTTTTTAGTTTATATTAATGATTTACCCAATTAGGTACTTCTAAAATAAAATAAAACTTCTAAACCATTGAATGGAGAAAAACTCAAACAGTTTTCCTGGGAATCACGCTAGATGAGAAATTACAATGGGGACCTCATATAAAATCTCTTGCGGGGCGGTTAAGCTCGGCCGCTTATGCTGTTAGAAAGATAAGAAGTTAACAGATGTCGAAACCGCGCGTTTGGTCTATTTCAGTTACTTCCACAGGATTATGTCGTATGGCATTTTACTGTGGGGTCGGGCTGCTGACATTGACTCCATCTTTATTTTGCAGAATAGAGCTGTCAGAGCCATTTATAATCTATGTCGCCGCGAATCTCTCAGGGAACTATTTAAAAGGATTAATAATAAGACGGTACCTTGCCAATTCATTTATGAGAGTGTATTATGTATGTAAGAAAGAAAAAAAATCTTTTTAATAAAATAAGTGATAGACATAATTTTAATACTAGAAATAAAGATAAAATAGATCAACCATTTTTCAGATTAGCTAAAGTACAAACATCTTTTATGGGGTACTGCGTTAAATGCTATAACAAAATACCTTGTGTTATAAAATACAATAGACGTAGATATATTTAGTAACCTATTCCACTTGACTATTCTTCAAGAGTCCTAAAAAACCCTGTAAGAAATCGACACGTGTTTCACCTCTCAACAAGGCATCCTCAGGATGACGATTGACACTCAATTGCAAACCAGAACGCGACGTGTTACCACACCGAGCGCTGGACACAAAGTGAATCAAATCGCCCGTCACCCCCACTAATATAGGATTGCTGTTCGGCGCTGATTGGCTAGAATCGTTATCAGTGCGATAAGCGCGATAAGGGGCGAACAATCGCAATAAAGGTGACCATGGCATACTGGTATTTAATTCGTTCAGCAGTGTAACGTTCACTGTATTATTTTTAATATTATATTTTTATTTTTTAATTATACGAAAACGATACCAAGCATGGTTATGTTTGGTATCTGCAAAAGTTTCGCAAGTAGGTCTACTTGCGAAAATTTTGCAGAATCGACGTAAGAGTGCAACGCGGTAGATGCGTTCCCCCCCCCCCCGTCCCCCACCTACCTGCAGGGTGGTGCCACGTGGGTACAGGGCTAAATCAGCTCAGATGACCACTAGGTACGCCTGTGCCAAGCGGCTTCCTTTGTTGAAGATTTGCAAGGTTCTAGAACAAATCATGACACTAAATACCCGACTACTACTTTCGGATGGGCCCATATTTTCGATGATGGACTTACAGAGTAGACCCCAAGTTATTTGTTAATGACTTTGCACGGTTGCCAGTTGCTACCCTACGTAAAGCGATACCAGTCTATGAAAACATTTTACTTGAACCTTCAGCTCCATTCCGCGGTTTCATAATAGAATTTTCGGGACAAAGGATTTTTATTAAAATTACGACATAGTTCAAAACGGTCACAATGTCAGTATAGTACACCAAGGAATTTGTGGCTCACTATTGAACGTGACTGCGGTGTCATAAAACGCAATACTTAGTTTTGAATAACCATCTAGCCCCTGTATATAATAGTGTAACCTTCCAACACTGCAGATAGTCCAAGATAACGCCTTTCGGTTACCAGTCAACTAATTGCATACCTTCCGTTCCTTCCAGCGACATAACTTCATTTTGACATTAATGTGCATGTTGGTGAGTAACCTACATTCGGTGGATCACAGCAACAAGTAGTGTAAGCTGTTCATTATGGTTCTCGCAGTAACCACTTTACATCACTTAAGAAGCAGTAGATTACCTAGTGGACAAGCTGCTGATCTTAAAATGGTTCTTTCCTATATATCTAACAGGCAGCAAAAAGTAAACATTAACGGGGCGACGTCCTCAGGGTCTCTGGTTAACATGGGCGTGCCTCATGGTTCAATCCTTGGCCCTTTCCTATTTCTAGTTTATATTAATGACCTTCCTTACATGAGGGCTAACTTATCGGATATCGAACATCGAACACTGGTTAGTAGGCATGCATTAAAATTTCATGACACAGTATTAAGACATGCACCCTGTGAGGGCACTGCAAAATTATTAAATTACATAATATTGATTCTAAAATAAATTCATAATATTGATTCATAATATTGTTTTTGAGTTAGCTTCAATATTACGTATTTTTCCCACTTAATGTACCTCGACGACATTCTTAGTGATCCCCGTCACTGTTATTTACATACCAGGTAGTGGTATTCTTATTTGTGTGGGTTAGGTACCATAACTAAAAAGTGAAACAAAAAAACTGTTTACAAAAAAAAAACAACCGACTTCCAAAAAAAGTGAAAAATAACTTTAATTTCGGAAGTCGGTGGCAAAAAACGAAAATTGAAAAGCAAAACCACCGACTTCCAAAATTAAAGTTATTTTTCACTTTTTTAGTGTTTTTTTTGGAAGTCGGTTGTTTTTTTTTTGTAAAAAGTTTTTCCCACTTAGTTTGTCTAGACGATATCCTTATTTACTCCTTCACTGTTATTTACATAGCAGGTAGTGGTATTCGAATTTGTGTGGGATAGGTAGGTACCACAACTCAATCAATCGGCCTAGCCTTTTCCCAACTATGTTGGGGTCGGCTTCCAGTCTAACCGGATGCAGCTGAATACCAGTATTTTACAAGGAGCGACTGCCTATATGACCTCCACAACCCAGTAACTGGGTAATACGATACCCCTTGGTTAGACTGGTTGTCAGACTTTCGGGTTTAAAATCAAAAATCAAAATCAAAATATTTTATTTCACATAAACCTACATGGGCACTTATGAAACGTCAGAAGCTAGGTGCACGGTTCCAATTGGTCGTTTCCTATGGAGAAGAGCCGGCAAGAAACTCCACGGTTACTCTTTTAAAAATAATTGGCTTTTACAATATTTTCAAATTACAGTATTAGTAGGCATGGGAGGACAATGTAGGCCTTTCAACAAGTAAGTACCAGGTACTTAACAAAATAGATGTTCAGTAAATCTACAGTCCAATAAGCCTACAAAGTTCTCACATTCACAAAATAGAAAATAATCTATATAAAAGACAAACAATAAAAAATAAAAATAAAAACCTATTTCAGCCAAATGACGTGATTGCTATTACAACTGTAACAAATTGAATAATTATCATGTCCACAAAAGCTACTAGGAGTTGAAATTAAATTGGAGGTATCTATAATAATAGGAATAATGTCAAATACAATGATTATGTCAAGGATGAATGTAAAGAGAATAAACATGGTAATTTGGGAGCAGTTAATAGACTCTTACATAATTATGCCGTTTATAAGGTACCAGGGAAGCCACATGTGCAGAAGGAATTATTGCCAAACTTCCTTGTCATCAACGTAGTCTTTAATCTTATAATATGCTTTTTTGATAAGGACACGTTTGATATGGGTTTTAAATTTTCCATCGCTAAGTTCTGTAACCGACTTTGGCAACTTGTTATAAAAGCGGATACTGTTTATAAGAAATGACTTGCTTGTTTTAGTTAATCTAAATTTGGGTATGACAATTTCGTGTCTACTACGTGTATTTATATTATGGAAATCGCTTCTTGTTTTGAAAAGTCCTAAGTTTTTGCGAACATACAAAATACTTTCAAAGATATAGAGAGAAGACAGAGTCAGTATATCAATTTCTTTGAATTTGTCTCTAAGGGACTCGCGAGGACTCATTTTATAGATCGCGCGGATTGCCCTCTTCTGTAAAATGAAAATTGAATCTACGTCAGCTGCCGATCCCCACAGCAGAACGCCATAAGACATAATACTGTGGAAATAAGCAAAGTATACTAACCTAGCTGTGGCTATATCAGTCAACTGCCTTATTTTTCTTACTGCATATGCAGCTGAACTTAGTCTACCTGAAAGAGTTCTGATGTGGGCGCCCCATTGTAATTTTGAATCTAAAGTAATTCCTAAAAATATTGTTTCTGTAATTGCATCTAGTTTCTTGCCATCAAGTTTTAGATTTAGACCCACTTGAGGTACATTTGGTGATGAGAACCTAATACATTTAGTTTTGTTCGCATTAAGTAAAAGATTATTAGCTGCGAACCATTCAGAAAGAGTAGCCAGACTATCGTTGACATGTGAGACATCTGTATCTTTTCTATCTATTTTAAAAATAAGAGAAGTGTCGTCAGCGAATAGTATTATATCCGACAAGTTTGCCATCATGTAAGGAAGGTCATTTATATAAACTAGAAATAAGAAAGGGCCGAGTATTGAACCTTGAGGCACGCCCATTTTAACTAGAGACCCCGAGGACGTCGCCCCGTTAACATTTACTTTTTGCTGCCTGTTTGATAGGTAAGAAAGAACAAGATCAGCAGCTTGTCCACGAATTCCGTAGTGGTGTAATTTACAGATCAGTGTATTGTGGTCGACGCAGTCAAATGCTTTTGAGAGGTCACAGAAAATGCCAATTGCATCCTGGGACTTCTCCCAGGATTCTAAAATGTGACTGATGAGTTTTACTCCCGCGTCTGTCGTCGACCTACCTTTCGTGAAACCAAACTGGTGACTATGTAAAATCTTATTTGAGTTAAAATGTGACAGCATCTGGTCTAGCATGATTTTTTCATAGATTTTGCTCAATGCTGGTAATACAGATATTGGTCTATAATTAGAGGGATCGCTTTTACTACCCGATTTGAAAATTGGTACAACTTTACTATGTTTCATTAAATCAGGTAACGTACCAGTGTCCAAACATTGATTAAATATCCCTGTTAAAAATGTGTTTGACGTGTAAAAGTGTTTGTTCAAACCTACTTACAGAAATAAATCATTTATCATTTATCAAAGTTATTTTTCACTTTTTTAGTGTTTTTTTTTGGAAGTCGTTTGTTATTTTTTGTAAAAAGTTTTTCTATAAAATAGATAGGAAAGATACGGATGTCTTACATGTCAACGATAGTCTGGCAGTTCTTTCGAAATGGTTTGCAGCTAATAATCTTTTACTTCATGCGAACAAAACTTAAATGTCTTAAAGTTCTCATTACCAAATGTACCTCAAGTAGGACTCAATTTAAAACTTGATGGCAAGAAACTAGATATCCGTAATAGGAAACTGTATTTCTAGGAATAACTCTAGATTCGAAATTGCAATGGGTCTCATTAGAGCTCTTTCAGGTAGACTAAGTTCAGCTGCATATTATGCAGTAAAAAAAATAACGCAGTTGACTGATATAGCCACAGAAAGGTTAGTAGTATACTTTGCTTATTGCCACAGTATTATGTCTTATGGCGTTCTGCTGTGGGGATCGGCAACTGACGAAGATTCAATTTTCACTTTACAAAAACGGGCATTTCGCGCGATCTGTAAAATGGGTCCTTATGAGTCCCATAACAATAAATCCAAAGAAATTGATATACCTACTAACTCTCCTTCCTTTTTATATTTTAGAAAAGATTTTGTATGTTCGCAAAAACTTAGGACTTTTCAAAATAATAAGCGATTGCATTCAGTATACAATGGCTTTTTTGATGATATCTCGGTAGATAGGTAGGTAGGTAGGGTAGGTAGGTAGGGTAGGTAGGTAGGGTAGGTAGGTAGGGTAGGTAGGTAGGGTAGGTAGGTAGGGTAGGTAGGTAGGGTAGGTAGGGTAGGTAGGTAGGGTAGGTAGGTAGGGTAGGTAGGTAGGGTAGGTAGGTAGGTAGGGTAGGTAGGTAGGGTAGGTAGGTAGGGTAGGTAGGTAGGGTAGGTAGGTAGGGTAGGTAGGTAGGGTAGGTAGGTAGGGTAGGTAGGTAGGGTAGGTAGGTAGGGTAGGTAGGTAGGGTAGGTAGGTAGGTAGGGTAGGTGCGTCGTAGATAGGTACTTAGTGCTACCCGTGCGAAAACGGGGCGGGCAGCTATTTCTTATAAACAGTATCCCCGTTTTTTATAAGTTGCCGAAGTCGGTTATAGAACTTAGCGATGGAAAGTTCAAAACCCACATCAAACGTGTCCTTATCAAAAAAGTATATTATAAGATTAAAGACTAGGTACGTTGAAGATAAGGAAGTTTGGCAATAATTCCTTCTGCACATGTGGCTTACCTGGCTTACGAAAATTTGGAGTTGTTATAATTTTTTATGACATAATTTATTTATTCGTCTTTTAAGCTTAAACAAATTAGACCAAATGACAGTTATGCTAACCTTAGCATTATGCCCAGGTATTAATATGCTAAAAAAAGTTATGAGAAAACGTTATGCCTAACAATATTTTGCCTAAAAAAATTGGGAATCCCCCTGTTGGAATTTTTTTTTTTGCCATAATAATGTTTGGCATAAAGTTTTCTCATAACTTTTTTTAGCATAATAATACTGTGGCATAATAATACCTTGGCATAATGCTAGGGTTAGCATAACTGTCATTTGGTCTAATTTGTTTAAGCATAATTTGGAGTTGCTATAATTTTTTTAGGCATAATTTATTTATTCGTCTTTTAATCGTAAGCCATAAATATAAACATTATTTATTATAATTTGGGAATTACTCTATTGAATTAGGTTAAGGTGCGGCGCGGGTGGCCCTTGAGCCACCCCTGAGCCGCGAACATGTTTGTTTTTTAACCGACTTCTAAGAGAAGGAGGTTATCAATTCGGAGGTTTTTTTTAATGTTTGTTCGGGCATACGTCGTATATAAACGGATTTGCAAAATTCTATTTTTTTTAATAACTCGTGCAGTTACTCTCAAAAAGCAACATTTGGTGAAGTGGAACTGGCGATGAAGACCACAGATTGCCACTGGAACAACACTCAATAATAAGTATTTCACGGGTTGTGATTCGGTTACTTTATGGTTGCCAGGTAATTTATGCTCGTCACAATGGATATGGTGAAGTGGAGCTGATGGTGAAGTACCCTGCACCGGAAAAAGCAATATTTTGTAATAGTGGTGAGCAGTTGACATTAGGCTATTGTAACTTAGATAAATTACAAACTGACCCACTAAAATGCGAGAAATAAAAACACAAAGTAGTGTAAAATAACTTAAATTTCGAAAGTTGGTGGCATAAACCAAAAATACAAAACCAAAGGAGTGAGTTATATTTGGATTTATTATTTTTATTCCAAAGAACATTATGTGTAAATATCATTATGCGTTTATAAAATTATGCTGCATTATTATTATGCCAACAGTATTTATGGCAATTAACATTATGGCAAAACATTTATGCCTAATAATAGGTAATGATCATTATGCTGAATTTCGTTATGCCAATTTAAATTATGACAATTTATTTTATGCTTAACATTAGTAAACAAAAAAAATTATGCCAAGAGGGGGATTCCCTATGAGTGCACATATCTGCATAAAATGAATAGTTAGCATATTACTTTTCATCATAGTAATGTCACATTTTATAAATGCATTACGTGCATACTAACCTTTACTTACAGCTCAAATGTACAAAGCTTGCTGTCGTCTTAGAGTCTGACCAACGAAAGCTGTCCAAGAAAAAAGGCGGCAATTAAAAAAAATGCTTAAACGGAGTCGATACTATTTATTATTCAAGACATATTATGCGATACTTACATCAGTATTTCATATTTATATAATAATTAGACATGTTATATTGTATTTAGAAGTGAAATGAAATATTCAACAGATAATAATTCGTGGACAGCTTTCGTTAGTCAGACTCTAGGACATATAATGTGCGAGGTGAACAAACTCTACCTGTACCTCCTCTACTGTATCTTATTATAATAATTATTAACTAATGATTATGAGCAAATCAACATAATAACGTCGTTATTTTAATGTTTTACTCATGATTTGTATCTTCCGATGATCATTATAGTTTTGTTATTGAGATTATTATACCTATTAGAAATTAAATTTCTTTACTGCAGAACTTGATTAAGATATCGTTATCCTCTGGGAAGTGCATTATCTCACTTGTTGCCGACCAGAACGTTTTGTATAGATATCACAGACGGCGAGTGAGCCGCCACGCCAACAGGGGCTAACGATATGATTTTACTACGCCATTGTTGTACTGCCGCTACGATAGCGCTACATTACCGCTACGCTTCCGCTACGAGCCGCCACGCACCGCCGCCGCGCCGCCGCCGCACAGTGGTCTGAAAATCGAGCTCCATACTCATAGAAACTTTAAGTCACGAAATAAAAAATAAAAAATTGTGATGTCTCTGGTATACCCCCCTTTACGTGATATTAACGTATGGATGGTATAAGTAGCTCCGCGCGTGAGAAAAAAAAGTTTTGTTTTTTTTTTGTGTGGGAGAAAACACTTAAAGTAGTTTTTTTCGAAACTGAATGGAACTGAGGGACTCACACGAGCTATTGTACCATACACGGCGATCACGATGACATCAAATTCATGCGCAGTCACTTGCCGATTTGCGCGTAGCAAATTTTTGAAATTTTGAATTTTCGTTATGTGATTTTTGAAATCATTGATGTGGTTAAATGAAGTTGCCGATCGATTTACTTATACTATCGTTAGTTTATAGCCTGCTAATGACTTTTATGATGAAAATAATTAAAAACGATATTGATTAAATACTTTTTTGGAACAAAATTGCATTCCAAGAACTAAGTAACTCATTTGTTAATCACCGTTGAGTTATAATTAGATACTAATGACATGATCATTACTAGTTAAACTCTAACGATGCCAAATGGGGCCCTCGACACAATAAAGTTATATTGTCTGTAATACAGGCACCTAATTAGAGAATAGCGAACGTTAATGAGGATAGTTGTATAAAAATAGGACGTTTGAGCTTAATTTCTTCAGTAGCTCTTAGCACTTGTGTGCGCTAACTTATAACGTTCTATTTGTTATTGTTTTATGATGGAAGGTTTCAGTACCAATTTGGACATTTTCATGTTTGTGGCAAACAACAGTTGTTTTTCACAGCCTAGTGTGTTATTTGAAGTTTTTGAGAATACTGTTGATTTGTCAGAAAATGAAAAGAAGGAACTGAAACATTTCTGTCAGACTTATGTGTGTTCGTTGAGGAACAAATGGATGTCGAGTCATCGCATGAGAAGTACATTTATAAAAAAGTATGAGACATGGTTTCAAAAGAACATAAAATAGCCTGAGGTCGTGAGGGAAAAGATGACCACTTCTTTAGTGTCAGTAGAGCAGCAACCATGTTCCAGTTCTGACTTTGGTGTAAATGAGGGTGCATCCACATCCTACGGGCCGGAGCTCGAGACGTGCAGTGTTGGAACATCAACATCAGTTGTAAGGTCGAGAAAACCATTCGAGGAGCTAAGCCCGCAACAGAAGAGAAGGAGAGTGGAAGAACTCCTAACGCATAGCCGGGAAAACCTTGTTTAAAAGCACAAAACAAGAATGTAGCAGATATAATTAAACTGGTCTCGGAGCATCCCGAAGAGGCTACAAAGATAAAGGAATTGTTAAAGCCAAAGAAAACTGTGCCTTTATATTCCGCTGAAAAAGCTTTAGGTATTTTGACCTCATTGAAGCTTTCGAAGTGGCAGTATATAACATTAAGATCTTGTGCAAAAGAAGAAGGAATACCACTGTATCCTTCTTATACTGCCAACCTTGAGACTAAGAAGGATTGCTACCCCCCAAAAGATACCATAGACATCACGGAACGAGAGGTAAAAGTAAAGCTCCAAGCTATTTTGGACAAAACTGTGGCTAGGCTTGGAAAATTCCTACGTGTAGAATCTTCACTGGATGGCAAAGAGTTGACACTTATATGAAAGTGGGGCTTTGATGGTTCTTCAGGGCAAAGTTTGTATAAGCAAACTATGGCAGACGAGGACGATTCTAGTATTTTTATGTGTTCTTTTGTGCCCCTGCGCTTAGTTTGTGGTGAAGAAAAGTTATGGGAGAATCCAAAGCCATGTTCCACAATGTTCTGCAGACCAATGTATTTTCAGTTTTCAAACGAAAACAAGTTGAACATCGTGGAAGAAGAGGCTCTTATTAAGGCTGAGATTGCAGCACTGAAGCCTTCTATTATGGGAAGCCATTCTGTTACGCACTCGATGCTTATGACCATGATAGATGGCAAAATCACTTCACATCTATCAAATACCTCATCGCAGACATGTGATATATGTAAAGCTTCTTCTTCTTCTTCGCTTCGCTCTTGACAGAGCGGTCGTGGTCACGATGATCTTTGTCCAATCGCAGGTGTAGTCGTTGCCCGCTTCACGATCTCTCTCCATCTGGTACTGTTACATGACAGTCTGGCGCATTCATTTACAGGGCCTCCAACCACGGATTTTATTTGATCGGTCCATCTCATCGGTGACCTCCCGCGTGGCCTATTACCTTCCACTCTGCCCTGCACCACTAGACGCTCTATGTAGTCATTATTCCGCCTAGAGACATGACCAAAGAACTTCAGTATTCGAGACTGTACTCGTGCTGTTAGACGCTGTTTGATGCCGAGTTCTTAGAGTATGGAGACGTTTCTGCGGAATTCTGTAATTGATACCCCAAGCATTTTTCTCCAACACCACATTTCTAGAGCGTCAACTGAAGTAGAATGTAAAGCTACTCCTTCGGAAATGAATAAGTTGGACAAGATCTCAGAGTGAGTTTTCATTAATTTAATAAATTTATGTCATTGTAATGCAATATAATTATATTATTTTTATTAATTTTACCACTTTCTTTCCAGGAAACCGGTTTCAACAGAAATATACTAGTATGGTTTGTCTACTCTTCATGCTTGGATCAGGTGTATGGAGTGCCTACTCCATATTTTATATAGACTGAACTTTAAAACATGGCAAGCCAGAGATGCAAGCAGTAAAGAGTCATTGAAGAGTAGAAAACAAATCATACAGCAGAAGTACAGAGATGAAATGGGCCTCCTAGTAGACATCGTCAAACAAGGTGAGATAAAATAACAGTTATAACTTTTAAATCAATTTTTTTTTTCAAGTAAGTATACCCCTTTTGTGCACAATGTCAAAAAGTGTTTTTGTTTTGTTTCAGGTTCGGGAGCTACAAATGATGGGAACACAGCTAGGAAATTTTTTAGTGATCCTGCAAAAACTGCAGCTATCACAGGATTGGATTCCCGTTTGATCCAAAGTTTTTCAACTCTTGCGTGTGGGGAGCCTATAAATATTGACGGGTTTTCAGACGTTGCACGCCTTACAGCAGAAATGTATGTGGAGCTCTATGGCTGGTATTACATGCCTTCGAGTGTTCACAAACTTCTACTGCATGGTGCTGAAGTTATCAAACACTTCAATATTATGCCCATTGGCATATTATCTAGAGATGCCACGAATATTCGGCAACTATTCGGTATTCGGCCTATTCGGCCACTTTTTTGCTATTCGGTATGTGGCCGAATAGTGCGTACTATTCGGCCGAATACCGAATAGCAAATCATGTAAAAAAAGACACGTTATTTTACTCAAAATTATGTATTTATTTCAAAATTATAACATTTTAGTACTTAAAATTAATCAGTGGTAAGTTGTGATGGATAAAAACGAGCTTTTCAACATTTTTTGGTAGCAAACGATTGCGCTTTTCATCGTAAACGTTACCAGCCTCAGAAAATAACCTCTCACTATAAACGCTACTTCCATAATATTCCCATATGGGCGATGTTTTATTAACCGGTGTCATTTTATAAGCCTTTTGACGAAAAAACAATTGAAAATGAACTAAGGAACAAACTTCTTAGCAAAATAGTAATTAAGTTTCACATAACGTATTATTTATAAACTAACAAAGCGCTCCGTGACGGGATTTACTCGCAATAAAAACAAATACAAACAATGTTTGCTTGCCCGCCCCGCGCGCGCGCCGTCGTCGCCTGCCGCGCGAACGAAACGAGAAAAACAGGTTGTGACTTGTCTTATTACAGCTAACGCGCCCCCACCAAGCATTCGGCGGCCGAATATTCGGCGCTTCGGCCGACAGCGTTGCCGAATATTCGGTATTCGGTATTCGGCCAATTCACTATTCGTGGCATCATTAATATTATATGAAGAGTCAATGGAAGCCAGAAACAAAGACTTTAAAAAAATCCGAGAAAATCATTCACGCAAATTTTAGCGTAAAGCGACAAACGAAGACATTTTCAATGGTCTCCTTGTGTCATCAGATCCTACCTATCCAGCATAAGACCTGTGCTGAGAAAGTCCCTGAAAACACCTGTCACTGATGATATGAGACCTCTTCTCATTAATGACGATTCAGGTGCAGACAAAGAGAACGTTGAATTTGTCGATGTTAGTGCGTCAATGACAGAGTCGGATTTAGAGGACTCTGGTGAGGGCGAAGATACTCTCTGTAAGCAGTAGTTTTTAGGTGTATTATAAAGGATAATCGAAATTTGTTAATAGTTATAATTATCTAATTATAACTCAGCGGTGATTAACAAATGAGTTACTTAGTTCTTGGAATGCAATTTTGTTCCAAAAAAGTATTTAATCAAAATCGTTTTTAATTATTCTCAACATAAAAGTCATTAGCAGGCTATAAACTAACGATAGTATAAGTAAATCAATCGGCAACTTCATTTAACCACATCAAAGATTTCAAAAATCACATAACGAAAATTCAAAATTTCAAAAATTTGCTACGCGCAAATCGGCAAGTGACTGCGCATGAATTTGATGTCATCGTGATCGCCGTGTATGGTACAATAGCTCGAGTGAGTACCAGCTCTTCAGTTCCATTTAGTTTAAAAATAAACTACTTTAAGTGTTTTCTCCCATTCAAAAAAAAAACACAAAACTTTTTTTTCTCACTTGCGAAGCTACTTATACCATCCATACGTTAATTATCACGTAAAGGGGGGAATACCAGAGACATCACAATTTTTTTTTTTTAATTTCGTGACTTAAAGTTTCTATGAGTATGGAGCTCGATTTTCAGACCACTGTGCGCCGCCGCGCGCCGCGCGTTTATATACCCTACATGTTTTAAATTAACAGTTTATTGTTTTTAAATTATTTGGTCACTAAATAAACTGTTTCGACAAAGAGAAAAGTCATTGTTGTTTTACATTATTGTGGTCGATCCAAATAACCAAAATTATATCTGGCGCGCGCTTATACCGCGGATCGCGCATCATTCGCAGATCGGCTCACAATCATTTACTCTTCAAATAATTAATTAACATGCGTTTGGTTGTTTCGCAGAACTGCTTACACAGAATGCCGCACTGTTTGGATAACTATATAGCTCTCAACTATTCACTTTGCGTAAACTTTATAATGTATAACATTTCAGCCTACACCATTTCAGATAAATCTCGGCCTGAACAATTTAACAAAATTCACTCTGGCTAACAACTGGATGAATTTTCTACACGATAAATATACCTACTGTCTATAAGTTCCTCTCGGTTCATCAGCACATAGGTACAGACAAAATGCCTCCTTGACTACTGACCAGTCGCAGTTCGTAGCTGCCAGTTGCGAGTGGCAGAGATAACGAACGGCCTCGCATTCCGCGATCGTCGATACTATGTGTAGATCGAGTGCTCCACATAGACTGGCAGTCGTTCATTCAGTCTTCAACAGGGCGCCGAAGAGAGAAGCTAGGGGGGGTTTATTTGCTGAAGTTTGGCGAAAATTGAAAACATTGACCTAACATAAAGTTTGCGAAGTGCCGTACAACGACATCCTATTCCGTTGCTAAGTCGATGTTACATTCACCACGGTCTACTGCGAGCTATCATCACAATATCAATAATTTGGAGTAATAAGTTTCATAGTTTCCGATTAATCCATTAATCCAATAGCTCGTCCTGTAGAAGCATATTGGCTGTCGTGTTGGTACAGATTGTGTAAGAAGAAGGCTGGCGCAGTAGCATACACGTCGTGACAAGATTGATCACCAAAGGTGTCCAAACTCAGTGAGATTAATAGTTTCTCTCTACATCAGTTTTGTCTATTTGCAAACGTATTATCCTTCAGCTGAATGTCTCAACCTGCCAGGTTTAATATACGGTTTATGTTTATTCCTCAAAAATAATACAATTCACTTGTCATTAGATACACGTTAATCTTAATACTTAATGCACGAACTAATGAAGAACGGTAACGGCACGTAAATAAATTATCTAGTAAGTAGCAGTTGCACAAATATATTTGTAGGGTTCCGTACCCAAAGGGTAAACGGGACCCTCCGCTGTCCATTCGTCTGTCTATGCGTCTGTCACCAGGCTGTATCATATCATGAACCGTGATAGTGAAATTTTTACAGATGATGTATTTCTGTTGCCGTTATAACAACAAAAACTAAAAAACAGAATAAAATAAATATTTAAGGAGGCTCTCATATAACAAACGTGATTTTTTTGCCGTTTTTAATAATAATGGTACGGAACCCTTCGTGCGCGAGTCCGACTCGCACGTGGCCGGTTTTTTTAATAATGCTGTAACTAGAAAAAAGTTACCTACATATCGTTTCTTGTTGGCAAGTCAATTTAGGTTAGGAAAGTGAATATACGCTACGGTCGTCAGATTACAAAACTTTGTTTAGTAGAACCTGGAAGTTTAGTAAAATGTGAAGTTAAAGTTTCACTGAAGAACTGAGGATATTTTTGTACGTACAGTCGTCCCAACAGTCAGATTTGAGTTACGGCGACCCTTGTCTAAAAGCTTTCTTGTATTTTGGGATGCTCTTAAATAAGTCTTGTTTCAAGTTAGAAACAGTCAACTTAATTTTTTTCTAGGCTACATGCTTGATCAGAATGTCCACATGTCCACGCATAAAGTCACATAATGTGTCAGTAAACTGTATTCCACAAAATGATTATTGTAGCAGTTGATATTAGGTTATTGTAACTTAGATAAATTACAAACTGACACACTAAAAAACGAGCAACAAAAATATTTTGCCAAAAAAAAAAAAAAAACAACCGACTGCCAAAAAAAATCAAGTCATTTATTCAAACTATACTCTAAAGGTTTAGGTAGTTAAAAAAAGGTAAACAAATCGTAAAAAAGGTTTTTTATAGTTGACAGTTTCTTGTTTAAAAATACTTTATAACAAATTAAATTTATTTTCGATCACAGGATAGTTTCCTCTTTTATTATAGTATGCTAAACTTTATCATTTATTCTTAAAGTACTATTCGTAGATGATTGGTTCCCCAGACCTTTTTAGAAAATACAACGAATTAGATAACGTTGCTAAATTGAAGAGTACAACTGTGACGTAGTTTGGCAACTGAATGGGCAGGTATTACGTTTACTCGGTTAATCGCGAAGCGCTGTCAACAAAGGCGTCTTTGTTGACAGCGCTAAAGAAAGAACAGAAAATATTTAAATTAGTCAAAATACTTGATGATACCACTGAACGCTTTATTATAAATGTAACAGATAGTTCATCAGATTCAGATTCAGAATAGAGCCTATTAATATGTGACTCTATATAATATGATTTTAACATTTGAAATAAAAGGTTTAGCATCTATGAGTCACGTGGTTTTTTTTGTTTACCCTTTTTAACTACCTAAACCTATGGCTGTGAATCAGCACTTTAAGAACGCCCTTCACCACTTCCTAGTGCTTTGATTGATTTTGATTTATTAACAGAAAGGTTAATACAAGTTAACTAGAAGATCTTATTCTAAATGTAAACTTACATAATCCGAGCGTGAAGTTTTATTTGGATAAATACTCACATAATTTATACAGATAAATATAACTACTAACTAATTTGTAATATCTACATAATAATAATAATTATGTACAAGGGGAAATTATCAAAGGGCATCAAAAAATTCGACCGCATCGCTGTCAACAGGAAAAGTGCTCAAAAGGCTGGCCGCAATGGCCACGTTGTATGGCAATGCTGATTCTTTGGCCAAAAAATTATCCACATAATCCGAGCAATGTTAAATAGGCTAAATCATCTCTCTTAACATACAACATGATTGTTTATAAAATTGTGTTGTTATGTAGGGTTTGCAGACCCACATTTTTAATTTAAGTTACCCAGGTCCCCCATTTTTTATTAATTTTAACATTATCAATTTGCTACATTACAAATAATTGTTGATTATTACAAAATATAAGCATAATATTGTGGTATTTTGCTTTTACCCTACTACGGCGAAGCAAAAAAGATGGTTATGATTTTGACCGGTAGGTACGTATGTATGTTCATCTGTACCCTCATAACTTCTAAACTACATCATAATTTGACAAATGAGGTATCGTTGGAAGCGTCTTGATCGTCCGCTGGCTATAGGCTATATGACATCACACATGATTATGGCGCCCTCTAGAGGACATAAAGTCATGAAATAAAAAGTAATAAATATTGATGGCATGTCGGGTATCAATTGAAAGGGCAAGCAATTAGCGTATTTCAATTTATAACCCCTAAAAAAATAAAATTAAATTAAAAGTTTTATTTAAAACTAAAACCCAACTACGACAAAAAGTCAACTCAAAAGGTTCAAACAAGGTCAAGACATCACCGAAGACGAATTAAAAATCCGGAGTCACACGTAATCTGTACGATTTATGCCCGTGTGACTCCGGATTTTTATTTTGTCTGTCTGTGACTTTTTTTCATAGTTGGGTTTTAGTTGGTTTTTTTTTTGTAGCTGCATTGGTTTATTTGGGCATCATTTTTCAAACAGTTTGTAACTCCGGTCTAAGTTCGTATAGCTTTGTTAAAGATTTACGCCGAGATAATCATCTCACTTCTGTATGGAGCCGTAGTATTTTATGTTTGCTGCCATAATTTTCACATAACATTGAAAAAAATCGAGATTGCAGTGGACAAGTTTTGACGTAGGTAATTCATTATTTTTACCGCTTGCTCAAGATTTAATATTAGATTTGGCATCCCTGTTTTTCCAGATGTGCTTAACTTGTTCGACTGAGTCCTAGTTTATTTTTAATTTTTAGACGTATAGGAGCAGTATCACATCACGAATAAAAAGTAAAGCGCCTAGTTGTAGTTCTATTGTATCCTGCATAGACACGTGATTAAGCAAATACAGCCAAATCTAAAATTAGTTCTTGAGGAAGCTGATGATGGTTTCCACGGAGCACACTTTGCTAAGCAGACAGCCGTAGAAACATACATATTGATCAGGGAAATATATGGCGTGTCTTGCGACAGATGACTTTGAATTGTTGTTATGTCTCCACAATTATTTAAAGTACGTGAGTGTCCTGACAGCAATAAGTAAATCTTCTGTGTTCTCTAGAAGGTGGGTGTTTTTTCACGTTACTAGTTACAATAACTGGCTACAGGGCATGTAACCGAATAACTAATTTCGAGTCACACATAAACACGTGATATTTGTAACTAGTTACATTACAATGCAGCGATCGAATGAAAACTTAACAAAAATAAACAACTGGCTTCCAAAAAAACAAGTGAATAGTAACTTTTTACAAAAAAAAACACTCAAAACTGAAAAATAAATTTAATTTCGGAAGTCGGTGTCTTTGCTTTTCAATTTTCGTTTTTTGTCACCGACTTCCGAAATTAAAGTTATTTTTCACATTTTTTGTGTTTTTTTTGGAAGTTGGTTGTTTTTTGGGAAAAATACGTAATTATTAAAGCTAACTCAAAAACTACCCAAGCAAAGTTCATAAAATTTATATGGGACCACCTCTGAAGAAAAAAGAAATAATAAATAATGAAAGAATTAAGTATCAAAATCGATTCATAATTGGCGGAGTAATCGAGTAACACACACACAAAAAAAATCACATACAGACGAATTGAGAACCTCCTCCTTTTTGAAGAAACGAAACAAAAGTATGATGTAACTACTTGTAGCTACAAAAACTTATACGTTCAAAAAACTTAAAGCTAACGTAACGTAATGTTACTTAAGTAACCATTTATATTTTCGTTTCGCAAATAAGTGTAATACCTACTTCGTTAGAATCACCATGTTGAATCACCGAATAGAATTTGAAAAATAACTAGTTACTAAAATCACTAGTTATCAGAACAGGTGACGCGTTCCAAGTCACTAGTTACGTTACGTTTCGCGAAAATCACGTAACGACCCATATCTAGCTGTTCGCCCGCGCGTTGTGTAGTCGGCGCGCAGTGGTGCATGCTAACGAAGCTGGAGGGCGCGATGGCGTCACGGCGTGTCCTTGAACCGTGACGACACAAAACGCGGGCAAGGCCGCACAATTATAGTTTACTTCCTTCCGTAATGACCGCTCCTGCGCCGGTCACACACAAAGTTGCTGTTTACCCTCACATAACACGCGTAATACGTGAAGCAGCGTTTGTTTTGCACTGAGAATAATAACTGAGTCGGCAATCAGTCGAACTGAGTTCCAGATGAGAACTTTTTATTGAGTGAAGAAGTAACCCCGCAGGTCAACTAGCCTTGTTAACAAATGAGATCGTGAACAAGACTTTATTGAATGTTATTTGAGAATAGGAAAGTTAGTACATAATTGTTATAACTAGATTGTAGGTCACAGCGACTGTAATGTTGGACTGTTAGCAATCAATAAGCAGTTATTATTATCGAAGAAATTTATCTTTTTTATCTTTATCTTTTTAAAAAAACGTTGCCCCACACTAGGAATTTCTTCCTGTATCGTGGGTGCGTTTACAAACATAGAAACTCACATACACTAAACACCCAGACCCGGAACAACTACTTGCAGATCATACAAATATTTGTTCCGTGCGGGGATCGAACCCGCGACACGTTGCGCAGCAGTCCATCGCTCAGCCACTGCGCCAACCGTGTCGTGAAATTAAATTAAATTGTTATTGTTACCAGTACGGTCGACATCACAGAGCACTATATAATATTGGTAGTCGACATCGGCGGCGGTGGCGGTCGTGTAGCCAGCGCGCGGTGGCGCGACTGCTGTGCAATCGCCATTTTCCATGAAATGCTACAATTAAGAAGTTTTCGGTAATTAAACAATAAATGTTACTTGTAAGGTTACTAATGTCCGGACCGTTTTATTAAAAAGAAAAGCTAAAAGGCAATTAGATATTTACAATCGTCTATGACTCAACAACATGAAATTCATCTGCTTTACCAAGAATCATTAATTCACAAATGTAGTTCTTAGTACTTATCCGCGTCATAATGTTGTATTGTAGGTAGCAACACACGCAAGCCTGACATTCTGGTGCTAATGTTGCTCTGGAATACAACCAGTAGTGGCCACTGTCCGCCACTGTACTCTGGACTACGTATCTACAGCTCAAAACACACACAAGGCGGGTGCGTGTCAGGAGCAGGTCGGGCGCGGGAGTACGGCGGGCATAATAAATTGTAATGCAAGTAATTATATGGTTGTCAACACATTGAACGCGTGCGCGAGTCGGGCGCGGAGTGGGACGGGAGCGGGAGTCGCTCACACCGCCCGCCTCCACAGAGAGCGCGGCACGCGAGCGGGTCGGGAGCGGGTCGGGCGCGGGAGTACGGCGGGCATAATAAATTTTAATTCAAGGAATTATAGGGACATACCTATAATTCCTTGAATTAAAATTTGTGCACGACTGTGTGTTAACATCAACAGCGCGGAGCATGTCGTATTTTTTTTGTGACTGGTTAGGTACGTCCGCGCCCCCGCGAAGAAAACGACCCGACCCGCTTCCGACACGCTCCCCCACCTTGTATGTGTTTTAAGCACAGCTGTGACGAACTTGACCTGATGCACGGATCAACTTGCGTTATCAACTGTACTCGTTTATAGTTCTTTGTGTACGTTTACCCTTCAGTAGGTACCACGTATACGAGCTTTACAGTTAAAATGCAAATAATTTTTTTAAACAATAGTATGAAATGTGCCGGTCTTTTCTTTGTTTTTTCTACTTTTCTGTTATAAGACATTTTGTAAGTATCTCACCATTTATCGACCGTTTCATAAATTCGTTTGACCGGATTTCAAGTGTCACAATAAGTACTCCACGCTGTATGTGCGAAGCTAGTGCGAACTGCTAACTGTACGGAGAATGGGGACTTTCTCTGTGTTTACTTCAGTGGCCGCTTTCGCCGCAGTTATCTGCGGCCCGCGGCATAGTTACTGCTTATTCTTATAAGCCCTAGGGCCGGCTCCCGGACACTGAACACAATCAACTTTAAAACAGCTTTCCCGAAGATTCTTACGCAGAAATGTTAATAGCTAGTAAGCAGCGTTGTTGTTAAAGCCGACGACGAATCCTCGTTGCTAACTATTCATTTATCTTACTTACCATCTACGTAATACATTTCGATGATAGTTCATATCGATATCTACCTTCTTGATTGTTTTCCAAATTGGGATAGCAGATGGCGCGGGAAACATGAGTACCTACGTGTTGAAACATGTTCGCGAGGTCGGCGTCCCAGTTGGCAGGCCGCATGCGACTCGACTGTCGGAAGTAGGTAATGTCTGCCTTTATTTTGATGAATCATTTCGCGCAGCTAGTCAGTTCGCTAATGGACGCAGCTTTTTGTAAAAATCGTTAAACAAACTACTTTTTATAATATTTTATTAATGTGAAGGGCGTCGGCGAAGCGATGTGAGCGGCGCGGATGCAGGCGAAATGGCGCTGAGCCGCATCCCACATGCTCCATGTGCACCGACACGATCCAGTGTACCAGTATTATAAAATTAAGTTCCTTTTACACCACTAAGGGACTACAAACCACAAGACTGTGCTACAAACGTTGAATGAACCTCCTCACAACCACTTTCATATTTATTTGGGCACGAAATGCCACAGAGTGCATAGGACCGCGTACCTACTTATGTAGGTACCTACATTTTTATGTGAAAGTATACTCGCTGGCAAAGTACACGCCACCGTTATTATACGCTTGAAGACTTTCTAGTTCTATATCCAAAATATAGGTAAGTTATGCTTGACAATACGGTCGCGCATCGCTATTTACTGAAAATTATTCGTAGACTCACACACACTCTTGGCGGCGTGCTTTGAGTTTATCTAAAATACGAGACAGCCTCTATCTCTGGGACGCTATTATACTGTAATATATGAGCGTTCGTCCTGTGAGTCTGTCCGTGTGTTGATCGCGACTGTCATAAACTATGGCGATCCGTTTGTAAACATCGTTAGCAGTTAATAGTCCTGCTAACCGGAGATACCGGCGCGGGAATGTTGTAAAGAGCGCACTTCAAAATACCATCACTCGTCTAATCGTTCTGTCACAAATAAATCGATCATGCGGCTGACGGAGATAAGCGCATTAGTTGATCACTAGCTTAATAATAACGCTATACAAATACAAGAATGCCTGATTTGTATGGCAGCGTAGTCGTAGTTGGAGAAGTGGGGCTGATGTTGTGTTTGCTCAAATATACGCATTTCCCTATATAATAGCACTAGTACGACCATCAACGATATATAGTATATAGGTATAACTAGGTACACTTCTACAAGTCGCACATCAGGAATGTTATCGCCATTAGCACATATTGTAATTTGGAAATGGCGCGGTATGATGTGTGGTGGTTACATAAACTATCCGTGACTGCGGGGCCCCGCGCCCTGGGGCCGGGGCTCGGGGCCTGGCCCTGCATACTAAGCGAACATTACGGAACGAGGCGCTAAGCTATGGTTATTTATAATGTCTTGAATTGCTGCAGCGGTTGAATGGGCAGAAGTGTTGACGGATTAGCGTATTTTGTGCTGATTACAGCGTACTACGCTCATCATTCTAACGAATTAAAAACTTAATAAAAGCAGATACACGAGAAACTTAGTAAGAACCGCCTGCGCTGGGACGGACATGTGATGAGGCGAGATGATGACCATATGACTAAAAGAGTCCTGAATATTGAAGACGGAAAGAGAGGTAGTGGACGACCAATGACTTGGCTACGAACGATAAAAAAAACGATATAATAGCGAACAACACGACAAAAGAGACAACCCATAACCGTACGGTGTGGCGCAGAAGTACTAGGAGGGCTGATCCCAAATAAACTGGGATAATAGCCAGGAGAAAGAAGAAGAAGTGGGTTCCCGAAGTTAACAAGTTCCTTGTTTACTATGAACCCTTATAGTTTCGTCTATCCCATAATGTGGGGTATCGTTGGTAAGTTCGTTCAAAAATATTGTGTATAAACCATTTTTGGATTCAGGGAGCCATTTGCGAAATATTAAGCTTTAAAGTGCTATCGATTTTTGCGATTATTCCCGATGTCCACCACTAGTTTGGCCACCACTGGGGGACAGAGAAACAACTTTTAAATTTTTCTCGTTGTCCACCACTGGGGGGCAGCGTCACAACTTTCGAAATTATTTCCATTCGCCACCACTGGTGGAGAGCGAAATGGATTTTTAAACATTCCTTATGGCCACCGCTAGGGGACAATAAAGTTTGTAACGCTTCGTTCAATCCTATGCATATTCTTTTTATTTATCTTTTAACTTTTTTAATTATTTTTGTTAGTCTTTGTTTTTTTTCTTTTATATTTTTTGGGAAGTACGGTCTTTGCTTTGCTTTTAGTTATTTTTTATTTTGCTTATGTTTTTTTTTTCTTCTGTCTGTCCTTCTGAATTTTTGGGAACAACGGTTTTCGTTTTGTAGAATCAGTTTTTTATATTTTTTTTGTAATTATATGCTGTATTGCTGCTTTTTGTTAATTTGCTTTTAGTGTTGGTGTAAGCTGGCGGGTGGTGCAGTGTCTTGCACGTGTTAGTTATTTGTAGCAATAGCATAATTTTATTATATATATAAACGTTATTTATTTATTTATTCTAATTGTTAACTACCCACATATATTTATGTCAGACAATGACTCTTATTTTTCTCCCAACCTATCTACTGCGCCTTCTAGCGATGAAAGCTTTTGTTCTCTCAGGTACACCCTTGGTGACTTTTTGCTACAAAACTTCAATGATCAGTCTAATCGGTTGGTGAATGTGTGTCACATTAACGCTCAAAGTGTTCCAAGCCACTACAGCGAGCTGTATGACGCGTTTAATAACAGCAACGTTCACGCCATCCTGATCTCCAAAACTTGGCTCAAACCGCATCTCTTGTCCACTACTTACCCTCTTACTGGTTTCGTTCTTATACGGAATGATCGAATTGGTAAAGGAGGGGGTGGTGTGGCCATATACCTTCGCAGTGACTTTCCTTATAAAATACTTGCTACCTACTCTTCACATTATTCTGCTTCTGCGGAGTTTTATTTTTCTTGAACTGTACACACTTAAAGGAGCTAAAACCGTTATTGGTGTTGTTTACTGTCCTCCCACTGTTGATTACTTCACTGAATTCGAATCAGTTCTTGAGGCTTTGGGTTCGGAGTATGCACATCACATCATCATGGGTGATTTCAACACAAACCTCCTTGCCCACAACTCCCCTCGATCCCGTAAGCTCCTCCATCTTGTCGAGTCAGCTAGTCTGCACGTGTTACCTCTCCAGCCTACTCATCATAACACTGTCGGCGACGACACCTGGTTCGACCTGATCCTTACCTCAAATACTTCCCTCATTTCCTCACATGGTCAACAGGAGGCTCTTGGCTTTTGTCATCATGACATGATTTTCCTTTCATATATCCTGAAACCACCCAAACCTAAACCCAAAGTTCTGTACAAGCGTTGCTTTACGCGGATGAATATTGAAAAGCTTAAGGAGGATGCATCTGTGGTCGATTGGGAGCCCATGACGGAAGCCGCTTCAGTTGACGACAAGGTTGTGATCTTCAATGATGCTGTAATCAACTTGTATGATATCCATGCTCCCGTCAAAAAAGTAAAGGTAAAACGCCCGCCTGCACCATGGATGTCAAGAGGGATACAGATGTCAAGAGGGACCGCGCGTTCCGTAAATTCAAAAGGGATCGTAGTGATGAGAACTGGACATTGTTCAAGGCCGCAAGGAATAGGTGCAATCAGATGATACGCAATGCTAAACGCCGCCACATTCTGGATACTATAAATTCTTCCTCTTCTGCCGATATTTGGAAATTTCTTGGAACTCTTGGTATCGGAAAATCGCGACATTTAGACTTTCCTAACTCAATTGACTTAGACGATCTCAACCGTCATTTCTCCACTGTTTCTACCATGGATCGTCTAGCCAAGCAGCAAACTTTGTCTCTAATCTCTGGTCTAACGCGTCCTCATATTAATCCTTTCAGTTTCATTCCAGTTGAACCGGGAGAGATCAGAAACATCATTCTCTCCATCAAATCAAAAGCGATGGGATGTGACAATATCACTCGTGGTATGATCATAACCATTCTTGATCATCTCCTACCGGCGATTACCCACATCATCAATTTTTCCCTGTACACCGGAGTATTCCCTTCCCTGTGGCGCAAAGCCTATGTCCGTCCACTACCTAAGGTTTCTAATCCCTCGCTCCCTACCGACTTCCGTCCAATTTCTATTCTTCCCTTCCTATCTAAAGTGCTCGAGGCCTGTGTCCACAAGCAATTCTCCAATTTTGTTCATCGTAACTCGCCCTTAGTCCTCTACAATCTGGGTTCAGACCTGGACACAGCACTGTTTCTGCCGTCCTTAAAGTGACTGGCGATATAAGGGCAGGACTTGAAGATACCAAAGTTACTGCTCTAGTGTTAGTTGACTTTTCGAATGCCTTTAATACCGTCAATCACGACATCCTGTTAGCCATTCTGCCCCATGTTATGGTCTCTCCTGAAGCACTGGAATGGTTCTCCTTTTACCTTCAGGAACGTCAGCAGTCCGTTCGTGCAGGGGATTCTTCTTCGTGCTGGTGTAATTTGGAAACTGGCGTTCCTCAAGACGGTATACTTTCTCCTCTTCTGTTTTCTATTTTCATTAATCTTATAACTTCCGAGCTTCAGTGTGCGTATCATCTGTATGCGGATGACTTGCAGTTGTACTGTGAGAGGAGGGTTGATGAAATCCCTGACGTAATAGAAAAATTAAACAGGGACTTGATAGCCATTAAAACCTGGTCTGATAGGTTTGGGGTAGCAGTAAACCCTATAACCCCTCATTGGGAGTTTTCGTAACATTATTAAGTTGGATAGTACAACCGTGCCACCAATCCTCTTCAATGGTATGATCGTTCCATTTAGCAATGACGTGAAGGACCTAGGCTTGCACATCGATAGTACCCTGAACTGGCGTACTCAAGTGGCTAGGGTCAGCCAGAAGGTTACTGGAACGCTGCGGACTCTGTACCGCTTGAAAAACTTATTGCCATCGAGTACAAAGACAATGCTTGTGCAAATGTGCAGCCCTTAATTTTCCCTATCATCGATTATGGTGATGTGTGCTACTATGACTGAATGCAGATCCTCTCGATAAACTTGACCGTCTTCTCAATAATTGCATTTGATTCGTGTTCAATCTGCGTAAATATGATCATGTCTCTACGCATCGATCGCTTCTAAAGTCGTTGCCCATACGTCAGCGCAGAGAGCAAAGGGCGCTGACTACCTTGTTCTCGTTTCTTGTCTCTCCCTCTTCCCCTAGTTATCTAGCTCCCCACTTTCAGTACATTTGCGCCAACCACAGTAGAAATCTACGTTCTTCAAGTAATCGTCTGCTTCATTGTCCCACTCACCGTACTGACTTCATTCACTCGTCCTTCTTCGTTCAATCTATCTCTCTGTGGAACGCGCTCTCTGTGGAAATCAGGATGGCAACCAACCGATTATCCTTTAAAATTAAAGTTCGAGAGCACATTCGCAAGAAGCTGGCAGTATCATCACAACGGTAATGGTTTCCCATTGTTTGTCTTATTTGTTTTAGTATGTTCGTGTAGTTATGTGTATTTATTTGTTCTTATATTTATATATATCTAGGTTTATTATATATATATATATACATATATGTATATATACTTTTAATAGGTTTATGTATTTAAATAATATTTATTCCACAATTTTCGCTATTGCACCTACCACTGTTTGTCTCTGCATCACCCAAAGGTTGACTGGTAGAAAATGCCTATGGCATTAAGTCCGCCTCTGTACATTTGTGTGCTTAAAGTGTTAAATAAAAACAAAAAAAACAGTAGCACAACTTTTCATCCAATTCCAACTAGAGACCAGTAAAGAATAGTACACTTACGGACTGATTGATATACTTACGGATTTGGTTTTTTAGCGGATAATGCTAAGGGTGAGACTAATATAAATATTCCTAACTTATATGGTAGATAATTATATTCTTTAATCAACTTTTATTAAATGTTTCAATAAAATATTAAAAAATCATCCTACTACTTATTTTTATTTTTGTAAATAAAAAATAAAAATCTTTATTTATACAATACTCACTAGTGAGACGCTCGGGTCCAAGAAGCTATTAAAGATATTAAAGCTTTGATTGCTTATTTTTTATTGAAGTAGGTTATAAACCGACACAATATTTTCACAGCCGGTTATAATTAGTTACAATTTACTATACACTATACTAAATAAATATCACAATACAATACAGTGTAAACTCCATTTAACGCCACTCGATTTAACCACAAACTCTCAAAAACGTCGAAATTACTTGACTTTGTTTTTTTACCTAGCGCACATATTAAGTCGACTGTCGCCATCATCGGATTTATAGTTTTAATAGATAATAATAAGCTTTAGCAATAAATAATTGAATTCATAATTAAATTTAAACATACAAGAAAATAAATATTATTTTATTACGTAAACATTTGAATTGGATAAAGATAATTTTATCATTAACCGCTAAAACCAAATCCGTAAGTGTAGTAGCTATCCTTTACTGGTCTTTAGAGAAAATAATGATGGCCAGTGGGAATTGGATCAAATGTTTACAAATCCGTGTCGCTCTCCACCAGTGGTGGCGAATGGAAATAATTTAGAAAGTTAATTTAGAATAATTTTTAAGAGTTGTTTCGCTATCCCCCAGTGGTGGACAGCGAAACAACTTTTACAAATTATTCTCGTTGTCCACCAGTGGTGGCCAACCAAGTGTGGCCATCGGGAATAATCGTAATTTTTGTTACAGTCAAGTGTGTCACCTTTTAGCTGGCAGGGGGCTGCCAGCTAAAAGGTTGGTTGGTCGGTTTTGGTTATGTGAAAAAATTCACGGCAGTAGTATTGTACCTATATAACGAAATTAAAAGTAAAACTATTAAAACTAAGTACCTATTCTCTACAAGTTACGAGTAATCAATCACCGACCAAGTTACATTTGCAGTCGCAAAAACATGTTCTCCTATATGTATAGGAGAACATGTTTTTCAACTACAATATTAAGTTTGTTCTTGGCATAAATTCATCCCAACTACGGAACCCTTCATTGCGCGTGTTCCGACACGCACTTGGACGGTTATTTGGTTGTAGGTATTCATTGCAGCCGTCGCGTCGTTTGGATGCCCATGTTTCCCAGTGGAAATCTACAATATTATGATGATGACGATTCAGTTTGACAAATGAACCTGCATTCAGTAACGTAGTGTTGTATCACAGTTGTCATTAGCGATGATTGTTCAATGATTGCGCAGCGATCGTGTCGTGAGGCGCAATTTGCATTGACATTGTTTGCATAATAAGCTCCTCGCGTCGGTGACCGCTACTCGTGGCTACTCGCAGCTATATAATAAGGAGTCGTTTTATCAGCAAGTCGCTGTTCTTAATATAGCTGGAGATAACGTGTTTGTGCGCAGACTTGATACGACGCCCCGATAAGCGCCTGCAAGTTGCAACTGGTAGAGTATACTTATGTGATTGTCAAGACAAGACATATAAAATTATAAAGTATTATTAGTAAGAAATTATATTATTGGCTTATTTTTAGTGAAATCAGATACAAGCCCATCACCCCGAGCAGTCCGTTCGTCTGCCTGTATGTCTGATGTGTCAGTCACTATGTGCTGTAGTTATCTGGCAGACACTCGGACTTTTGAGGAGTACTAACGACATGAGCAACAGTTTACAATGTGTAAGTTTACGTAATATGGCCTAGTAAGTTTGGTAGAGAAAGTTTACACGGGTAATTAACATCTATGCTTCGATCTTTTAGTCCTTTGATTAAGATTACGTTCTGTGTAGACTTGCTTTGTGGTTAACGAATAAGAGACCCGCGGGCCTCTGTACTGTACAGTCTACATGCTGTCCAATACTGATGTCATCAATGTCATATATTAATAAAGCGGTAAACATAAACGAGCAGTTGTTATAATAATGTCCAGTTCACAGGCGCGAGGCGGTTCGTGAACAATGCGCGTCAGACAATGGCGGCGTGTTGTGACGGGGAAGTAATTGATGTTTCCCATGAACTCGTCACCCCGTGACCCGTCACCGGCGCGCTCTGTGTCAGTGGCGCGTGGTGACGTGTTCACCCGCCGCATGTCACCCGCCGCGTGTCAACCGCCGTGTTCAACCGACGCGCTCAAACGGCTTATAAGCTCCGCTCAGTTTGAGTTAAGTTTTTTATTGCAAAGAAACTGCAGAGTTCTATCTATACTGATAGTGGCACTTGACTGTATCAAACAATAATTGGTATTTTTGGTTCTCTTTCATTACAAGCTAGTCACTGCGTGGCAGATGTACAGTAGGATTTGGGAATTGAACTACCTGGCTAGTCATTGATAACCTGAGAAGAATGTGTAATTTTGAATCGTATGTTGTCCAATTAAGGACTGCGAATTGTAGCTGCGAATTGTTCACACTCGGTCTTTTGAGCCTTCTCACTATAACTATAACTAGTGAGGCACTTTATTGTATACTTTGCGCATTATTAATTAACACAAGCCACAGCTCTGGCTTCATTTGCAATTATTGTACAACGTATCAACACCATTAACAATGCACGGCGGCACTTCAAACTGTTCATGTCACAAGTCCATGGCGATGGCGGTGACAGTGAGTGCGGCCGCCAGACAGCGGATCATCGGCGTCTCTCCGTGGCGAGTCCTTACTGCTGTATTAGACGATATCTGGTCCTTGTCGGTCGCTGTCTCATATGTTACACTAGCGGCACTAGCGCATTGTTTACTGTGATTACATCTCGTTGCACTCGCCTTGTGTTATGATTTAGTAAGCGTGACTTCACTAAAATTCCTTACTTTTGGCTATGAGAATCTTAAAGCTATTCTGCAAAAATATTTTTTTTGACACATCTAAAATCAAATTTGAAAATCGCGACTCCACGTGGTACTTGATTGCGCTACCCCGTGAATATATTTTAGAGCAGGAGGCGCGCATCCGTGGTAGCCTAGTCGTGTTTTGTATGGAATTTTTCACTTTTTATAATTATGGAAAATATGAAAAATTATTACCTACATATTGAGTTTTAGGGGTTTATGAGTTTTATAAAGGGGGTCGAAATTTTCATTATTTTTGCGATAGGACACCATTTTCGATATACAGAGTCATGGGCGTACCCAGCTTCTGGCTTAGGGGGGGGGCAAGTCAGATTTTTAGGTCGGTTCGTCTAATCACACCTACATGAAAGATTAGGTATATGTAGTATAGTGTGTAGGGCAAACAGCCGCGAATGATCCTGCTTTCTATGTAGTTAAATAAATAAAAGTAAATTTGACTATGCATGCATTTTTATTTTATTTAAATCGCTTCCTACTTTAAAAGTAATTTTCGAGGATCTTCTGCAAAACGGTTTATAACGTCTTCCGTGAGAGAATCGCCCATACTGTTTACAAGTTTTTTATGTGTCGTCGCCTTCGTCGCGCGCGGTTTTTTGGCAATGGGGATGTAAACGCAAAGCTCAGCGCAGATGTCGCCAGCGGCGGGATGTCCACTATCAAATCGTTTTCGCTTTGTTTACATCAGTGTTTTTTGCAATTTTTTGTGTTGAAACCGGTCTACCATCGTTATTTATCGTCGTTATACATATAACATGTACCTGGAACCTCAAAGAATTGAAAGACGAATTGAAAAAACGAGGAGCAAGGATAACTGGAACGAAAACAGATCTTGTTGAGAGTTAGACTTTTAACTAATAAAATATTTTTCATCAGTGCTAGCCTCTAGATTTGAATCTTTTTTTAGTTGTAACGTGTTAATTATTACTTGAGTCATGGTAGGAAAAATTACGAAAAATGAGAGAACATTACTTTTAATGATAAATTATATTCTTTATTTTTTAGGTTAGAAGCTTACGACCGAAATTAAATTGACGTTCCTGAAGCCGATCTTTATCAAAACGTTAATAGCTCCACCAAATTGCCGAAGATTACTAAACAACAAATTCAAAGTTACTTTGGCAGGTACCTAACATATATTTATTGTATGTTTGATACCCTCGTGCGGCCCTTGTTTAAATAAGTAATGGTTTTTATTTCAGATTCAATATGAATATCAGCGATGCTGTAAGATTGTATGAATCAAGATACCTTCTTGTTCTACGATCAACAACATCCTGCCAAAGTACTTATCTAAAAGGTACGCTTATTATTCTAAGTTGATGTCTAGGAAATAAAGTGGGTGTAGGTTTTCTTCCATGGTTGTTAATAGTAGGATGGTGAAGTTTTAAATGTGTGTGTGGTTTTGTAAAGTTTGATGTGTAAAGTAATTTGGCTATTAAAAACATATCAATACTTCTTCCAGGTTATTGCAAGGCATCTATGAAACAGCTTCTTTAAGAGGTAAACATCAAATAAGTGATGATGGGATGCCTTAAAAAGCAAGCTGTGAATGTGCCGCAGGAGAAGGAAAAGAAGCCCATTGAAAACATATAGCTGTGGTACTACTTGCTGCTGAAAATATTGTACGTCACAACTACAGATATTCCTTAAACCATCAAAGAAGTATTATGCAACACCATTGCATGCATACCACCACCAAATTATAATAAAACTTTATTAAAATATAAAAAAGGTTTTATTTCATAATATTTTCTCTAAAATTACAAACCTTTGTATCTTTAGGAAATAAATGAACACCGGGGTTAGTACATCCTGGTACAGCACACAGGTGAAATTTACTGAATGCTAGGTTATAAAATGTATGGAATTGACAGTTTTCAATGGACATCTCGTCGATTTGCCACCTATCGTGAACAAATGGCAGTTTACATCCCCATTGCACCGTGCATGTTGCCAGTGTGTACTACGCGGTTTATTTAAAAGTTAGAGCATAAGGCCCCGTTTACACTTTGATTAGTAATTAGGCGAGTTCATACATATCATGTTCTGCGAGATTTCCAGCGGGGGGCAGTAGCCCCCCCTGCCCCCCACCCCCACTGGGTAAGCCCATGTGTGTATAAACAAAAGAAAAGAAAAAAAGTATACAGTATTGTTGTTGCACCCGAAGTCGAGGTGTTGATGTGAATTTTAGTTTATTCTACACCTTTTTAATTGCGATTAAAAATAGTCCGATTTAGTTTAGATTTAATTACACGGTCAAAATGATTTTAGTCTAGTTTAGAAGCATTTGTGACAAGAGAATAGGCGCCATTATTTTGATCTTATTTTGGTCCGGGGGGCGAACCGCTCCTGCCGCCCCTTAGTCCGCCAGTGGATTGTTGAGTGGCAGAGCATTGGTGAAAACGGCCATTATTTTGTTATATTTAGTTTTATTTTTTATTATTTAGTAAAGTTTTCTTGAGGTCAGTTGAAGTGTGGTTGCTCACGGCCACAGATAGGTAGCAGTGCTGCTGTGCTTTGTGAAGTGTGAGGTGATACACTAGCAGCCCAGCAGTGAGAATTGCTCGAGGCACTGCACAATCGGCCACTGTACCATTACTTCTTCAATTAGCACTATACGTTGCTAATTAGCGATCGCACATAATACGTTGAACTGTTAGCCAACATTACGCAACAGAAAGCCACTGGTTACTCAACCTCCTCGGAACATCACGTTTGCTTGAGTTGAGCCGTTGAGATAAGTGGAACTCGGAACGGTATTGACAGATCCGTTACTGTTGCATCCGTTACCAGCACACGGAAGGTTATGGGGTCACGGTCACGGTAACACAATAGAACTTAGTTCTTAGCGTTGAGCTACCCCATGAGAGGCATGATCTCTATGTCATTAATTTAATGGGATTTAGGACTTTTAAGTCGATGTAGAATTGAAGATGCACACAGAAGGCAATAGTTAGAGTTACCTACTTAGTGGTAACGATTCTTAGAAGTATACGTTTACTACGTACAACATTACAAAGTCTTAAGGCACCTTCCCACGGTGCGCGATTTTGCAGACGAACGCTAAATAGTCCGCATGACGGACCGTGGCGTGGGAAGATTATCATCCGTGGTAGCGCAGACACGTCTGTCGCAGTGAGTTCGCGATCCGCGGCGGAGTCGGTAACTTCAAAGGTGCGGTGCGAGGTAAGCACGGTTCCTATAAACCAAAACGAATTTGCCTACCAATGGTAGGTAGCATTTTTTATTGGCAAACTGGGCATAAAAATAGATTCGTGAGTTAATTTTTAGACATATATAGATTTTTACAGGAGAATATCCGATTTCAGATTATGAAATCGTAGTCAAATCCGTTTTTAGAAATCAATTTCTGGAGCGGCTCCGGTGCCTCCGGCTCGCAGTTTCGATCGTTTCTAGTAATATTGTTCGGTTGTAAGTGCATCGATCAAAACTATCCAAACATAAACAAATAAGTAGGTATTAGTTTGCACCGATTGTTTATGAGTCGCTTTCTTAAAGGCAGAACATACGGCGCGATTTGTTGCGCGATGCGACGCCTCGCCGCCGCGCCGCATTGTTCGCCGTGAAGTTTTCTCAGAAATTGTTTTGTTAAAGTCGCGTCGCGTTGTCGCGTGGCGCCTGTTTGTGGGAGCCTTAAAGGGTCTTACATACTGGCGCGAATAGTCGCGCGACGCGACGGCCGCCGCATTTTTCGCCGTGAAGTTTTCTCAGAAATTGTTTTGTTAAAGTCGCGTCGCGCTGTCGCGTGGCGCCTGTTTGTGGGAGCCTTAAAGGCTCTTACATTTAACAAAACACTTCGCGACTTTTAACAAAACAATTTCTGAGAAAACTTCACGGCGAACAATGCAGCGGCGTCGCGTCGCCAGTATGTAAGAGCCTGAATAAAGCGTGTTGTTAGTAGCAGACCTTCTCTTTTGGTTCTATGGTGTCGTAGTCTTTAATGGGGTTTAAAGGTTACGGTGTTTGAATGACAGACGATCGGCAAGCGATCTGATACATCATGGAGTTTGAGTCTGTGACTCGTCACATAGTGTGGGCAGATGAGCTTGAGATGAGAGTTGTCTGTGGGACTGAAACAGCGCCTAGAGGTCACGTATCCCAAAATAGTTGAAAATAGTTATCAGGTAAAATATAACAAAAATAGCACAAGTTGTTCTATTACTAATTGAAAGTTCAGGTAAACATCTTCAGCATTTAGGAGAATTTCTACAAAAAGTTAAAATTACAGAACATGAGAGCGATGTTGTTTGAATCTTATAAATATTTCTTACATATTTATTTAGAAATGTTTCTCTGTTTAACCTCAAGACTCAGCGCACATAAAATGTTCTGTGTTTATACAAAAGTTCGTCTGGTCCATACCACAGGTTCGGAGCAGATAGCCGCAGTGCTACGGTTGCGGTTACAAAGAACTCTGCGAATTTTACATACAACGTTATGACAGAAACAGAACATTTTCCTTTACTGATACTTCAAAAGGCAAACCCAAAATGCGGCGAAAGCGCAACGAAACGTATACAAAAATAAGACCTATATATAAGCGCAATTGAACCAATCTCTTTACAATCCCTGGTCGCCTGGTACTCGCAACTCGAGAGTTAGCTGGAAAATAAAATAAACTCCAGACGCTGCAACTATGAGAGCATTCAGCTGAGAACAGAGATATCTTGTAAAGGCTGTCTGCGAACATGAACGGATGAAATAAAACCGAACCTAGAGTGTATACGTAGGTCCGTAACCTCATTTATAAACAAACTGCTCATGAATGCATCACTGTTGCGGAGGCGGTAGAGAAAAAATTGTTACGACTGAGTGTAGCCTGAAAACTGTACATCAATAAATACATTACTATCAATCGAATAGTTCACGCGTGATGTGAAGATGGATGCTGTTTGCCTCTTGTTTATTTCTGCCTGTAAGCTGAAAATTACCACTCGGTTTAAAACTATATTTAAAACATGACGCACTGTAGATATAAAAAAAATAGAAACTTGATGTGAACGCACCGGAGTGTTCCAACATTCACGAATGTTCAACACACAATCATGAATTTCGGATATTTTATGATGATTTGCCTCGGCCTTGACAGATTGCTCGTGAGACGTTAATCAAACGTACAAATCAGGCGCTACTCATGTTCATGTTGCTGTCGGCCCTCCAAACATTGATGCGCAGCGCGTGTCGCGCAGCGCGTAGCGCGCAGCGCGTGCCGGTCACGATCGCCAAAGTAAACAATAGCACAGCCGGAACAATCAAACTAGGTACCATCTTCATGCAGAAAATTATGATTTCTTCGGAACGCGCCATAACGAGTTGAATTGAACCCCAACTCAACTCGTATAAGGCGCGTTCGCGTATTTAACACACATGTTTAACACGTAAAGTTAACTGTTTGTATCAGTGCAACGCGCCAGATGGTGGGCTCACGAATGATGGGGCAAAATAAGCAAAATAGTGGTTCACATTTTAATAATTATAATATCAAATAAAACATCATGACCACTTTTGTTAAAAAACAAATAGCATAATTAGGTCCGCGCTATCGAATGCCACTAAGAACAGAGCAAAATAAGTAAAAACGTAGTTTTAATTTTCAAAACTTCATGGTCGCTCTGGACAAAAATAAGGGTGCCAACCTGCCAATAACATAATCAGGTGCGAGCTATTTAATGGCATCTAAGATCGCTCACGAAATAATACTCTCCGACACCATTATGTGAAGTCCGATCGTTTCTAGCTGGAATATGAGAACAGTTCGAATCCACCACACGCAGTAAGTATGTTATCCTGGTACGAGGTAAGTATGTTATATATAAGGTATATAAGGTACAAAGCAAAGATGCATTCATTATAAGTAAGCTCAAACTCGCTTTCAAATTTGCACTGAAAGCAGCCGTTGAAATAAAAGCTTATAACTTCTGCTGCAGATGTTTCTGAATTTATTAAATTAAATTTTGTGATGTCGTTTATTCGTTTACGTTACAGGTGCTGTCACGAGCTATATTATCGACTCATCTATCGCGCCGAGTCGTTGCATTAGGAACTTCATGATGCTACGTTCAACTCTACATATTAATAATTATTTATTTTGGTCTACGTCGCAGTCGAAGAAGTTACGAAACTTTTACTTTATGTATTATCCCATCCTGCAGCATCAACACGTGGCAATTTTCGTCTTACGTAATTCTATGCACTTCTTTATACATTTTTTTTTGTGGTAGCCTATAACAGCTTTGATTGCGCTCCTGGGTTATACTCATGCTTAGTCCTCGATACTTTAGACCAATATCTGTATTACCAGCATTAAGCAAAATCTATGAAAAAATCATGCTAGACCAGATGCTGTCACATTTTAACTCAAATAGGATTTTACATAGTCACCAGTTTGGTTTCACGAAAGGTAGGTCGACGACAGACGCGGGAGTAAAACTCATCAGTCACATTTTAGAATCCTGGGAGAAGTCCCAGGATGCAATTGGCATTTTCTGTGACCTCTCAAAAGCATTTGACTGCGTCGACCACAATACACTGATCTGTAAATTACACCACTACGGAATTCGAGGACAAGCTGCTGATCTTGTTCTTTCTTACCCATCAAACAGGCAGCAAAAAGTAAATGTTAACGGGGCGACGTCCTCGGGGTCTCTAGTTAAAATGGGCGTGCCTCAAGGTTCAATACTCGGCCCTTTCTTATTTCTAGTTAATATAAATGACCTTCCTTACATGATGGCTAACTTGTCGGATATAATACTATTCGCTGACGACACTTCTCTTATTTTTAAAATAGATAGAAAAGATACAGATGTCTCACATGTCAACGATAGTCTGGCTACTCTTTCGGAATGGTTCGCAGCTAATAATCTTTTACTTAATGCGAACAAAACTAAATGTTAGGTTCTCATTACCAAATGTACCTCAAGTGGGTCTAAATCTAAAACTTGATGGCAAGAAACTAGATGCAATTACAGAAACTATATTTTTAGGAATTACTTTAGATTCAAAATTACAATGGGGCGCCCACCTCAGAACTCTTTCAGGTAGACTAAGTTCCGCTGCATATGCAGTAAGAAAAATAAGGCAGTTGACTGATATAGCCACAGCTAGGTTAGTATACTTTGCTTATTTCCACAGTATTATGTCTTATGGCGTTCTACTGTGGGGATCGGCAGCTGACGTAGATTCAATTTTCATTTTACAGAAGAGGGCAATCCGCGCGATCTATAAAATGAGTCCTCGCGAGTCCCTTAGAAACAAATTCAAAGAAATTGATATACTGACTGTGTCTTCTCTCTATATCTTTGAAAGTATTTTGTATGTTCGCAAAAACTTAGGACTTTTCAAAATAAGAAGCGATTTCCATAATATAAATACACGTAGTAGACACGAAATTGTCATACCCAAATTTAGATTAACTAAAACAAGCAAGTCATTTCTTATAAACAGTATCCGCTTTTATAACAAGTTGCCAAAGTCGGTTATAGAACTTAGCGATGGAAAATTTAAAACCCATATCAAACGTGCCCTTATCAAAAAAGCATATTATAAGATTAAAGACTACGTTGATGACAAGGAATTTTGGCAATAATTCCTTCTGCACATGTGGCTTCCCTGGTACCTTATAAACGGCATAATTATGTAAGAGTCTATTAACTGCTCCCAAATTACCATGTTTATTTTCTTTACATTCATCCTTGACATAATCATTGTATTTGACATTATTCCTATTATTATAGATACCTCCAATTTAATTTCAACTCCTAGTGGCTTTTGTGGACATGATAATTATTCAATTTGTTACAGTTGTAATAGCAATCACGTCATTTGGATGAAAAAGTTTTTTTTTTTTATTGTTTGTCTTTTATATAGATTATTTTCTATTTTGTGAATGTGAGAACTTTGTAGGCTTATTGGACTGTAGATTTACTGAAAATCTATTTTGTTAAGTACCTGGTACTTACTTGTTGAAAGGCCTACATTGTCCTCCCATGCCTACTAATACTGTAATTTGAAAATATTGTAAAAAGCCAATTATTTTTAAAAGAGTAACCGTGGAGTTTCTTGCCGGCTCTTCTCCATAGGAAACGACCAATTGGAACCGTGCACCTAACTTCTGACGTTTCATAAGTGCCCATGTAGGTTTATGTGAAATAAAATATTTTGATTGATTGATTGATAATTATCTTGATTTTACTATGTAGCACCATTATCTCACCGTGTACACGCGAATATTCAGAGAAACCCTGCAAAAAAACTTTTACGCTGGCAACTATAACCAGCTAATGTCATTCATTATTTTCGCGTCGTGTAGCGCACGTCATTTTAAGAAAATTATTGAATTTTCTTTTATAAACTTATTACTTTTGATTATATCAACAACAAATAATGCCAGTCAACAACATTTGGACGAAAATTTGAAAGAAACCGCGTATGCTGGCGACTTCGGCTAAGTCGTCGTCGGCGTCCTTTTTTGGAGTCAGTAATACAGGCCGATCAGCAAAAGACAATTATTGTTGTAAACGAATAAGAAAACACAGGTATGTTAGTGTGGTATTAATTAAAAATTTCAGGGATTTCGAATATTTGATTTGGATTGCAAAGCAGCAGAGGCTTATAAGTATCCGCCATACTGCCAGTGCTCGGTCCGTCCTTTCTTGTAAAATGTAACATGAAGTTCGTGTTACAATAGGACAGTATAGTGCTATGGGTAGGACTTTACATTAACATCCATCGATTTAAGCGGTGGGCGTGGGGAGAGAGGGAGGAGGGGGTGTGTACAACCCCCCCTGTGAAGGAAAAGTTGCGGAGCCCCACCCCTTTTGAGATATGTTTTTGTTTTAATTCTAACCAAACTTTCGAATTTTCTTGTATTGACATCGATTTAAAGGTCGGAAGACGTAAGCGGAATGAAGGGGGAGCAGCCTTAACTTTCATACAAATTTTCTAAGGTAACGCATCGTTCTTGAGAAAAGCAAATTATATTGTAACCTAACCTCAAAAAAATAAAGTTGCTTCTGCATCGTCTCCGGCGCTGCGGGAAGTGCAACCTCAGTCATGCAACCTTAGTGTATCATCAGACTTAGTTAGTCTATTGTGTGCTGTAAATCATAATATCCAAGAACTAAAGGATAGTTCCATGAAATTTGAATGAAACAATGATAATGGCCTTGGGAAACCCATCCAGCTCCAAGAAAACCTAAATGTTTTCACTTTCATAAAAATCATCTAAGATGACTAAGATTTAAAAATGACCAAGAAAGAAGAATTACCTACATAATGTAAAATGTATTTAATAATGTATTTAGTACTGTTGAATTTACTTTTGCTGGATGTTCAAAATTGAACATGCAATTAGACGGCTGAGTGATCCAATCAAGGAAAGCAATCAGTGGGTGGAAGACCACCACAGCAACTTGGAATTGCATTACTGCAGTGTAAACAGTATCTATAATTTGATAAAAAACAATCGGAACACAAAGAATATTAAAATTCTCTCTGATGTTTTCATGATTATTAAGCAACTTATTTTAATGATACCAGTTAAACTACGCTTTATGAATTATACACCGGCTTGTAGGTTGAATCTGCTCCAAAACCGAATCGGGGCGGGTTTTTATATACACTCTAGGGGTAGGAGCCAAAAGACTACGTAAAGTCGGAGTGCCCGTGTGGATATTATGATTTACAGCACACAATAGACTATATGTAAAGTGATAATGACAACACAATATGTTTCGTTTTACGTTTGGTTTCACATATCGGCAATAGTCGGTAAATTATTATAAGTGTTAATTTAATCACATTAATCTAAATCAGTGAAATAAATACCATATAATGAAATATGCATCAATAGTATCTAAATCACTAAATATACGTATTTATTTCATAATTAACATGAAGTTAAATATTTTAGTGCGTTGACCTACGTAAAACGAAACGTTCAAAGCGAGACAAAATGTCAAAAGTGTCAAAATATTGCTCTAATTTTTACGGTTTTGTTTTATTTTTTTCTCGTAAACCATTGATCTCCGCAACTTAAAACTTTACGTGGAGGCTTCTAATAATATGATCTTTTTGTAAAAAAAAATATGGACTCCCAACTCGACGGATGTTAAAGTAAAGCTTAGCCGTGCTATGTGCAACAGGACCTTGATCTGGAATCTCAAGTTGAGAAAAAGAAAGCACAAAATATAATGTATACCTAGAAGTTCTATGGTATGCACTGCCTATGCACGACATATATTGTTTTTCTCTCGTGAGAAATTATTATTACAATAAGGCAGGCTCGAGTCGAGCCCAGAAATCAAAACCTCTAGTGGTAAAAAGCTCAAAATATAAATGTATATCTAGAAGTTCTATGATATGCATTCAATATTGTTCTCTCGTGAGAAATTATCCTTACAATATTGATAAAGAATCAGTTCTGTACACTTAGCATCATCAGACTTAGTTAGTCTATTGTGTGCTGTAAATCATAATATCCAAGAACTAAAGGATAGTTCTATGAAATTTAAATGAAGCAATGATAATGGCCTTGGGAAACGCGTCCAGCTCCAAGAAAACCTAAATTTTTTCACTTTCATAAAAATCATCTAAGATGACTAAGATTTAAAAATGACCAAGAAAGAAGAATTACCTACATAATGTAAAATGTATTTAATAATGTATTTAGTACTGTTGAATTTACTTTTGCTGGATGTTCAAAATTGAACATGCAATTAGACGGCTGAGTGATCCAATCAAGGAAAGCAATCAGTGGGTGGAAGACCACCACAGCAACTTGGAATTGTATTACTGCAGTGTAAACAGTATCTATAATTTGATAAAAAACAATCGGAACACAAAGAATATTACAATTCTCACTGATGTTTTCATGATTATTAAGCAACTTATTTTAATGATACCAGTTAAACTAGATAAAAATCATGATTAAAACAACAGATACAACAAAACGGGACAGTTGCCTGTTTGGTGAAAAGTTTATTATTGAACACGTCAACTCTGGGTAATTAAGAAGACAGCTACAACTACACTGTTAAGTAAATATAAGGAAAACTCCAATGCCCCCATCACATTTTTAGTCAAACAGGGGGGGGGGGGGGCAAGTATCCAGGTTAGGGTCATGGGGAAAAACCAACAGCAAAGGACTTCATCAGGCAAGACGTACTGACACAAATCTATATGTCAATTATAGAGGTAACGACAATTGATATTTTTACTCTTGTTGGCCGTGATTGATACAAAGTATGAGATTGAAACGTCAAAACGGACTTCTTAGATTGTCGCGAGTGTAGGGCTGACTTGGCTGACACCGACGGTTATCGTATTGTAACAGATCTACCCACATCAGTTGTTATAAATAAAATGTAAGTAAATAATACCTATTCGCTATTGTTTTGGCAGTAAAAATAGAACTTGTAACTTGCGGCTATCTGTGAACGTTCGGGTTTATTATGATGACTCTTTAGAGTCTCGTGAATCGACTGAAAGTCTGGAAAAAAGGATGATATATTTTTAAGTAAACAGCAGGTACATGCGATTGACACTATTAGTCGTACTTCGTAAGTTTAGTAAGAGATATCGTACACACCCCCCCTATTACATGGGACTTAAACATAACTGGCGAAATGTGGGTGTACATAGGTAAATAGTACACCTCTGCCCAACCCTTTGGGAACATTCAGGCGTGATGTTATATGATGTTATCGTAAATGACGTGTGTGGGCTGTTGTGGCCCGAATCCTGGACGGTTCGACGTCAATAAGTAAGCGAGTTATATATCATCCTTGGGGGATGCTACCCACGCCACGTTATCTCATAGTGCGAAGCCGCTCCTTAGCGGCGTGCCATAAAGTGCACAATAACGACAGTTTACACGTTACTTTATGGCACAATAAACCACGTCCGAGACTCGAAACCACGCACTTATTTATGTTAACATCATAAATGTTATATTATGTGGAGAAGAGACAGTAGCTTGAATTGATATATACAGGGCGTCCCACGGATATGCCACATGGAGGGAAAGTACCTTGAATATTGTAAATGGAACGTTTTACTGAAAGAAGACATTATTATTTTGTCTGTCTATCCGGTTAGACTGGAAGTCGACCACAACATAGTTGGGAAAGGGCTAGACAGATTGATTGGTTGTCTATGGTTGTTGTTGGGGAAACACGATAATAACGGATAGATTTGAACCCAATAGTTTATATAATGGTTCGTACATATGTTTAAAAAAGGAAATTAGTACAAAATTATGAAAAAGTACATAAAAACCCTTATATATATATAAAAATGTAAATAACTCTGTGCCTGATGAAAGTACATAACTATAAATATTGTAAATCTCTTAGTTTGATTAAAGTACAAGAAAATGCACATTTTATATAAGGAAAATATAACGCTATGTACAGTTTAGAAACAATTCTTTTGTATTGCTATGTAGCGTAAATGTAAACAGTGTTAGGTAGAGATAAGGAATCCCTTGGCCGACACACCCCTTACCCCGCCTTCACCTCTTGGCCGACAAAATTGAGCCGTACCCCGCAGACACCCGATCCCCTTCAACACCCCTGCCTGATAAGGTGTCTAGGTCAATTGGACAATATATTAATAATAGTGCGTGACTCACACGCAACTTGTGCATATGTGACAAAATTATAAATATAACTACCCTGTCCAATTTAGTTTAATCGTCACTGAATCGTCACTGAATCGTCACTCAATCGTTACTTGAATTGTCTCAGTCATCTCTAAATCTCCAACGAAGTAGCATCATTGTCGCGTTCCGTAACTCTGCTGCTTCGTATCGCGCTCAGCTTATAGGAAATCTAGTTTCCCTAGATTTAGTTCCTTAAAATAGTTTTGTTTCTTATTATTTCGTTATTTCATTGTCGTGTTAAATCGTAGTTTGTTTCTCGTGTATTTATAATAATAGTGTTAAGTGCTAATGTACACTGATGTGACATATTTGTGATTTATTTGTGATGTGATGCAATACAATCTATTAAGCTGACAAGAACTGGTTTCATTGGTGAATTAAGCCTTCCGACACCCCCGCCTAACAGACTGAGCTCTCGTCTGCTACATTTTGGTCCTTCAGTCGCCGGATAAGGTCGTAGTAACCATGAGTCAGAAGAGCAGCATCACGACTAGAAGCAAACTACGGAGGTTGGCAGAGGAACAAAGTGCTCGTCGCCGTGAAGAAATAGTGTCGGACTCCGGTATGCAGTCTGAACGAGTGCCGGGTTCGCCATCCGTCGCGCCGACAATGGCGTCGACGTCTGCCCTCAATATCCCTCTGACGGGTGGTCGAGTAATCGACTACAGTGCTAGAAGTACGTCAGAGGGACCCCTGGGAGGACAGGCGCCTGGAAGAGGTCGCCATACGTCGCCGCGGAGCAGAGCGTCTTCAAAGAATAGCCGCAGGAGCGTCGAGCACATTAAGAAGCGCATCGAGTATGAAGCTGAGCGTGAGCTAGTACAGCTCAAAGAAAACCTCCTAAAGAAGAGGATGGAAGCTGACATCGCTGAGATAGAAGCAGCCGCTGAGAGTGACGACTCAGCCTCGGACGGCGGTACAGCACAACGAGTGGAGCAATGGATCGACACGACGCCTCAAGCAGGCAATAAGGAAACAGTGCGTGTACCTAGCCCAGTGCTGTGTGACAAGGATGCAGTGCCTAGTGACAAGGATGCAGTGTTGTGTACCCCGTCTGTGGGGCGCGGGCCTACTGGAATGGCCGCGCCTCGCAACATAGCTGGGAATCGCCATAATGTGAGTACGCTTACCGATTACCGTAATAATATTGTGTCGCATGTGTTAGGGACGCCTGTGTCGGGACCGTTTTCGAATGTAACGGTACCCATAGCACAGGCGCGCACGCCAGTCGGTGAAAGGGTTTCATTCCGTCTGCCCGTGACGTACCCAGTGACTACCACTCCGGCCGCAGGTGTACCTCCCGGTTCGACCCGGGAGTCGGATGCACGGCGGACTACATACGGAGCGGGTGAAAGAGAGTCACGAAGGGAGGCGTCGGGCGACAGAGACAGTAAGATAGACCGACTGGCGGATGCAATTACAAGCATGGCTCGACCACGGCCGGTACCTAGACAGGCATATGAATTGCCTAATTTCAATGGCGACCCAGCTGACTGGATATCTTATAAAAATATGTACTGGGACACAACCGAGATGTATAATTTCAGAACGTTCGAAAACTTAGCTCGACTTAAAACCTCATTGCATGGAGAGGCTAAGTTGTCTGTTGAAGACTTATTGCGGTCGGGTACGGATCCCAACGATATAATGCGTGCTTTAGATGAAGAATACGGGCACCCTACTTTGATACTAACAAATGTTTTGAAGAAAATAAGGGACCTACCGCGTATTTCAGAGAGCGGCCGCGAGCTTCGTAAATTTACATCTACGGTTAGAAATGTTGTGTCCCTACTTAGGAACATTAGAGCCGACGGCTACTTAAATAACCCGCAAATGGTTGGTGAAATACTACAAAAGTTGACACCAATACAGCGGGCACAGTACGGTGACTTTGCCATGGGGTTAGAAAGCGTACAGGGGGTGGACCTAAGGGTATCTCCGGACTTAAACATAATATCACAATTCTTAAATCATTTGACACGTACTACGTCATATTATTCGCAAGCTAATATGTTTGAACCCGGTCCATCTAAGCCGCCCGTGAGGCAACAAAAGGCAATCGCGCGCCCCTTCAATAATAGAGTACCGTTAGCGTCGGCTCAAAGAATAAACGCGCAAAGTGACGAATCTACGGTACCGGTAGAATGTATTATTTGTAACAAAGAGCATGCCATAGAAAACTGCGACACTTTCGGTAGGTTAAACGTGCAGGATAGGTGGGCTACTATAAAAGCCAAGAACACGTGTTTTAAATGTCTTATTAGAAAACATCCGAAAAGGTTTTGTCGCGCAAAACGTTGTGATAAGTGTGGATACAGCCACCACTCACTATTGCATGCAGATAAAGCTTCTAATTCTAATAATAGCAGCAAACAAGTCAAAGATAAGACGGAGAGCGTCACGAACATAGGCAAATGGAGGGCTACGGCTCTGTTAAAAATCGTGCCGGTAACAATAACCGATGATAGTAACACGGAATATAATTGTTACGCATTACTAGATGACGGCGCGACAGTATCGCTTATAGACAGCTCTATAGCTGCAAACTTAGAAGGCCCGCGCGTTCCACTTACATTGAAGACCGCGGGTGGCTACGGGGTCAGCGACCTGACCTCAAGGGCCGTAGAGGTCAAGATAAGAGGGCCAAACGGATTACAACATCAAATCAAATGCAGAACGATGTACAATATGAACTTGCCTACACAAACGGTGTCCGCTGCCATGCTGAGCGACAATGCCCACCTGCGCGACTTGGGTTGCGCAGAGATGAGGGGCGCTAAGCCACTGCTACTACTGGGGCAGGACAACTGGCAGCTGTTGGTCAGTCAGGACATCCGCCAGGGGCGATCTGGTAAGCCGGTTGCCTCCTTGACCAAATTAGGTTGGGTAGTTCATGGGCCATTTGATAATAATTGTAATGATGTTGAACAATCCATCAATTGTGTGACAGTTTCCCTCCCTGACCTACATGATCTAGTCAAAGCTCAATTTGAGCTAGAAGCGATTGGTATATCGCAAAACGCTCGTAAACATAAAGACAACGAAAGAGCGTTAAAAGTCTTAGAAGACACAAGTAAGCGTGTTCCCGATAGCAACCAATGGGAAGTAGGGCTATTATGGAAGCACGATAGGGTAGAGTTACCCGACAATTATAATCAGGCCCGGCAACGATTATACGGCATTGAGAGACGTATGCGGAAGGATGCCGACTACGCTGAGGCGTATTCAAAACAAATAGACCGGCTACTTGAGGAAGGCTATGCGAGGAAGCTGGAGGGGGAAGTTGACAGTTCACCTGTGTGGTACTTGCCACACTTTGGCGTAGTGAACCCAAATAAACCCGGCAAACTTCGCCTAGTCTTCGACGCGGCCGCTGCGTCTCACGGTACGTGCCTCAATGATAACTTGTTGACCGGACCTGACCTTTTGAACTCGTTGCCCGGTATATTAATGAAGTTTCGTATAGGTCCTGTAGCTTTCACCGGAGATATTGCGGACATGTTCATGAGAATTAAGATAAGGGTCCAAGATCAAGGCGCACAATTATTTTTATGGAGAGGCGCGGATCAGACCCAAGAGCCGAGCGTGTTCGCAATGGACTCCATGATTTTCGGGGCAACCTCATCTCCGACAACGGCAATTTACATACTAAATAAGAATGCCGGCGAGTTTGAAAATAAGCACCCAGAGGCTGTGCAGGCTATTAGGGATAAACACTATATGGATGACTATTTAGATAGTGTTTTCACAGAGGAACAAGCAAATAAACTTATTGAAGAGGTGACCCATATCCATGCTTCCGGTGGATTTAATATACGGGGGTGGGTCACCAATTCATCAGAGCTCAGAGATAGGCTCAATTCAGATATGCCAGAAAAGGTGGCCCTCGAGAAAGGTCTAGGCATGAAAGAGAGGACCCTAGGTCTAATATGGGCACCTAAGGAAGACGAATTAGGATTTGACCTATCATTTAAAAGACTACCCGAAGAGATAAAGAATGGTAGCATAGTGCCTACTAAGAGGCAATTTTTAAGCTTTATTATGTCAATTTATGACCCTTTAGGCTTTCTTTATCCTTGTATTATACAATCAAGGATCCTAATGCAGGCGATCTGGAAGTCAGGAATTCAATGGGATGAACCATTGAAAGACAAGGACGCCAAGGCATGGTTCGCATGGCTAAATAACCTAGAAAGGTTGAAAGAAGTTAAGATACCACGTTGGTATGGGCTTGACCTTCGTGACCTTGAACTTCATGTGTTCGGCGATGCTAGCGAGCTAGCTTACGCTGCCGTAGCGTATTTGGTTGGGCATGACGCAGCCGGGAATAGGGAGGCTGTCATGCTAATCGGAAAAGCCCGGGTTGCACCACAAAAAGTGGTTTCAATCCCTCGACTCGAATTGCAAGCGGCCTTGTTAGCCTGCCGACTTGCAAACACGGTGGAGAACGAGCTAGGGCTACCAATTAAACGCAAAACATACTGGACCGACAGTAAAACTGTACTTAAATGGATCAATTCGGACGCCCAAGAATTCCAACGGTTTGTGTCCCATAGATTAGCGGAGATCGATAAACTATCGGACCGAGGCAATTGGCGCTGGGTACCTTCGGAGGAGAACCCCGCTGACAAAGCGACCCGATTGTCTTGGCCCTATAATCACGCAGCTTGGCTGCGTGGCCCCTTGTTTTTGCGTGATCCACAGGAGCGGTGGCCGGTGTGTCGCGAGGCTGAGGCGGTGGAAGCGGACCTCGAGCGCATTCAGCGGGTCCACGCTACAGCAGCACCAGCAGCGCCACTTCTACAGTACGAGCGCTACTCGTCGTGGGTGCGCATACAGCGTGTCATGGCGCAAATCCTGATCTTCATCGGCCGATGCCGTAAACGTCGGCAATCGGCAGAGATGCGGCGAAGCGACATGGAGGAGGCGCACAACCACCTTCTGAGGTTGTGCCAAGAAGACAGCTTCAGGAACGAGCGGGCAGCCATCCTTGAAGGCTTGCCTGTACCGAATAGCAGCAATCTAAAACCCTTAGATCCAATGATCGCAGACGACGGGCTGCTACGGGTGAGGGGACGTCTGAGTGCCTGCGAGGTGCTGACCTTCGACGAGAGACACCCCATTATCTTAGATGGACGTCACCCCTTGACCCGAAAACTCATCGCATTCTATCATGGGTTGGCCTTACACGCCAACCATGAGACCGTGGTCAATAACCTGCGGGAGAAGTATTGGGTAATAAGGGTAAGGACCTCAGTGAAAATGGTAGTAGCTAAATGCCAACTATGTAAAATTTCCAGAGCGAAACCAGCTCCACCCAAAATGGGTGACCTACCACTCGCAAGGGTGGACACGTCCAGACGAGCCTTCGTCCGAGTGGGCGTGGACTACTTCGGCCCGATGGAGGTGGCGATCGGACGGCGGCGCGAGAAGAGGTGGGGTGCCCTATTCACCTGCCTCACCACGCGCGCCGTTCACCTTGAACTGGCCGCCTCGCTGAGCGCCGATTCAGCAATACTTGCCCTGCGGCGCCTCATTGCGCGCCGCGGGCAACCGGCGCATCTGTACTCAGACCAGGGTACAAATTTCATCGGGGCCAACTCCGAACTGCGAGCAGCCCTGAAAGACCTGAACCAAGGTCAAGTCAGGGCCGAAGCCATCAGCCGTGGCATCGAGTGGCACTTCAACCCCCCGGCGGCCCCACACATGGGTGGCTGCTGGGAAAGACTCGTCCGCTCTGTCAAGAACGCACTACGTAGCACGCTCAAAGAGCGTGCACCCCGTGAGGAGGTCCTCTATACCCTTCTCACAGAGGCCGAGCTTATAATCAACAGCCGGCCTCTAAGTTACGTGCACGACGATCACGACCAGCCCATGGTCCTGACACCAAATCATCTGCTCCTGGGCACTGCGTCCGGGAGTACTCCGTTCGCGCCGGCTGACCGAGATGACGTCGACTCCCGACGGCAGTGGCGGCGCGTGAGCGCCCTCGCCGACATGTTCTGGCGGCGCTGGCTGCGGGAATATCTCCCAACTCTACAGCGAAGAGAAAAGTGGGCCAATAATGTGCCAAATGTGCGGGTTGGTGATGTCGTAGTGATCGTGGACAATAATAAAGAACGCAGTGCGTGGACAAAAGGAATAATTAAGGCAGTGTACGACGGCAACGACGGCATCATTCGTGTCGTCGATGTAAAGACAATAAGTGGGGTCCTGCGTCGGCCCGTTGCTAAGATTGTCGTGCTTCCCACAGACCCAGATGTAATGCGGTGGAACCCTGTTACAGGGGGTGGAATGTTGGGGAAACACGATAATAACGGATAGATTTGAACCCAATAGTTTATATAATGGTTCGTACATATGTTTAAAAAAGGAAATTAGTACAAAATTATGAAAAAGTACATAAAAACCCTTATATATATATAAAAATGTAAATAACTCTGTGCCTGATGAAAGTACATAACTATAAATATTGTAAATCTCTTAGTTTGATTAAAGTACAAGAAAATGCACATTTTATATAAGGAAAATATAACGCTATGTACAGTTTAGAAACAATTCTTTTGTATTGCTATGTAGCGTAAATGTAAACAGTGTTAGGTAGAGATAAGGAATCCCTTGGCCGACACACCCCTTACCCCGCCTTCACCTCTTGGCCGACAAAATTGAGCCGTACCCCGCAGACACCCGATCCCCTTCAACACCCCCTGCCTGATAAGGTGTCTAGGTCAATTGGACAATATATTAATAATAGTGCGTGACTCACACGCAACTTGTGCATATGTGACAAAATTATAAATATAACTACCCTGTCCAATTTAGTTTAATCGTCACTGAATCGTCACTGAATCGTCACTCAATCGTTACTTGAATTGTCTCAGTCATCTCTAAATCTCCAACGAAGTAGCATCATTGTCGCGTTCCGTAACTCTGCTGCTTCGTATCGCGCTCAGCTTATAGGAAATCTAGTTTCCCTAGATTTAGTTCCTTAAAATAGTTTTGTTTCTTATTATTTCGTTATTTCATTGTCGTGTTAAATCGTAGTTTGTTTCTCGTGTATTTATAATAATAGTGTTAAGTGCTAATGTACACTGATGTGACATATTTGTGATTTATTTGTGATGTGATGCAATACAATCTATTAAGCTGACAAGAACTGGTTTCATTGGTGAATTAAGCCTTCCGACACCCCCGCCTAACAGACTGAGCTCTCGTCTGCTACAGTTGTCTATAACGTATCTACATAGTGTAAGGGTAAACACCGTTGTCACTCAAACCAACTCAACTCATGGGTAGTTAACTTAAATATAAAAATAAAAAACCGAGTAACAACAAAAAAAAAACGTTATTTTCATTAAAAGATTTTAAAAAGTTTCTATCCGACACCATGCTCTCTAGCAAAACATCTGATTGACTGAGGGAGGGGTCGCGTTTGCTGTCCGTCAGGTCACGTCTCGGCCCCCCCACCCGTGTTGAGACGCAAGTTCGTTGCCCTAGCGCATAGGGAAATGGGTGAAATACTCTAGTGGTAAAATGAAATAAAAAAAAAAAAAAAAAGTCGTAATTTTCCATTGATTTTACGTTCTATAAATGACACCAAACCACTGGTTTCAAGGATAACGGTGTTTACCCTAACGCCCTGTATACCTGCGCGACTTCTCTGGATTAGAAATAACATTGTGTAAGTACATGACGGTGGGCCGCAGGCCGCATGTTCGTTTCCGCGGGGATTTCCTTTGGATTTTCATCTTATCCGGTATTGGAAGAGTTCCGCCGAGGATTTATATTTTATTTTCCAAGAGATTCGATGAAAGACAACGCGAAAAATAACACGTTCCTTCAGACTTGTTTCCTTTATTAAAAGTTTATTATTCATATCTGTGCGTTTCACTATCAGAGTGCTATACGTAAATCTTCTTTCTGTTAAGGCCAATGACATAAGCAAATTGCCTATCATGATATTCGGAAGAGGTTTTCTATTGTTATCTGTCAGAAAACAAAAAAAGGAATAAAAGTTAAATTTAAAATTTAAAAAACCCCCGACAAAAACAAAGAATCTAAAAAGTTAAGTAGTACACAAGTAAGTAGCACATAATTTTTGCAACGATTAACGTTTAGTTAGCCGCGCCAAAATAATCACACTGTTAGTCACGTGGTGTCTGTGCGGATCTCAAGAGTTTATTTGTGAATAAAAGGTATCAAAGTAGTACCTACTCTTTAAGTCCGTCAACGTAGATACGGGTCCGTTCAAAAGTAGTTCGAAACTTTGCAGTGACCCTACACCCGATTAATTAACTTTTTTAACGCCGCGTGTTCGGACACACCGCGCAGCTTGGGTGCGGTTTAGTAATACGTACACAAACAATCCGAACTTATTGGGATTTTTCGTGCGTGCAATGCGATATCACCGGAACACTACCTATATGACGGAGAAAAACGTATTCAGTGTGCGCAATTCGTTTTACCACAGTCGTTCGTTTACGTATCATACAAATTCGTGACTTAGCGTTTGAAAATATTTTATTATATATATACCAACCCAACTCTTCATGATTTAACCTAATACATCATCATCCATTTATTAAAAAATCAGCCACACATGGTGTTATTTGCTGACGATACTTCCTTAATTTTTAAGGTAGATAGACGTGCTACAAATTTTGACGAAGTAAATAACGCCCTACTGCAGGTCCAAAATTGGTTCACTGCTAATAATTTAGTATTAAATGAAAAAAAAACGAAGTGCATAAAATTTTCTTTACCAAATGTCAAAAGTAGGGATTGTGAGATTATATTGAATCAAGAGTAACTAGAATTAATCGATAAAACTGTTTTCCTGGGGATCACGCTCGACTCAAGGCTACAAAGGGGTCCTCATTTAACATCTCTTGCAGGACGGCTAAGTTCAGCAGCATATGCTGTCAGAAAAATCCGTCAATTTACTGATGTAGATACCGCGAGGCTAGTCTATTTTAGTTACTTTCATAGCATAATGTCTTACGATATTTTACTATGGGGACGGGCTGCAGACATCGAGCCTATCTTTATTCTGCAGAAAAGAGCGATCAGAGCCATTTATAATCTACGCAGGCGCGATTCTTTAAGGGAACTGTTTAAGGATATTAACATCATGACGGTACCTTGTCAATATATATATGAAAACATCTTGCACGTAAGAAAAAATTTACATCTTTTAAGTAAAAGAGGTGATAGACATAATTATAGTACTAGAAATAGGGACCTATTAGTTCAACCAGGTTTCAGACTGGCTAAAGTAGACTCATCTTTCATGGGGTACTGTTTAAAATGTTACAATAAAATCCCTCCCCACATACTTCAACTGAATGAGACGAAATTCAAAACTTGTATAAAACGCACACTATGTAGGCAGGCATATTATAAGTTGGAGGATTATATCTCTGATAAAAATGCTTGGCTTAATGCCGATCCTGCTCCACAACCACAACTAACTACTTAATTAACATTCGAAAACGCTGTTGGAGCTGCTGAAGATTGTAAGACCATTTTTGCATTGTATAAACGCAATCTCCTTTGTATTATATAATTGCACAGGTGTGAGTACTATGTACTATAGAGCTGCCATTTACCGGGTAATTTGTCTTTCATTGACTTGAATGTGCCCTGGCGGCTGGGAATGTCATGCTCACTCAAATGTCTCGCTGATGGTGGCGTATGTGTTGGATCATTTAGCTCCCTTCAAAATGGTTGAGCTGAATGGTGCTGATCCATGCGTCATGTTCGTGAACGGGCGCCGTCAGTTGTGACTGGTCATCTCTTAGCTGCAATGGCTTATTTTAATTTTTGAATTTTTCTTATTTTATAATTGCGGATGCTTTTAACGTGCTTTCTACGTTGTTCTCACATGTATAATTATTTCAATATGAATGATGTAACCATTATATTGTAACAATATTTTGATTTAAACGAGTGTCCATGGAGTTTCTTGCCCGTTCTTCTCCATAGATACGTACTACGCTTTGGAATGGGCAACTAGCTTCATATTTCTGACTGACTGACTCCTTGACAGTTCAAAAGTGCCTGTAAATGGTTTAATTGAAATAAATGCTTTGAGTTTGAGTTTACATTTTTTCCTGTCAAAAAAATTTACAGATACGCCAAATTCTAAATAAAATAAAACCCGGCCAAGTGCGTGGATCATGCACAATGAAGGGTTCCGTAGTTGAGATATAAATTTATCTCCCAAGAACAAACTTTTAACGTTTTAGTTGATAAGCATTGTTTTCCCATACATTCCAACTGCAAATTGGTCGATAATTATTCGTTAACTTGTAAAGGATACTTAGCTGTGATAGTTTTCCTTTTAACTTTGTTATACTACCGTGATTTTGTTCACATATCCAATAAAAATAAAAAAAGGTTTTTGTAAAAAGTTTTCATTTTTCACTTTTTAGTTCTGGTACCTGCGCCTCACAAATTCGAATACCACTACCTGCTATGTAAATAACAGTGATGGAGTCAAACAATATATCGTCTACATACGCTAAGTGGGAAAATAGCTGTTGATTATTACATCGAACACAAAGTGAGTCTTCAATGCACAAGGGTTATCTTGGTGCCCGAGCGCAAGCGAGGGCACTAAATTAACACGAGTGCATTAATTACTCACTTTAGCGAGGTGCGTAATCTACCTTTCTTTCAACTACCAATATAACCGTGATAAAAAAAAAGATGATATACCTAATCAAGTTAATGAAACAAACAAAGTTATACTGCGACTTTTGCGGCAAAAGCTTATTAACTCAACCCAACCCAACCCAAGGCGAAGCAATCAAGTAACATACATACAAAAAAAAACATACAGACGAATTGAGAACCTCCTCCTTTTTGAAGAAGTTGGTTAAAAACAACTATTTAAATGGCAGGGCACTTGACTCTAAAAAAAAGAATGATGCCACGAAATGTATGAAAGCTGGTACCCGCTCCAATAGGAATAAATGATATATCATTGGAAAGGTATTCAGATTTAGTACAAGAATTCCGAAGGCCTTTGTCTCGATTCCTTGTCCGATCGGAGTATTACAGGGTGGAAGTTGAGACGAAGCAGCAAGGGAAGCTACCTTAACCATTGTAGCTACAGAAACATGTTCTTAGGAGACTGTCCTTAACTTCTTGAGTAATTGCTAACTGCATTCTCATTATTTTGGAAATATGGTACAGTCGGCTAGAAAAACGTCAATTATAACATTTTATTTTTATGACGATAATCAATGCAGTTTTGTATAAGGATTCAAACACTCATTTGGGCCAACTGAGGTTAGAGTACCTACCTACTAGAAAAGTCAGAAATCGCAAAAAACTTTTCCCATAAGTACCTACATTTCGTACGTTTTCGTAGTGATCGATCATCTAATCACGCTCTTATATTATGACTTTTGCTATTAATTATTTAAATAAAGGAGTAATACATAACTGGCGAAATGTGGGTTTACTATAGGTGCATCTCTGCTAAATCTTCGGAGATTACAGGTATGATGTTATAATATGTTGTACATTCGTCATCTGCCTAGCCTAGATGCAGTTGAATATCAGTATTTTACATTGAGCGATTGCCTATCTAAACACGATACCCCTTGGTAAGAATGGTTGTCCTACTTTCGGGCTTCTGACCACCCGTAACTACTGTCGAAGATCTAAAAACGAAAACCGGGACAAACGGCTTAGCGTGCTTTTCGAGGCTCGGAAGTCTTGGTAAGTAATGGATGGTCACCCATCCACGGACCGATCTCAGAAAGTGTAACGTACCCTTCGATCGACCCGTCTATTATTAATTAACCACGAACTATACATACATGAAATGTATTCATCCATTTAAATAAAACATTTTTCAAACATCGTCTACGATAGAATCATTAAGAAATAAGACAGAAGGCGGTAAATCCCGCATGCCTGGAGTACTCTTAGTGCCAAACAATTGATATTTATGAGTACCAGTACTTGTGTTTTGTTATCGTTATAAATGAATAAGTAACAAATAACAATAGTACTTTTTAGGTTTTACATGGCATGCGCCCACATAAGAGCCAAGCATCTTCACTAATCCCGTAATAAGGTACATTTCCAGTGCACTTTCTATCTAGGATAATTAGGGATGGGCCGAAATTCGGTTCACATTCTGTTCAACCGAATTTCGGCAGCTTGACCCGAACTTCGACATTCGGCCGAAATTCGAATCACTTTTACACGTCATATTAAAAAGTATTAAAAATAAGCTAGATGAGGTCGGCGTTTCCTATCTGACTACTCTGAGAAGAAAGGCCGAAACAAACTCCGAGGTCCCAGTCTCTTTTAAAGTCCAGACATAATCTTGGTCAAGCCATATGAGGACCATGTAAATTCGAGTCTGAAATGGTCTTTTGAGGAAAGAACCACACAGATTTGAGTGGACCTGTCCAGTCAGTGCAAGCATTTGTCAGTAATGGCGGAGCTCAACTCAGAACTTAAGGAGCTCAGCAACTCGACGAACAATACCAAAGAAAGGACATTTGGGTAGGCCGCATAAAATTCTCAAATTGCCAGACCATTGATAAAATTAACAGAGAACGAGAAAAAAAAAATATCACATAGTCCTCACATTCACAATAATAAAATACTTTACAAAGTAATCATGTCATTTTGTATAGAATATTCAATAATGTCAATTTGTAAATAAAACTGGTTGATATACTTTGATGATTTTCCATATTATTCAAAATGTTACAATGCTTAGAAGAGCGAGCAGCTCAATCCCATGCTTTTTTGTCTTCTAAATAATCTGAAATTTTATAGTACCCTTTTCTACAAAGTTTGGTTTTAATGCAGCTTTTAAATCGTTTAATGGGTAAGTTTCGAATGTCAATGGGAAGTTTGTTATAAAAGCGTATACATTGACCCATGAACGAGTTGCCTACTCTGTGGAGACGAGTGCGATGTACAGCAAGATTGTGTTTATTCCTGGTATTTAAACTATGAATATCGGACATTTTCTTAAAATTTGATATATTTTTGTGTACATACAATAGGTTTTCAAATATATATTGTGAGGATACAGTCAGAATATCTATTTCTCTGAATTTTTCTCGAAGGGAATCCCTTGGACCTAGGTTGAAAATGGCTCGAATAGCCCTTTTCTGTAAAACAAAGATAGCATTAATGTCCGCACAGGCTCCCCAGAGAAGAATCCCATAAGACAGAAGACTATGAAAATAACTAAAATAAACAATTCTGGCTGTATCTACGTCAGTTATCTGTCTAATTTTTTTAACGGCGTAGGCGGCCGAACTAAGCCTTCCTGACAATTTTTCTATGTGTGGGCCCCATTGTAATTTACCGTCAATGGTTATTCCAAGAAAAACTGTCGACTCAACGGGGTCCAACTCTATTCCATTAACTTTAACATTGGTAGATAGCTGCCTGATATTTGGCGTTGAAAATTTAATGAGTTTAGTCTTTTTCTCATTCAGGAGAAGATTATTTACATTAAACCAATGCACCACTTTAGAGAGTGCATCGTTAACTTGTTCAAAGTTGACTAACTGACGTTTTATTTAAAAAATGAGGGAAGTATCATCTGCGAATAACACGATCTTGTGATTATCCCTTATGTGGTAAGGCAAGTCATTAATATAAATGAGAAATAAGAAAGGACCTAGAATTGAACCCTGCGGAACGCCCATGGTGACCGAAGATCCTGCAGATCTCTTGCCATTAACATCGACCTTCTGAATTCTGTTGTTCAGATAAGAAGTCAGAATGTCGAGAGCCTTGTCCCTCATACCATAGTGGTACAGTTTCCTGATGAGAGTATCATGATGTACGCAATCGAAAGCTTTGGACAAGTCGCAGAAAATGCCAAGAGCATCCTGTTACTCCTCCCAGGCCTCGAATATGCTCTTCAGTAATTCCACGCCCGCGTCTGTAGTTGATCGACCCTTTGTAAAACCGAACTGTTTCAGATGAAGTAAATGATGTGTATTGAAATGACATAACATCTGTATTAAAATTAATTTTTCAAAGATTTTGCTCAACGTAGGTAATATCGAGATAGGCCGAAAATTCGTGGGATCAGTTGTGCTGCCAGACTTGAACAGTGGAATCACTTTGCTAAGTTTTATCAGATCAGGAAATACACCAGATGCAATACAAGAGTTAAAAACAATTGCCAAAAAGGGTGAAATAACATCAATTATTGAAGACATAGTATGTACTGATAATCCCCAAAGGTCAGCAGTTTTTTTCACATCGAGTTCTTTAAAAGATTCTATAATGTCTTTAGCAGTAGCAATTGTAAATTCTAAAAGTTTGACACATTCTGGTAAACATTCTTTTAGTATTGAATAAGCAGAAGTGGATGACGACAATGACAAAGCTTTGGTTGTTAAAATTGGAATATTAGTGAAGAAATTTTCAAACTCAGTTGCCACCTCCCCGTCTGCCTTAATATCTACATCATTGATTTTTAGGTGGAAGTCACGATTCCGTACTGTCGTTCTTCCCGTTTCAGAATTAATAATATTCCAAGTTGTTTTAATTTTATTCCCAGAAGATTTTATTTTATTTTTAATATGTATGGCTTTTGCTGAGGAACAGGCTCTTTTAAAAGTATTAGAATATTTTTTAACAAATCCTTGAAAAGTTTGATCTTGGTTATATGTTTTTTCATGATACAATTCAAATAACCTCTGCCTACTTTTGTAAAAACCCGGTGTTGCCCAATCACTAAATAAAACGCGGTCACAAACAGGAAATGTTTTTGAGGTGAAAACCTTCCTAAACTCACAATTGATGAGGTTAAATAGTAAAGTATAAGCTTGATCCGGGTCGTTGTGATAAGGCAAACCCGGTAGTTTCTCTATTAAATTATTTTTAAATTGATCTAAGCGACTTTTATTTACAGAAAGGTGCAGATTGTTTTAGGTTTTTTAGGTTTAGGTTCAGATGTCGAACATTCGGCACAAGAAAACTAATACCTACTAGCACTATTTTGACTGAAATTAAATTTAATAGAATAAGAATAGCATTACTGTAAAATAAAATTATGTCTCCCGGTCATTTATTTTAGTTAGGAATATTGTAAATGTCTAACCTTAAATTAAATCAGTTCTTCTTATTAGTCTTGAAAATCTCTGCCTAATTAATTAGACATAAAAATTAGACATACATTTACAAAAATGAAATAAGCTTAGTATTCTTCTAACAAACATCTAGAGTGTTGCTCTCGAGAAAGCGCGCGAAATTGAACCGACGTTCGGCCGAACTTTTTATTTTAACCGAATGTTCGGCCGAAGTTCGGATTCGGTCCAAACCACATTCGGCCCATCCCTATTAATTATTCTGTTGTGTTAATTCTCGCTGCAGAAAAACCTTGCCACCTTGCCTTCATTCAGTATTTTCCAAATAGATACCTACCACCTATTTTAGTTCCGTGTGATAATTCGGAAAAAACAAATCGCTGGTCTGAAACCTAAAAGTTCTTCTACTATTCATAGTAAACAGATAACAAAATCCAAGAGATAGCCGGAGTGAACAAGAAAAACTGTAACCGGAGTCCAGAGTGCGAATACCTCTATATTATATCCTCTATATTATGAACATAATAATATAGAGTGGTCTAAACAGTCGCAGAATAGTAAGAACCAGCGCAGTCATAACCGATTCAAACGACCGACTTACTTTGTTTCCCGTCATTTAATATTTTTTGAAAGCATAATAAACATTGGTGTTTTAGGGTGTAAATGGACGTTTTACAGGACAATTACTGTTAATTTGCAGCTGTTAAGGTCATCTATAAGTCCAGCATCGGATCAGCACCACCTCACCTCATCGACAAGCCGCCAATGACGCAGTACTTATGAATGAAGTTTCATGGTGATGCCAATTCGGTGCCAAGCTGAAATGCTATGCAAGCTTTATTTGCCAACACCTCATACCGATAGAACTGGATTTCTATCGGATTAACCATTAGGAGGAAAGGGAAGTAGTGAACCCATGATCGGTTACTGGGTAGCGTGTGATGTTGAAACCTCTCTAATGATGCTCAAAAGGGCAGAATAATGATGTATCTAAAAAAATACCTTATTTTGGTATTGCTAAAACTCACATGTTTGGTACAGTATTATATCTCCGAACGGACAAGGATTTCCAATTAGGCGCCATAGTGACTTCTATTCAGTTTAAAAAGGGCTATCCAACGATGGCTATTGGAGCAGGGTACCAAAATAGGCATCATCCTTTGCACTTTGAAGCTAAATATTTCGCAAACGGATCCCTGAATCAAAAAAATATTTTCACACACCCACACGACACACCATAACATGGGATAGTTGAGAAAAAATATCATCCCCACTTTACGTGTAGGGAGGAAAGGTAGCCTACAAAAAAATATTTAGCATGATTTTATTTTACCACTTTGTGTGTTTAATGTATACCAAACCCATGCCATATTACAGCTTTCTAGAACTAAGATCCTTTGAGCTAAGCCGCGAATAGACCTTCAGACATGGCGAAACTATATCGGTTCCTTGTTGACTACTACAGAACCATACCCGGCCGACCCGGACGACGTGCCGACGTTTGTGGCTAAGGAGCTACACAAGCTTCCTCCCGTCACCTTCGACCACGTCGATGTAACCAGCCTTCTGAAGGACATTGTCTTTCTGAAGGCCCGCCTCGCGGATGTTGTGGCGAAATTAGATGCATCCCAAAACACCGTAGCCGATTTGCGCAAAGAATTTAGCGAGTTGCGCAACAGTGTGGCGGTAACTAGGTCATCAGTCGATGCATCTAAAGTAAACATGTGTCGCGGAGCTGGCCTCGATGTTCCGTCGTCAAATTCCGCGTCAGCAGTTTCGCCGCCAGCGCATCCGTCGTTTGCTGAGGTTGCAGGGCGTTCCGCCCGCTCACCCCGCAGTCCCGCGCCCGTCATCGCAGCTCCTCCACGCAGCGCCGCCCGTTCGCCTAGCCCTGTCCCGCTGCCAGTGTCTGCAGCCCTAGCAAAACCCCGGCAAAGGGATTTCGCTGGCGTCACCGCGAGTGCCCCAAGCGCTCCAAATATCAAGTCCATGCCGGAAAAGGCATCGAATAGGACTGATGATGATGACGGTTTCGTGACGGTGCAAAGGAGGAAGCACTGATCACGAAGTAACAAGAACCGCTGCGGTAAAGCTCCTACGTAGCCCACAGGGAACCTTCGTGCCGCAAAGCCGAACACACCGTGTACATCTCCCGCCTGCACTACACCTCTAAGGCGGAGGACATCGTGGAGTACGTGCGCCAGAAGATCCGGTATACGCCGAGGGTGCAGTTGCTGGAATCACACCGGAACGTCAACTTCAAGGCATTCGTGGTGCGTGTACCGAACTGTTATCTGCCCCTCGTCATGGAAGAAGACCTTTGGCCGCAGGACGTGGTGTTCCGTCGCTTCAGCGGACAAGTACCACAGGACAGCACAAAGACATAGTCTTAAGCCTTTTTTATTAACACAAGTTTTTGATTTATAATATGTATGTCTAGGTTAAGGTATTTTTCTATGGGCCTGTGTCGCCTGAAATAAATGGTATTATTATTATTATAAAAGCCAGAAAAATTATGAGTAAAAATTTGTAGGCCGCCTACAAAAATTAATAAATAGGTTTTAATTAATAATGAGCCATTTACTGCATTTTGAGAAGCTATTCTGCTCATCATGCCGAAGATCCTCATCAGATCTTCACAATTTTTTTTGAGACCTACTTAATTTTACCACCTTTCAAATAAAAAAATAACCACCGTTATCGGATCTCATAAGGCGGAGATATCCAGTAGCCCCCTTTTTGCCCCATTTTGGAAGAAGTAGCCCTCCAATCAAAAATTCCCGATGACTAAAAATTATACATGTACACCAAATTTCGTCCAGATCGTTTGTAAAATACGACCTTTTGTTTCCGTACAAACTGACAAATTTGCCGATTTTGCCAGACTTAACTTGACGCTACGCTCGCTCGGTCAAAAAATAATATGTAGGTAATAGGTATTGGCCCGTTAAGTTTATTATAAAAGTTGTAGGTAATATTTTGATCCAAGCGCGTCGTCGCGTCACGTCGGGGGACGGCTTATGAAAATAGGAAGTTACCAGCAGCTATCCTTTCTACAATAGCATACATTAATTATTCCTAGGTATAAGCCGTACTCCTGTCGGAGGCTGTTCGTGGGGATCGTACGGTCCATGGCTCTATATGGGGCGCCCGTGTGGGCGGACAACCTGACGGCCCGCAACGTCGCCATATTACAAAGGCCGCAGAGAGCGATGGCTGTTAGGGTGATAAGGGGTTACCGTACGATCTCCTACGAGGCAACAACTCTCCTGACCGGATCAATGCCCTGGGATCTGGACGCGAAAATCGTAGCGTCCTTATATCGCTGGCGGAAGGTGGAGCTAACAGCGCTGTGCCCTCGTCTCATCGCTTGGTGCGGGTGATCTTTTGCTTCCGGTCGTGATTCAGTCCATGGTCGGAAGCGAAAACGCGTGGGATGTTGTCGCCTCTTTTTGCGAGGAGGTGATGCATGCAAAGGAGGTGGCGGAGAGGGAGAGAGAGCATACCTCTCATTCCACCCGCACTAGAAGAGCAGCCGGGTGTCGAAGGGCGCTTAATGATCTCCGGCCACCATAAGGAGGGGCCTGCAGGCGGCGAAATTGGGGGCTGTGTCGTTGCCCGAGCAGTCAGGTTCAAAGAGGTGGCACGCCGCACATCATGCGTGCCTTTATAGGAGGACGTGCGGTCGTGGGATCGGCCGCATTTTGTGATGGGGCCCGCTAGGCATGGCGGGATGATACCAGTCGGGGGTGCGGCGAATGTACAAGTATCTCCCGGGCCATCGACTCATGGTAGAAGTAGGAACAGTGGGGTTTTATTCGGTAGGAGTCCGACATAACATCCATGAGGATTTCCCAATAAAAAAATAAAACAAAGTTATAAGCCTTGTGTGTTTTGCGTTTTCTTTAGCCGTCAACCGACGCGACGACGCTTGAATCAAAATATTACTACCATTAGATATTGGCACCTGCATATTACTTTTTTTACTTTATAGATGCTTTGTTTACGACGGGGGTTTTTTAAATTTTAAATTTAACATTTATTTCCTGCTTACATTTTTAAATTTTATATTAAATTACTAGTAGACATGCTACAATCGACACGTGCGTAGCTGTACTATACAATATACTACTACTACGTACGTTTGCCACAGTGATGATAGTTACTAATTTAGTCTCATTTCTCTTTCCTACTCCATCATTAGACCCTGATCACCATCCATCTGTAACCTATTTTTAGAGACCTTTCCAAACACGATACCTCTGCCGGAAGTTGGTGAGGGAGTTGGGTATCCTGCAACCAGGTGATGCTGCAGCATCAGTTCAAGGTTACTATATTCTTCTAATATCATTGAAGTAACAGAATTCTAAATTTCGAATCGATTAGACCTGTGGAAGATGCTCACATCCATTCATCAACTTAAAAAAAGCTGATAATCTTCAAACGGCTGAACCGATTTTCTTGAACCATAGCTAAGAACTCTCTCGATCAAGTCACCTTTTAAACAAAACAAAAAAATCAAAATCGGTTCAGCCGTTTGGTAGCTACGATGGAACAGACTACAACACAGATACACACGTTAAACTTATAACACCCCTCTTTTTCAGTCAGGGGTTAAAAAAAAATCAGCCTTTAAGAATTTTGGACAGCAACCCACTGCAGTGATGTGCACCTGGGTGAATGACCATTTGATTTGTTGTGTTACAAAAAACAATCATCCCTCCTAACAGTGCTTTAGTTTCATTTTTATTTGTTTAACCACTTTAGCTTTACTGCACACCTAGGTGTTACAATTTCACGTTACGACTGACAGTTAGGTGTCTGCCTAGCTGTCAGTCGTTACAATTTTGTATATAGTGTGGTTATTTACTAACATTAGATTAAGACCTTTACTAACAACTTATGGAACATGTGATCTGAAATAAATAAATATATTAATTTACCCTTTTAAATCCAAAACAGGAGAAATATTTCGGGGCGAGCTGGATTAAGAATGTTGAAAATCGAAATTCTTTCCCATATTGATTTAAAAAAAAGATTATTTGACACTCTATCTAATAAATTACCCTCTTTTGGTAAGCTTCAAATAATGCCCATTTTGATGTCCTAAAAACACTAAATAGCCAAGTAACTGCGACCAACTTACACTACCTTACACTACCGCTCGCTTGCGGTTGGACACAGTTCTAACCGCACCCATCTCGGGGCGCCCTAGCTGAGTTACTGCGACCAAGAGAGCCAAGGTCAGAAATGATTAGGACAGTAAAATTAATCTAACTGACAGACACCTTCATCAATAACTCGAATAAGTGGTGTTATTGAAATAAATGCTTCGACTGGAGTGCAGTCAACACCTAACAGATTATTTTATTGAGCTAATACGAATATTTAACTGAAGGAAACATTACTTGTTAAAGTTATCTATTTGTTTATTTTGGATATGTAAGTACCTAGTTTGTCTTTAAAATAAATTGCGTTGGCCCAGAATTTACGAGTTTACGAGGTACGTACATACTTTAAGTTGTTTATTAAATATTTTCAGGTTTTTCTTTATATTCGAATATGCGAAAGTTGTGAGGAATACCTCGTCTTCAGTGCAGTAACACGAAGCTTTTCACTATTTATTGTAAATTCTAATGTCTTAAGTTTTACTAAGCTTGAATATTTCAGTAACTGTAATAACTTTTGGGCTTAGCACGTATGAACCACGAATGGTAAATAATTTAGTAGTCCATGCTCCAGATCCAGGTCCCCGTTAAATTGCAACAATTACTATAATGAGAATTTTCCCAAACTAAGCACATTAGGCGCCGTTCGAGGGCGTTTAGTAGGAACGATATATAATCATGACGCGGTTTATATATTTAACTAACTTTCGCCCGCGGCTTCGCGCGCGTGTGTGTCGGAAAATATCCCATGGGAACATACTACTGGGATTAAAAGGAAGCTAAGCAATGATCGAGGCCAAATTAGCAGAGCTCATAATAATTAATGGGTAGGAGTACCTAATGTTGTGTTCATTACTTACAAAATATTATTGTGTGATGTCAAGTCTATTTCGGCTTGTGTGAAGTTTTTAAATATAGATAATCTAATTAAACTATAGTTTCTTTATGAGTTTATAGCTAGACAGACTTAGCCTTTCCTAAAGCGAGCCACAAAGGAAGCCAGTGCAAAACCTTTTATTTAATTCTTTCCCAATCAAACAAGAACGGCTCTGGAGACGTGCATTATGTACAGCTTTGACTCAGACGCCAGGAAACTCATTTAAAATGGAAAATCTATTAGAAATCCTTCCGAGAACTTTTTCTTGTCACAAATAGTTTGCACTCAGAGTGAGAGCAGCTCTTTGTGTGAATAAAACTATGATTGGGACGGTAATAAATTCTGAGACGAAAGAGAAGAGTGGCTGTGAATAATCAGAGAAAAGTGCTTGTGAATATCAGAGACGAGTGCTTGTGAACAATTAGATAAGAGTGCTTGTGAACAATCAGAGAAGAGTGCTTGTGAATAATCAGAGAAGAGTGCTTGTGAATATCAGAGAAGAGTGCTTTAAACAATCAGTAAAGAGTGCTTGTGAACAATCAGAGAAGAGTGCTTGTGAATATCAGAGAAGAGTACTCTGAACAATGAGATAAGAGTGCTTGTGAATATCAGAGAAGAGTGCTTGTGAACAATCAGAGAAGAGTGCTTTTAACAATCAGAGAAGAGTGCTTGTGAACAATCAGAGAAGATTGCTTGTGAATATCAGAGAAGAGTGCTTTGAACAATCAGAGAAGAGTGCTTTGAACAATCAGAGAAGAGTGTTTGTGAATATCAGAGAAGAGTGCTTGTGAACAATCAGAGAAGAGTGCTTGTGAATATCAGAGAAGAGTACTTTGAACAATGAGAGAAGAGTGCTTGTGAACAATCAGAGAAGATTGCTTGTGAATATCAAAGAAGAGTGCTTTTAACAATCAGAGAAGAGTGCTTGTGAACAATCAGAGAAGAGTGCTTGTGAATATCAGAGAAGAGTGCTTTGAACAATCAGAGAAGAGTGCTTGTGAATATCAGAGAAGAGTGCTTGTGAACAATCAGAGAAGAGTGCTTGTGAATATCAGAGAAGAGTACTTTGAACAATGAGAGAAGAGTGCTTGTGAACAATCAGAGAAGAGTGCTTGTGAACAATCAGAGAAGAGTGGTTTTAACAATCAGAGAAGAGTGCTTGTAAATATCAGAGAAGAGTGCTTATGAACAATCAGAGAAGAGTGCTTGTGAATATCAGAGAAGAGTGCTTTAAACAATCAGTAAAGAGTGTTTGTGAACAATCAGAGAAGAGTGCTTTTGAATATCAGAGAAGAGTGCTTATGAACAATGAGAGAAGAGTGCTTGTGAATATCAGAGAAGAGTACTTTGAACAATGAGAGAAGAGTGCTTGTGAACAATCAGAGAAGATTGCTTGTGAATATCAGAGAAGAGTGCTTTGAACAATCAGAGAAGAGTGCTTGTAAATATCAGAGAAGAGTGCTTATGAACAATCAGAGAAGAGTGCTTGTGAATATCAGAGAAGAGTACTTTGAACAATGAGAGAAGAGTGCTTGTGAACAATCAGAGAAGAGTGCTTGTGAACAATCAGAGAAGAGTGGTTTTAACAATCAGAGAAGAGTGCTTGTGAACAATCAGAGAAGAGTGCTTTTGAATATCAGAGAAGAGTGCTTTGAACAATCAGAGAAGACTGCTTTGAACAATCAGAGAACAGTGCTTGTGAACAATCAGATAAGAGTGCTTGTGAACAATCAGAGGGATTTTTAGAAATTACTATGTTCTTGAATTCGTTAATTATTTTTGACCTGACTTCGCAATAAGTAATGTCTGTCATCTGATGAACGAGTGAATAAACCCCTGTTCGGGCTAAATCCTTACGCTATCACTCTATGAAGCGAATTAGTAACACATTCATCTGATTCTTAGAAGGTTTCAACATTATAATATCTCTCGCCAGATTTTCTAACAATTACTGTTTGAATTGAATAGAATAATTATTTATTTGCGGAGAAAGTATGTACAAAAAAAATGCACATTTTTCATAATTGGAGATCCTTCTTATACACTCTACCTTAAATTAGGCATGCAAACATATAGTACCAGTGCTTAATAGTCTAAAATAAAAATACTGTGAAAATGAAAATTCTTATAGATTAGAGTATTATTGTTTTAGGATTTTGAACTTTGAATTATTGTAAATAAAATATAAACGATTTAGAAATCATTTCAGGCGTTTTAGCGTGAAACTGTACCTAACAAATAAACAAACAAACTCACTTTCGCATTTATAGTATTATTTAGGATAAATAAGTGTATAATTGAACAACAACCAGACTCAAATTGTTCAGTAGGACCAATGGTAATTAAAAAAAAATACTAAATCATTCCCGTTCATCCCACTGAGAAGTCAGGTCAGTGGGACGACGCCAGTGGGACGAACGAGAATACACGGGCAGATTGGCAGTCGTGTTTTTTATTATTTTTAGGGTTGTCATCAGTGTTTTTAAACCGATCCCCCCATCCGATTTCCCCATCTGGTTCACACGTTCACTCATACGTACTTTCAAAAACAAAAGTTATGCTTGGGTAAAGTGAAAGAAATGCGGCAATATAAGCGACTATGAAAAGTTTTCTGTCATTAGAGCAAGGTTCAAACGGGAAGCTGATGGATGCTACAAAAGATACATGACGTCAGTTGAAGATAATATTGCCACCAATATCAAGGCCTTCTGGTCATATATCTCCAACCGGAAAACTACAAATAGAATTCCTAACACGGTACACTACAAACAAAATTCTGCGAGTGATCCTATTACAGCGTGTAATTTATTTTCTTCCTTTTTCCATTCTGTGTATGAACCCTCCACATTTAACTCTGATTCATGGGTTCCTCCACCCACAAGTACCGATCATGATGTTAACTTATCTAAATTGTACTTCCCTTTAGAAAATATTCGTAGAGACAAAATACCTTTTCTGTAAGCGTTAACGCCAACGGAAAAATCAAATTGTATGGAGTTGACATTAGCTTCAGAGATGTCACGTGACTGCTGCTAAATTGTTAGACAAAGTCATTATTCCTCATGCGGAGAGGAACGATGAAGTGAGCGTGACGTTTAAATGCCAAAAATATTAATCAAAATGGTAGACAAGTGCCACTTTTGATAAACGTAAATGCTATTTCGGCGGTTCCGCAACACGCTACATTAGCGGGAGCGGACCCTGACGCTAACAGTAAATAGTGTCATTTTTGTGTGTTTTTATTTCAAATTAATCAATTAAAATACATAGTTTGAGATTAATACGGGCAGCTAATAATAAAGGAGCATTGCAAGACGGTAAACAAGACTAAATTTATATAAACATAAAATAATAAAATTGGAATTTTCATCGTTTTAGGCCAAATAAACAAAAACTAATGTTGTATAACCACAAGCACCAAGCGCTGTTTAATATTATGTAGATACTCTTTGTTTGGACCTCAGAGAAAAAATACCAAATATGCGGTTTCCATAGTAATTATGTAGTTGATTGTCAAACCATCTAACAAAAAAATGTTTTATACAATTTTTGATGTTATTTTAAATGATTTCAAGAATAAAATATTGCCAATTGATGTAGTAAACTCCGGAATTTTATTTACATAATATAATGTCGAACAAAACATTCCATAATCTCAAATTTGACAACTGCTATACATTATTCCAATAGAGTGTTTCGTGTGACGCTGCGGAATAGGCGTATCGCAATCTCTGTGTAACTTGTCTACCATTATCTTCACGCTAACGTCAATTCCTTAGCGTGAAAGGAAAAAGCGTGACCAGAAAACGCATCGATTTTGTCTAGGCCCCCTGGTCCGGATGGTATACCTGCGTTGTTTTTGAAAAATACTTATAGTCAATGACGTAGTTTGAATATCATTGCTTATAGTACAGTATGCTATCCCATATATATACTATTTAACAAATGTATTTCATGGGGAGTTTTTCCGGATGTATGGAAACGCAAATATCGTACCAGTACATAAAAGTGGTTCTAAAAATAATGTACAGATGTATCGTCCAATTAGAATAAATTAAGTTTTTTTTTTTTTTTTATTGGCTTGAATGTATTTTGATCGATTTGGACCAAATGCTGCCCAGCCAGACATGGGAGTGCTTCCAAACGGATACTTGCATCAACTTACATTAAAAAAAAAAAAAAAAAAAACCGTCCCGGTGTTAAAAAGTTATTACCTGAGAGAGGTTAATGTTTTTCAGGTACCTAGGTATCTAGTTTTATTTACTTAACTATCGGAAATCTATCAGATAGCGTCGTTGAGTTTGAACTCGTTGAATTTATCTTGACAAGTGCTATAGCCTCACATGGTGTCCAGGGTCTGATGATGGAGCTGGAGGGTGGTGACGGGCACTCCTTAAGTAAACCAGATCGCCCCGCCGTATGTGGTTTCATTGGATACGGTAGTGTATTGAAAAGTCCGTTTACACTAGATGGTGTCCAAGGTCTGATGACGCAGCCGGAAGGTATCTATAGGAACTCCTCAACCAAAGAAGACAGCACCATCGTCTTTGGACTCGTTGAATATATATTGTACCTAGTATAGCCCAGGGTTGTATCCAGGGTCTGATGATGGAGCCGGAAGGTGGCCATAGGAAGTCCTCAACTAAACAAGATAGCACAATCGTGTTTGGAATCGTTGGCTTTGTCTTGACAAGTACCTTGTATAGCCCAAGGTTGTATCCAGGGTCTGATGATGGAGCCGGAAGGTACCCATAGGAACTCCTCAACCAAACAAGATAGCACCATCGTGTTTGGACTCGTTGGCTTTGTCTTTACAAGTACCTAGTATAGCCCAAGTTTGTAGCCAGGGTCTGATGATGGAGCCGGAAGGTACCCATAGGAACTCCTCAACTCCTCCGCCCTTGGTTGGTAGTTATTCATCAATAAAAAATACTCAATAAAAAATAGTTTTTCTTAAAACTCCTCGGATAGATTTTATTGAGCTTTGGTGTACAGACTAGTATAAGCCCAAGGAACATAATGCACTATGTGTCCATGCTGGGCAGCACTTGGCCCAACGACCATTAATAAATGGTCAGTAAAAAATATCTAACATAATGATATGCATACAAATGAAATAAAAATGTGTTGTTTAACATAATTACTGTCATTATTTAACAAAATGCGCCATTGGTTGGTTGGTATTCATCAATAAAAAAATACTCAACAAAAATTAGTTTTTCTCAAAATTCCGCGGATAGATTTTATTGAGCTCTGGTTTACAGACTAGTATAGGCCCAAGGAACTTAGTGTACTATGTGTCCATTCTGGGCAGCACTTGGCCCATCTTCCATTTATGGAAGGTCAGTAAACAATATCTAACATGTAAATGATATGCATACAAATAAAATAATAATGTGCGTTTAACATAATTATTGCCATCATTTAATAAAAATGCGCCATCGGTTGGTTGGTAATCATCAATAAAAATATTCAACAACAAATTGTTTTCCTCAAAACTCCTCGGATAGATTTTATTGAGCTTTGGTTTACAGACTATTATAAGCCCAAGGAACATAATGCACTATGTGTCCATTCTGGGCAGCACTTGGTCCAACTCCCATATATGGATGGTCAATGTCCTTTGAACAAATTGGCGATCAGAATTAATATAATATAATATATATGTCACCGGAAAATAACAAGAACCGCCAATTTATAAATTTTCTAGCAAATTTATAAACTTTCGTAGGATTCTAAACGAGAGATAAATTGTATTATATTACGGCCACATTTTCGCAAATTGATAAACTTACCGAAGTCACGCGTAAAATAATAAGTAAGCAATAACCAAACGCCATGTGCGCTCTGATTGGTTGAAAAAGTCACGTGTTCCTTCTCCTTCCTCTCCACCGCCATTGTTCGCCACGGAACGTAAACAAACTTGTTGTTCGTGTGTTTTTGTAAAGTTTTTAATGTTGTTACTGTGTTGGAACTGTGAAAATAGTTTTATTTTGCTAAGGTTACTAAATTAGACCCATAATGAGCGACCTAGAAGCTGCGTGTTCTGTCTGATTGTACCCAAGTCTATGGACACAAGCATTGCCACTGTCAACATCGATCAATCAGAGAGCAGTGTGTTATTTGCCGTGTTTTAAAGAAGCGTAAAATTAAAAGCTCTTCTGTGATTGGTCGAACCGTTTAGAACCTTACGAATGGATATCCGTTAGTTTATAAATTTACCACGAGACGTCGCAAATTGATAAATTTGCGAAAATGTGGCCGTCAAATAATACAATTTATCTCTCGTTTAGAATCCTACGAAAGTTTATAAATTTGCTAGAAAATTTATAAATATATATATAATAGCACTGAGGGAGTAATTAATTAGAATAAATTAAAAATAACTTACTTAATTTATTTCCTTAGAAAGTAATAATCATTTTGTATTCATCTGTGGGGGCTTGTAATTAGCAATGTAGTCGAATATTATTGTTATTATAATGTTATTTGTCTGTAAGCCTTCCGAAAAAGAATAAAAAAAATAAAAAAATAACCGTATTATCGACATTGTCTAAACTTTTCGAAAGACTTGTCCACGTTGAGATTTATCCGATTATTCGTCATGTTTTGACAAAGGAGCAACATGGCTTCGTCAAAGATAGGTCTTGCATGAGCAATCTCTTGATATTCACAACACAATTTTTTGAGAATATGGATAAAAGACAACAAACAGACGCGGTATACACTGATTTTCAAAAGTCATTCGATAAAGTGGACCATAGATTGCTGCTCAATAAAATTGCGTACAATGGTATCAGAGGGGATCTCCTGCGTTGGTTTGTCTCCTATATAACCAATAGGACCCAGAAGGTTATGATCAATGGCTTCGAGTCTAGCTGTATTCAAGTTTCATCAGGAGTCCCTCAAGACTCAATTTTAGGGCCTTTATTGTTTATACTGTTCATAAATGACATAAAATATTGCTTTCAAAATTCAAAATTTCTCTTATACTCTGACGATTTAAAAGTTTTTAAACAAATTTCTAATGAACAAGTCTGTGTTGAATTTCAACATTATATTGATCGTTTCTCAGACTATTGCTCTTATAATAAACTGTACCTTAGCTTGCCTAAGTGTAATAGTATAACTTTCACTAAAAAGAAATATATCGTACATTTCAATTATCGACTTGCTAATAGTGTCATTAACAAAGTTAGCAATCGTGGTGACCTAGGTGTGCAGCTGGACTCGAAACTTCATCTTGATATTCATGTAGACATTGTCAATAAGGCATATCAGATGTTTGGCTTTGTAATGAGAGCATCTAGGGATTTTCATCGTCCGTCCACCTTCTTGCACCTGTATAAGTCCATAATTAGGCCGCAATTGGAATACGGAGTACCGATCTGGAATCCTTACTATGCAAAATATATCTAAATTATAGAGTTAGTCCACCGCAGGTTCCTTCGTGCTATGCAATTTAGATGTTTTCGAAAGAAAACATCGTACCAATTGCTTCTTAAAGAATACGACCTACTTACATTACAGTCTAGACGCGTCCTCCTTGAGACAATAACGTTATTCAGTGTATGCCGAAACATGTTTGATTGCCCTGACTTGGTGACTGGTTTGTGTTACCTGGTTCCTCGAACAGTGCATGGACGGGAAATACGCACCAGGTGACTGTTCGCTACCAGTTTTTGTAGAACCAATGCAGGCTGGTGTGCGCTCACCGTTATACCGCTTGGTCGACACATATAATAGACGTTTTGGGGCAATAGACATATTATTCCTAAGCAGATATAAAGGATCGTGGGCAAGAATGTATGGGCGGCACACCCACGTCCGCCACAGATGAAACCACTGCAGTTTTGAAGACACTACTTCTCCCTTTACTCAGTCCAAGGCGCATCAAAATCTGTCCCAGGGTTATTCAGTTCTGACAATGTTAGGTTAGATATGTTTTGGCGGCACACCCACGTCCGCCAAAGATAAAACCACAGTAGTTTTGAAGACATTACTTCTCGCTTTACTCCGGCCAAGGCGCATCAAAATCTGTCCCAGGGTTATTCAGTTCCGACAATGTTAGGTCAGGTTAGGTTAGATATGTATTGGCGCAGAGATGAGGGCAGCCGTGATGCGGCTCCGGGCCAAGAACGTGGCTCCGGGGCCTGACGGGATCCACGGCTGCGTGCTAGCCCTCGCTCTGAAGGAGCTTGAGTCCCAACTCAGAGGACTCTACACAGCGTGCCTTGAGCACGGCCAGTTTCCCACTTTGTGGAAATCTGGTCGTCTGGTCCTGCTCAGGAAGGCGGGGCGCCCTGCGGACTCGCCGTCTGCATACCGGCCCATAGTGCTGCTGGACGAGGTGGGCAAGCTGTTTGAGCGGATAATCGCAGCCCGCCTCGTCGGCCACTTGTGCAGAGAGGGGCCGGACCTGGATGACAGCCAGTTCGGGTTTCGGCATGGGCGCTCCACGATCCACGCTGTGTCGCGGGTTAGAGTCCTGGCGAAGGAAGCGGTGTCCCGGGGCGGGGTGATGTTGGCGGTGTCCTTGGACATCTCCAACGCCTTCAACACCCTGCCCTGGAGTTGTATTCGGGAGGCACTGCGGTATCATGGGGTGCCTCCCTACCTCCGCCAAATCGTTGGGGCTTATCTGTCGGAGAGGTGTGTCACCTACATGGGACGTGATGGCGGAAACCAGCGCCATGGTGTTTCATGGCCCCCGGCGAGCGCCGCCACCCGGCTCACACATCGTGGTCGGGGGGGCTCGGATCGCTGTCGAGTCTACCATGAAGTACCTGGGATTGGTGCTCGACAGCCGGTGGGACTTCGGGCCCCACTTCCGACGGCTGGCGCCCAAGTTGCTGGGCGCTGCTGGGGCGCTGTCAACGCTGCTTCCCAATCTGGGAGGCCCGAGCGCCGCTTGTAGGCGGCGCTACGTGGGGATCGTGCGGTCGATGGCCCTTTATGGGGCCCCGATCTGGGCGGCTGACCTGACGGCCGGTAGTATCGCAGTCCTGCGCAAGCCGCAGAGAGCGATGGCCGTCAGAGTCATCAGAGGGTACCGCACGATCTCCTACGAGGCGGCTTGTGCACTGGCCGGATCCCCGCCCCGGGACCTCGAGGCGAAAGTACTCGCGTCATCGTACCGGTGGCGCGAGGAAGCGAGGGCGCGGGGTGAGCAAGCGATGCAGCGACACATTGAGCTGCATCGGTCTCAGCTTCGCGAGGTCCTGGTGGCGGAATGGCGGGACAGGCTTTCACGCCCTACCGCCGGCCTCGACATCATCGAGGCGATCCGGCCAGTGCTCGAGCGTTGGGTCGGGAGGAGGCACGGCTCCCTGTCGTTTCGGGTGACGCAGGTGCTCTCGGGGCATGGTTGCTTCGGGAAGTACCTGTGTCGCATAAACAGGGAGCCGGACGCTCGGTGTAACCACTGCGTCGACTGCCGGGAGGGCACGGCGCGGCATACGCTGGCAGAGTGTGCCGCTTGGGAGGAGCCGCGCCGTGCCCTGATCTCAGAAGTAGGCAGTGACTTGTCGCTGTCGGCCGTAGTCAATGCCATGGTCGGCAGCGAGGAGTCCTGGGACGCGGTGGTTTCCTACTGCGAGACGGTCGTCTCGCAGAAGGAGGCTGCGGAAAGGGAGAAGGAGATCTCGTCCACTCACCCGGCCCGCAGCAGGGGAGGGTTGTGGATGTTAAAGCGGAGCCGGTTTCCCATGGCCCTCCCATCACGGCGATGTGGGAACACCGCTGTTTGTTAATGGGTATACTGTCGCTAGCGACAGGAGTCCGACATACCCCACTCGTCCCCCACGAGCGGGGATGCGTAATGCATTTCTCAGAGAAAAAAAAAAAAAAAAAAAGTTATGTATTGGCGATACACAGACGTCCGCCACAGATGAAATCACTGTAGTTTTAAAGACTTACTTCTCCCTTTACTCAGGCCAAGGCACATCAAAATCTGTTCCGGGGTTATTCAGTTCTGACAATGTTAGGTTAGGTTAGATATGTATTGGCGGCACACAGACGTCCGCCACAGATAAAACCACTGTAGTTTTGAAGACATTACTTCTCCCTTTACTCAGACCAAGGCGCATCAAAATCTGTCCCAGGGTTATTCAGTTCTGAGAATGTTAGGTTAGGTTATGTTAATTACGAAGGCAGAGGAGGGGTCAAAGTAGACGTCAGTTCGATAGTCATCTCCGACTCCTCCCAGGTGGAGGCCAGCAGGCAATGGGTGCGGGGGCACCCTTGCATGTATTGCACAGGTCTCCACCAGTGTAGGACGGGAATGGCCAGGTGTTCCCGGCCATTCCCGTAGCCCCCCAATCTGGGAGGCATGTGGGGCCCGCCTGCTAGGCGGGCATGCGCCGGGAGGGTTGTGGATGTAATGGCTGAGCTGGTTTCCCATGGCCCTCCCATCACGGCGATGTGGGAACACCGCTGTTTTCTTAGTGGGTATACTGTCGGTAGCGACAGAAGTCCCACATACCCCAGACTCGTCCCGCACGAGCGGGGATGCGTAATGCATTTCTCAGCGATAAAAAAATAAAAATAAAAAAGTTGTATTAATTAGGGCCGGGGATCGTGGAAGGCACACAAGATCTCATGGTCCAAGTGTGGGAAGGGAACACCGGGGTGGTTTTTAGTTAGAGTCTGACAGACCCGGCGCGGGCGTGGAAAATCCTTATGGATGTCATAATAAAAAATGCTTATTTTTGTTATACAGTGTTTCGAGTCATAATTAATAGACTGGCGGAGCTGGTGTATTTTTCCCACAGTGGTATTCAAGATGTCATTAATGATACTCTTTTACCAAACGAGGTGGCGCTACATCCAGTACCCACTCTTGTTGGTTGCCGGTGTAGCGCGTTAGCTTTTAGGTCAGTCTGTTACTAACTCTGTTGCAAGCAAGTGAAATAATAAAAGTATTAAGTGTGCATAAAAGTGAGTTTTATTGGAGCAGACTCTACACTACTGAAACAAAAAAAAAATGGTTAGAAAATGTCGTAAGATATAAAACCTAACCTAAAATAGCCTATAACATAACCTAACATAATCTCCGAACCTAACATCAACTTAACATTATCGGCACTGAACAACCCCGGGACAGATTTTGATGAGCCTTGGCCTGAGTAAAGGGAGAAGTGATGTCTTCAAAACTACAGTGGTTTCATCTGTGGCGAAGCTGGGTGTGTTTTACCCACGATTCTTTAAAAATTACATTATTAAAATTCTTAAGGATCGGCAGTAGGCTCCATAGGTTTTACACAATGTATTTTTGATTGAATTTATTTTTATTTTATTTTTTATCTTGTTTGTTCCATTTTTTTAATATTTTTTTAATAGAATATTGTTTATCTTTTTAACCGACTTCTTCAAAAAGGAGGAGGTTCTCAATTCGTCTGTATGTTTTTTTTTTTTTTTTTTTGTCTGTATGTTACTCGATTACTCCGCTAATTATGAATCGATTTTGATGATTCTTTTTTTGCTTGGTAGGTCATGCTTCAGAGGTGGTCCCATATAAATTTTATTAACTTTGCTTGCGTAGTTTTTGAGTTAGCTTCAATAATTACGTATTTTTTTCACTTAGTGTATGTAGACGATATATTGTTTGACTCCGTCACTGTTATTTACATAGCAGGTAGTGATATTCGAATTTGTGTGGGGTAGGTACCACAACTAAAAAGTGAAAAATAAAAACTTTTTACAAAAAAAAAAGCAACCGACTTCCAAAAAAACACTAAAAACGTGAAAAATAACTTTAATTTCGGAAGTCGGTGTCTTTGCTTTTCAATTTTCGTTTTTTGCCACCGACTTCCGAAATTTTTCTCCGAAATCTTACTGACTAAAACCCACCCGTGTTCTTTCAGTTGCCTGTTGCCAGAGTCCCGGTATCCCTTTCGGACTATTCCGCAACCCTGGCAGGCATCGGTCCTAACGGACCCCGTCAGGTGTGCTGACATCTCTTTGACGGCAAGCTACCCATTGCTCGCCGTCCGCAAGCCCGCGCCTATGGTGGGCGGGAATCTGCCTGGGATTCCCGACGCCCGGGGTGTCTCCAGCGGCGGCGGTTAGGGGCGTGAGGGCGCAGGCTTTGCCTCTCCCTCACGCGTTCCGCTTCCTCCTTCGCGAGCATCACTGCTTCGCAGAAGGAGGTGACCGCCTCCCATGTCCTCTCGCTCCGTACCATGACCTAGACCAGGGCCGGACGCGAGAGGTCAGTGCCGCCAATCGCCTCCACGAGGACACGGCGGTGCTCCGCCCAAGCAGGGCACACCTCCACCGTATGCTCCACCGTGTCCTCCGGACGATCCGCACAGTGGTGACACCCGGGCGTTTCCTCCCGCCTAATCCTGCACAGGTACCTCCCGAAGCTGCCATGTCCGGTGAGGACCTGCGTCAGGCGGAAGGTGAGGACGCCGTGGCGCCTCTCCAGCCACTCCTCAAAGAGGGGACTTATCGCCGCAATTGTGGCGTGCCCAGCACTGGGTTGCGACAATCGCACTCTCCATCCCGCCATTAGATCCTGCCGGAGCTCTGTCCGTTGTGCCGCGATTTCTCGCGGACACGGCATACCCCTGCGCTTTGCCTTCTCAGCTTCTCACTGAGCTGGCTCAAACCGGTTTGCCCTCTAGCGGGCGCCGGTGTGCCCCCCGCGCCTCTTGTCCGTGACAGGCCACGCACACATCGCTGTGCGTGTAGTAGTGTTCCCGCGCGAGACGTTAGTATGAAGCTTACAGTCTGCTCCTTATTTAGTCTTGTCTGTGTATCCGTATAGAAAATGTATGTATAGAAAATGTCTTTTTCTACGTGAAATCTACTGATGCCTTAGTGTGTTTGTGTGTAGTGCAGATGGAGTGCTTTGATCCTAGATAAAGTGTAACAAAAGTATGAGGTAAATGCCTAAGCGTAGAATGAGGTCCGTGAGTCCGTGATATCAAACGATTTATATAGTAGTGAGCGTAGGTATTGTACGTTCTATGGATCACAATGCTTTTATACCCATTGATATCTAACAAATACGAGTACCTATCCCTACAAAGTTCTATCAATCCGTTTTCAAAGGAATTCATAGTACTGGAAAAAGTTGCCAAAGGTTCTACTCACACAATGGGATGTAAGAAGAAAACAATAGTTAGGTACTAGCAAGTACGCTTATTGATCGGAAGTAATCGGAACTGTTCGGAAGCAAGCACCCCGATCCGGAAAAAAACTTTAACTTCGGAAGTCGGTGGCAAAAAACAAAAAATTGAAAAGCAAAGACATCGACTTTCGAAATTAAAGTAATTTTTCACTTTTTTGTGTTTTTTTTGGATTTCGGTTGTTTTTTTTTTGGTAAAAAGTTTTTATTTTCCACTTTTTCGTTGTGGTACCTACCCCACACAAATTCGCTGCTATGTAAATAACAGTGACGGAGTCAAATAATAATTATCGTCTACATAGTTTGTGGGAAAAAATACGTAATATTGAAGCTAACTCAAAAACTACGCAAGCAAAGTTATAAAATGTATATGGGACCTCTGAAGCATGGACCTACCAAACAAAAAAGAATCATCAAAATCGATTTATAATTGGCGGAGTAATCGTGTAACATACACAAAAAAAAAAACATACAGATGAATTGAGACCCTCCTCCTTTTTGAAGAAGTCGGTTTATTTATTTATTTATTACATTTGGGAAAACAAACAGTAGTATAATAAGCATAAACAGTGTTGTCTTATAATTAAACTTAACAAATATACTACCCACAACATTTTCCACAGATTACTACGCTATATAATAAAAAAACTAAAACCCAACTACGACTAAAAAGGTATAAACAAGACACCACAGACGTCACACGTGTTAGGGCATAAATCAAACAGATTACGTGTGACTCCGGATTTGTAATTTGTCTGTCTGTGGTGTCTTGTTTATACCTTTTTAGTCGTAGTTGGGTTTTAGTTTTTATTACTTTAATTTTTTTTTAATTCTTTTGGGGTTATATTATATATATTTTTGAAATGTGCTCATTAAGTCCTTTCATTTGATACCCAACATGGTACGATCAAACAATATTTTTTTTTAGTTCCTGACTTTATGTCCTCTAGAGGGCGCCATTTTTAATTTAGTGTGACGTCACATAGCCTATAACCAGCGGACGATCAAGACGCTTCCAACGATACCTCATTTGTGAAATTGTGATGAGTCGTTTAGAAGATAAGGGAACAGATGAACACACATACATACATACATACATACATACATATATACATACATACATACATACCGGTAAAAATCATAACCCTCCTTTTTTCTTCGCCGTAGTCGGGTAAAAAACAAGCTGTTAGCAACCGTTAACTGAAGCAGGGCGGCTAACTTAACGAAAGATAAGTTAAAAAAACTTTTTACAAAAAAAAAAAAGCAACCGACTTCCAAAAAAACACTAAAAACGTGAAAAATAACTTTAATTTCGGAAGTCGGTGTCTTTGCTTTTCAATTTTCGTTTTTTGCCACCGACACGGCGCGGGCGTGGAAAATCCTTATGGATGTCATAATAAAAAATGCTTATTTTTGTTATACAGTGTTTCGAGTCATAATTAATAGACTGGCGGAGCTGGTGTATTTTTCCCACAGTGGTATTCAAGATGTCATTAATGATACTCTTTTACCAAACGAGGTGGCGCTACATCCAGTACCCACTCTTGTTGGTTGCCGGTGTAGCGCGTTAGCTTTTAGGTCAGTCTGTTACTAACTCTGTTGCAAGCAAGTGAAATAATAAAAGTATTAAGTGTGCATAAAAGTGAGTTTTATTGGAGCAGACTCTACACTACTGAAACAAAAAAAAAATGGTTAGAAAATGTCGTAAGATATAAAACCTAACCTAAAATAGCCTATAACATAACCTAACATAATCTCCGAACCTAACATCAACTTAACATTATCGGCACTGAACAACCCTGGGACAGATTTTGATGAGCCTTGGCCTGAGTAAAGGGAGAAGTGATGTCTTCAAAACTACAGTGGTTTCATCTGTGGCGAAGCTGGGTGTGTTTTACCCACGATTCTTTAAAAATTACATTATTAAAATTCTTAAGGATCGGCAGTAGGCTCCATAGGTTTTACACAATGTATTTTTGATTGAATTTATTTTTATTTTATTTTTTATCTTGTTTGTTCCATTTTTTTAATATTTTTTTAATAGAATATTGTTTATCTTTTTAACCGACTTCTTCAAAAAGGAGGAGGTTCTCAATTCGTCTGTATGTTTTTTTTTTTTTTTTTTTGTCTGTATGTTACTCGATTACTCCGCTAATTATGAATCGATTTTGATGATTCTTTTTTTGCTTGGTAGGTCATGCTTCAGAGGTGGTCCCATATAAATTTTATTAACTTTGCTTGCGTAGTTTTTGAGTTAGCTTCAATAATTACGTATTTTTTTCACTTAGTGTATGTAGACGATATATTGTTTGACTCCGTCACTGTTATTTACATAGCAGGTAGTGATATTCGAATTTGTGTGGGGTAGGTACCACAACTAAAAAGTGAAAAATAAAAACTTTTTACAAAAAAAAAAGCAACCGACTTCCAAAAAAACACTAAAAACGTGAAAAATAACTTTAATTTCGGAAGTCGGTGTCTTTGCTTTTCAATTTTCGTTTTTTGCCACCGACTTCCGAAATTTTTCTCCGAAATCTTACTGACTAAAACCCACCCGTGTTCTTTCAGTTGCCTGTTGCCAGAGTCCCGGTATCCCTTTCGGACTATTCCGCAACCCTGGCAGGCATCGGTCCTAACGGACCCCGTCAGGTGTGCTGACATCTCTTTGACGGCAAGCTACCCATTGCTCGCCGTCCGCAAGCCCGCGCCTATGGTGGGCGGGAATCTGCCTGGGATTCCCGACGCCCGGGGTGTCTCCAGCGGCGGCGGTTAGGGGCGTGAGGGCGCAGGCTTTGCCTCTCCCTCACGCGTTCCGCTTCCTCCTTCGCGAGCATCACTGCTTCGCAGAAGGAGGTGACCGCCTCCCATGTCCTCTCGCTCCGTACCATGACCTAGACCAGGGCCGGACGCGAGAGGTCAGTGCCGCCAATCGCCTCCACGAGGACACGGCGGTGCTCCGCCCAAGCAGGGCACACCTCCACCGTATGCTCCACCGTGTCCTCCGGACGATCCGCACAGTGGTGACACCCGGGCGTTTCCTCCCGCCTAATCCTGCACAGGTACCTCCCGAAGCTGCCATGTCCGGTGAGGACCTGCGTCAGGCGGAAGGTGAGGACGCCGTGGCGCCTCTCCAGCCACTCCTCAAAGAGGGGACTTATCGCCGCAATTGTGGCGTGCCCAGCACTGGGTTGCGACAATCGCACTCTCCATCCCGCCATTAGATCCTGCCGGAGCTCTGTCCGTTGTGCCGCGATTTCTCGCGGACACGGCATACCCCTGCGCTTTGCCTTCTCAGCTTCTCACTGAGCTGGCTCAAACCGGTTTGCCCTCTAGCGGGCGCCGGTGTGCCCCCCGCGCCTCTTGTCCGTGACAGGCCACGCACACATCGCTGTGCGTGTAGTAGTGTTCCCGCGCGAGACGTTAGTATGAAGCTTACAGTCTGCTCCTTATTTAGTCTTGTCTGTGTATCCGTATAGAAAATGTATGTATAGAAAATGTCTTTTTCTACGTGAAATCTACTGATGCCTTAGTGTGTTTGTGTGTAGTGCAGATGGAGTGCTTTGATCCTAGATAAAGTGTAACAAAAGTATGAGGTAAATGCCTAAGCGTAGAATGAGGTCCGTGAGTCCGTGATATCAAACGATTTATATAGTAGTGAGCGTAGGTATTGTACGTTCTATGGATCACAATGCTTTTATACCCATTGATATCTAACAAATACGAGTACCTATCCCTACAAAGTTCTATCAATCCGTTTTCAAAGGAATACATAGTACTGGAAAAAGTTGCCAAAGGTTCTACTCACACAATGGGATGTAAGAAGAAAACAATAGTTAGGTACTAGCAAGTACGCTTATTGATCGGAAGTAATCGGAACTGTTCGGAAGCAAGCACCCCGATCCGGAAAAAAACTTTAACTTCGGAAGTCGGTGGCAAAAAACAAAAAATTGAAAAGCAAAGACATCGACTTTCGAAATTAAAGTAATTTTTCACTTTTTTGTGTTTTTTTTGGATTTCGGTTGTTTTTTTTTTGGTAAAAAGTTTTTATTTTCCACTTTTTCGTTGTGGTACCTACCCCACACAAATTCGCTGCTATGTAAATAACAGTGACGGAGTCAAATAATAATTATCGTCTACATAGTTTGTGGGAAAAAATACGTAATATTGAAGCTAACTCAAAAACTACGCAAGCAAAGTTATAAAATGTATATGGGACCTCTGAAGCATGGACCTACCAAACAAAAAAGAATCATCAAAATCGATTTATAATTGGCGGAGTAATCGTGTAACATACACAAAAAAAAAAACATACAGATGAATTGAGACCCTCCTCCTTTTTGAAGAAGTCGGTTTATTTATTTATTTATTACATTTGGGAAAACAAACAGTAGTATAATAAGCATAAACAGTGTTGTCTTATAATTAAACTTAACAAATATACTACCCACAACATTTTCCACAGATTACTACGCTATATAATAAAAAAACTAAAACCCAACTACGACTAAAAAGGTATAAACAAGACACCACAGACGTCACACGTGTTAGGGCATAAATCAAACAGATTACGTGTGACTCCGGATTTGTAATTTGTCTGTCTGTGGTGTCTTGTTTATACCTTTTTAGTCGTAGTTGGGTTTTAGTTTTTATTACTTTAATTTTTTTTTAATTCTTTTGGGGTTATATTATATATATTTTTGAAATGTGCTCATTAAGTCCTTTCATTTGATACCCAACATGGTACGATCAAACAATATTTTTTTTTAGTTCCTGACTTTATGTCCTCTAGAGGGCGCCATTTTTAATTTAGTGTGACGTCACATAGCCTATAACCAGCGGACGATCAAGACGCTTCCAACGATACCTCATTTGTGAAATTGTGATGAGTCGTTTAGAAGATAAGGGAACAGATGAACACACATACATACATACATACATACATACATATATACATACATACATACATACCGGTAAAAATCATAACCCTCCTTTTTTCTTCGCCGTAGTCGGGTAAAAAACAAGCTGTTAGCAACCGTTAACTGAAGCAGGGCGGCTAACTTAACGAAAGATAAGTTAAAAAAACTTTTTACAAAAAAAAAAAGCAACCGACTTCCAAAAAAACACTAAAAACGTGAAAAATAACTTTAATTTCGGAAGTCGGTGTCTTTGCTTTTCAATTTTCGTTTTTTGCCACCGACACGGCGCGGGCGTGGAAAATCCTTATGGATGTCATAATAAAAAATGCTTATTTTTGTTATACAGTGTTTCGAGTCATAATTAATAGACTGGCGGAGCTGGTGTATTTTTCCCACAGTGGTATTCAAGATGTCATTAATGATACTCTTTTACCAAACGAGGTGGCGCTACATCCAGTACCCACTCTTGTTGGTTGCCGGTGTAGCGCGTTAGCTTTTAGGTCAGTCTGTTACTAACTCTGTTGCAAGCAAGTGAAATAATAAAAGTATTAAGTGTGCATAAAAGTGAGTTTTATTGGAGCAGACTCTACACTACTGAAACAAAAAAAAAATGGTTAGAAAATGTCGTAAGATATAAAACCTAACCTAAAATAGCCTATAACATAACCTAACATAATCTCCGAACCTAACATCAACTTAACATTATCGGCACTGAACAACCCCGGGACAGATTTTGATGAGCCTTGGCCTGAGTAAAGGGAGAAGTGATGTCTTCAAAACTACAGTGGTTTCATCTGTGGCGAAGCTGGGTGTGTTTTACCCACGATTCTTTAAAAATGACATTATTAAAATTCTTAAGGATCGGCAGTAGGCTCCATAGGTTTTACACAATGTATTTTTGATTGAATTTATTTTTATTTTATTTTTTATCTTGTTTGTTCCATTTTTTTTATATTTTTTTAATAGAATATTGTTTATCTTTTTAACCGACTTCTTAAAAAAGGAGGAGGTTCTCAATTCGTCTGTATGTTTTTTTTTTTTTTTTTTGTCTGTATGTTACTCGATTACTCCGCTAATTATGAATCGATTTTGATGATTCTTTTTTTGCTTGGTAGGTCATGCTTCAGAGGTGGTCCCATATAAATTTTATTAACTTTGCTTGCGTAGTTTTTGAGTTAGCTTCAATAATTACGTATTTTTTTCACTTAGTGTATGTAGACGATATATTGTTTGACTCCGTCACTGTTATTTACATAGCAGGTAGTGATATTCGAATTTGTGTGGGGTAGGTACCACAACTAAAAAGTGAAAAATAAAAACTTTTTACAAAAAAAAAAGCAACCGACTTCCAAAAAAACACTAAAAACGTGAAAAATAACTTTAATTTCGGAAGTCGGTGTCTTTGCTTTTCAATTTTCGTTTTTTGCCACCGACTTCCGAAATTTAAGTTATTTTTCACGTTTTTAGTGTTTTTTTGGAAGTCGGTTGCTTTTTTTTTTGTAAAAAGTTTTTATTTTTCACTTTTTAGTTGTGGTACCTACCCCACACAAATTCGAATATCACTACCTGCTATGTAAATAACAGTGACGGAGTCAAACAATATATCGTCTACATACACTAAGTGAAAAAAATACGTAATTATTGAAGCTAACTCAAAAACTACGCAAGCAAAGTTAATAAAATTTATATGGGACCACCTCTGAAGCATGACCTACCAAGCAAAAAAAGAATCATCAAAATCGATTCATAATTAGCGGAGTAATCGAGTAACATACAGACAAAAAAAAAAAAAAAAAACATACAGACGAATTGAGAACCTCCTCCTTTTTTAAGAAGTCGGTTAAAAAGATAAACAATATTCTATTAAAAAAATATAAAAAAAATGGAACAAACAAGATAAAAAATAAAATAAAAATAAATTCAATCAAAAATACATTGTGTAAAACCTATGGAGCCTACTGCCGATCCTTAAGAATTTTAATAATGTCATTTTTAAAGAATCGTGGGTAAAACACACCCAGCTTCGCCACAGATGAAACCACTGTAGTTTTGAAGACATCACTTCTCCCTTTACTCAGGCCAAGGCTCATCAAAATCTGTCCCGGGGTTGTTCAGTGCCGATAATGTTAAGTTGATGTTAGGTTCGGAGATTATGTTAGGTTATGTTATAGGCTATTTTAGGTTAGGTTTTATATCTTACGACATTTTCTAACCATTTTTTTTTTGTTTCAGTAGTGTAGAGTCTGCTCCAATAAAACTCACTTTTATGCACACTTAATACTTTTATTATTTCACTTGCTTGCAACAGAGTTAGTAACAGACTGACCTAAAAGCTAACGCGCTACACCGGCAACCAACAAGAGTGGGTACTGGATGTAGCGCCACCTCGTTTGGTAAAAGAGTATCATTAATGACATCTTGAATACCACTGTGGGAAAAATACACCAGCTCCGCCAGTCTATTAATTATGACTCGAAACACTGTATAACAAAAATAAGCATTTTTTATTATGACATCCATAAGGATTTTCCACGCCCGCGCCGTGTCGGTGGCAAAAAACGAAAATTGAAAAGCAAAGACACCGACTTCCGAAATTAAAGTTATTTTTCACGTTTTTAGTGTTTTTTTGGAAGTCGGTTGCTTTTTTTTTTTGTAAAAAGTTTTTTTAACTTATCTTTCGTTAAGTTAGCCGCCCTGCTTCAGTTAACGGTTGCTAACAGCTTGTTTTTTACCCGACTACGGCGAAGAAAAAAGGAGGGTTATGATTTTTACCGGTATGTATGTATGTATGTATATATGTATGTATGTATGTATGTATGTATGTGTGTTCATCTGTTCCCTTATCTTCTAAACGACTCATCACAATTTCACAAATGAGGTATCGTTGGAAGCGTCTTGATCGTCCGCTGGTTATAGGCTATGTGACGTCACACTAAATTAAAAATGGCGCCCTCTAGAGGACATAAAGTCAGGAACTAAAAAAAAATATTGTTTGATCGTACCATGTTGGGTATCAAATGAAAGGACTTAATGAGCACATTTCAAAAATATATATAATATAACCCCAAAAGAATTAAAAAAAAATTAAAGTAATAAAAACTAAAACCCAACTACGACTAAAAAGGTATAAACAAGACACCACAGACAGACAAATTACAAATCCGGAGTCACACGTAATCTGTTTGATTTATGCCCTAACACGTGTGACGTCTGTGGTGTCTTGTTTATACCTTTTTAGTCGTAGTTGGGTTTTAGTTTTTTTATTATATAGCGTAGTAATCTGTGGAAAATGTTGTGGGTAGTATATTTGTTAAGTTTAATTATAAGACAACACTGTTTATGCTTATTATACTACTGTTTGTTTTCCCAAATGTAATAAATAAATAAATAAACCGACTTCTTCAAAAAGGAGGAGGGTCTCAATTCATCTGTATGTTTTTTTTTTTGTGTATGTTACACGATTACTCCGCCAATTATAAATCGATTTTGATGATTCTTTTTTGTTTGGTAGGTCCATGCTTCAGAGGTCCCATATACATTTTATAACTTTGCTTGCGTAGTTTTTGAGTTAGCTTCAATATTACGTATTTTTTCCCACAAACTATGTAGACGATAATTATTATTTGACTCCGTCACTGTTATTTACATAGCAGCGAATTTGTGTGGGGTAGGTACCACAACGAAAAAGTGGAAAATAAAAACTTTTTACCAAAAAAAAAACAACCGAAATCCAAAAAAAACACAAAAAAGTGAAAAATTACTTTAATTTCGAAAGTCGATGTCTTTGCTTTTCAATTTTTTGTTTTTTGCCACCGACTTCCGAAGTTAAAGTTTTTTTCCGGATCGGGGTGCTTGCTTCCGAACAGTTCCGATTACTTCCGATCAATAAGCGTACTTGCTAGTACCTAACTATTGTTTTCTTCTTACATCCCATTGTGTGAGTAGAACCTTTGGCAACTTTTTCCAGTACTATGTATTCCTTTGAAAACGGATTGATAGAACTTTGTAGGGATAGGTACTCGTATTTGTTAGATATCAATGGGTATAAAAGCATTGTGATCCATAGAACGTACAATACCTACGCTCACTACTATATAAATCGTTTGATATCACGGACTCACGGACCTCATTCTACGCTTAGGCATTTACCTCATACTTTTGTTACACTTTATCTAGGATCAAAGCACTCCATCTGCACTACACACAAACACACTAAGGCATCAGTAGATTTCACGTAGAAAAAGACATTTTCTATACATACATTTTCTATACGGATACACAGACAAGACTAAATAAGGAGCAGACTGTAAGCTTCATACTAACGTCTCGCGCGGGAACACTACTACACGCACAGCGATGTGTGCGTGGCCTGTCACGGACAAGAGGCGCGGGGGGCACACCGGCGCCCGCTAGAGGGCAAACCGGTTTGAGCCAGCTCAGTGAGAAGCTGAGAAGGCAAAGCGCAGGGGTATGCCGTGTCCGCGAGAAATCGCGGCACAACGGACAGAGCTCCGGCAGGATCTAATGGCGGGATGGAGAGTGCGATTGTCGCAACCCAGTGCTGGGCACGCCACAATTGCGGCGATAAGTCCCCTCTTTGAGGAGTGGCTGGAGAGGCGCCACGGCGTCCTCACCTTCCGCCTGACGCAGGTCCTCACCGGACATGGCAGCTTCGGGAGGTACCTGTGCAGGATTAGGCGGGAGGAAACGCCCGGGTGTCACCACTGTGCGGATCGTCCGGAGGACACGGTGGAGCATACGGTGGAGGTGTGCCCTGCTTGGGCGGAGCACCGCCGTGTCCTCGTGGAGGCGATTGGCGGCACTGACCTCTCGCGTCCGGCCCTGGTCTAGGTCATGGTACGGAGCGAGAGGACATGGGAGGCGGTCACCTCCTTCTGCGAAGCAGTGATGCTCGCGAAGGAGGAAGCGGAACGCGTGAGGGAGAGGCAAAGCCTGCGCCCTCACGCCCCTAACCGCCGCCGCTGGAGACACCCCGGGCGTCGGGAATCCCAGGCAGATTCCCGCCCACCATAGGCGCGGGCTTGCGGACGGCGAGCAATGGGTAGCTTGCCGTCAAAGAGATGTCAGCACACCTGACGGGGTCCGTTAGGACCGATGCCTGCCAGGGTTGCGGAATAGTCCGAAAGGGATACCGGGACTCTGGCAACAGGCAACTGAAAGAACACGGGTGGGTTTTAGTCAGTAAGATTTCGGAGAAAAATTTCGGAAGTCGGTGGCAAAAAACGAAAATTGAAAAGCAAAGACACCGACTTCCGAAATTAAAGTTATTTTTCACGTTTTTAGTGTTTTTTTGGAAGTCGGTTGCTTTTTTTTTTGTAAAAAGTTTTTATTTTTCACTTTTTAGTTGTGGTACCTACCCCACACAAATTCGAATATCACTACCTGCTATGTAAATAACAGTGACGGAGTCAAACAATATATCGTCTACATACACTAAGTGAAAAAAATACGTAATTATTGAAGCTAACTCAAAAACTACGCAAGCAAAGTTAATAAAATTTATATGGGACCACCTCTGAAGCATGACCTACCAAGCAAAAAAAGAATCATCAAAATCGATTCATAATTAGCGGAGTAATCGAGTAACATACAGACAAAAAAAAAAAAAAAAAAACATACAGACGAATTGAGAACCTCCTCCTTTTTGAAGAAGTCGGTTAAAAAGATAAACAATATTCTATTAAAAAAATATTAAAAAAATGGAACAAACAAGATAAAAAATAAAATAAAAATAAATTCAATCAAAAATACATTGTGTAAAACCTATGGAGCCTACTGCCGATCCTTAAGAATTTTAATAATGTAATTTTTAAAGAATCGTGGGTAAAACACACCCAGCTTCGCCACAGATGAAACCACTGTAGTTTTGAAGACATCACTTCTCCCTTTACTCAGGCCAAGGCTCATCAAAATCTGTCCCAGGGTTGTTCAGTGCCGATAATGTTAAGTTGATGTTAGGTTCGGAGATTATGTTAGGTTATGTTATAGGCTATTTTAGGTTAGGTTTTATATCTTACGACATTTTCTAACCATTTTTTTTTTGTTTCAGTAGTGTAGAGTCTGCTCCAATAAAACTCACTTTTATGCACACTTAATACTTTTATTATTTCACTTGCTTGCAACAGAGTTAGTAACAGACTGACCTAAAAGCTAACGCGCTACACCGGCAACCAACAAGAGTGGGTACTGGATGTAGCGCCACCTCGTTTGGTAAAAGAGTATCATTAATGACATCTTGAATACCACTGTGGGAAAAATACACCAGCTCCGCCAGTCTATTAATTATGACTCGAAACACTGTATAACAAAAATAAGCATTTTTTATTATGACATCCATAAGGATTTTCCACGCCCGCGCCGTGTCGGTGGCAAAAAACGAAAATTGAAAAGCAAAGACACCGACTTCCGAAATTAAAGTTATTTTTCACGTTTTTAGTGTTTTTTTGGAAGTCGGTTGCTTTTTTTTTTTGTAAAAAGTTTTTTTAACTTATCTTTCGTTAAGTTAGCCGCCCTGCTTCAGTTAACGGTTGCTAACAGCTTGTTTTTTACCCGACTACGGCGAAGAAAAAAGGAGGGTTATGATTTTTACCGGTATGTATGTATGTATGTATATATGTATGTATGTATGTATGTATGTATGTGTGTTCATCTGTTCCCTTATCTTCTAAACGACTCATCACAATTTCACAAATGAGGTATCGTTGGAAGCGTCTTGATCGTCCGCTGGTTATAGGCTATGTGACGTCACACTAAATTAAAAATGGCGCCCTCTAGAGGACATAAAGTCAGGAACTAAAAAAAAATATTGTTTGATCGTACCATGTTGGGTATCAAATGAAAGGACTTAATGAGCACATTTCAAAAATATATATAATATAACCCCAAAAGAATTAAAAAAAAATTAAAGTAATAAAAACTAAAACCCAACTACGACTAAAAAGGTATAAACAAGACACCACAGACAGACAAATTACAAATCCGGAGTCACACGTAATCTGTTTGATTTATGCCCTAACACGTGTGACGTCTGTGGTGTCTTGTTTATACCTTTTTAGTCGTAGTTGGGTTTTAGTTTTTTTATTATATAGCGTAGTAATCTGTGGAAAATGTTGTGGGTAGTATATTTGTTAAGTTTAATTATAAGACAACACTGTTTATGCTTATTATACTACTGTTTGTTTTCCCAAATGTAATAAATAAATAAATAAACCGACTTCTTCAAAAAGGAGGAGGGTCTCAATTCATCTGTATGTTTTTTTTTTTGTGTATGTTACACGATTACTCCGCCAATTATAAATCGATTTTGATGATTCTTTTTTGTTTGGTAGGTCCATGCTTCAGAGGTCCCATATACATTTTATAACTTTGCTTGCGTAGTTTTTGAGTTAGCTTCAATATTACGTATTTTTTCCCACAAACTATGTAGACGATAATTATTATTTGACTCCGTCACTGTTATTTACATAGCAGCGAATTTGTGTGGGGTAGGTACCACAACGAAAAAGTGGAAAATAAAAACTTTTTACCAAAAAAAAAACAACCGAAATCCAAAAAAAACACAAAAAAGTGAAAAATTACTTTAATTTCGAAAGTCGATGTCTTTGCTTTTCAATTTTTTGTTTTTTGCCACCGACTTCCGAAGTTAAAGTTTTTTTCCGGATCGGGGTGCTTGCTTCCGAACAGTTCCGATTACTTCCGATCAATAAGCGTACTTGCTAGTACCTAACTATTGTTTTCTTCTTACATCCCATTGTGTGAGTAGAACCTTTGGCAACTTTTTCCAGTACTATGTATTCCTTTGAAAACGGATTGATAGAACTTTGTAGGGATAGGTACTCGTATTTGTTAGATATCAATGGGTATAAAAGCATTGTGATCCATAGAACGTACAATACCTACGCTCACTACTATATAAATCGTTTGATATCACGGACTCACGGACCTCATTCTACGCTTAGGCATTTACCTCATACTTTTGTTACACTTTATCTAGGATCAAAGCACTCCATCTGCACTACACACAAACACACTAAGGCATCAGTAGATTTCACGTAGAAAAAGACATTTTCTATACATACATTTTCTATACGGATACACAGACAAGACTAAATAAGGAGCAGACTGTAAGCTTCATACTAACGTCTCGCGCGGGAACACTACTACACGCACAGCGATGTGTGCGTGGCCTGTCACGGACAAGAGGCGCGGGGGGCACACCGGCGCCCGCTAGAGGGCAAACCGGTTTGAGCCAGCTCAGTGAGAAGCTGAGAAGGCAAAGCGCAGGGGTATGCCGTGTCCGCGAGAAATCGCGGCACAACGGACAGAGCTCCGGCAGGATCTAATGGCGGGATGGAGAGTGCGATTGTCGCAACCCAGTGCTGGGCACGCCACAATTGCGGCGATAAGTCCCCTCTTTGAGGAGTGGCTGGAGAGGCGCCACGGCGTCCTCACCTTCCGCCTGACGCAGGTCCTCACCGGACATGGCAGCTTCGGGAGGTACCTGTGCAGGATTAGGCGGGAGGAAACGCCCGGGTGTCACCACTGTGCGGATCGTCCGGAGGACACGGTGGAGCATACGGTGGAGGTGTGCCCTGCTTGGGCGGAGCACCGCCGTGTCCTCGTGGAGGCGATTGGCGGCACTGACCTCTCGCGTCCGGCCCTGGTCTAGGTCATGGTACGGAGCGAGAGGACATGGGAGGCGGTCACCTCCTTCTGCGAAGCAGTGATGCTCGCGAAGGAGGAAGCGGAACGCGTGAGGGAGAGGCAAAGCCTGCGCCCTCACGCCCCTAACCGCCGCCGCTGGAGACACCCCGGGCGTCGGGAATCCCAGGCAGATTCCCGCCCACCATAGGCGCGGGCTTGCGGACGGCGAGCAATGGGTAGCTTGCCGTCAAAGAGATGTCAGCACACCTGACGGGGTCCGTTAGGACCGATGCCTGCCAGGGTTGCGGAATAGTCCGAAAGGGATACCGGGACTCTGGCAACAGGCAACTGAAAGAACACGGGTGGGTTTTAGTCAGTAAGAGTCTGACACGCCCTTCCGCTCCGCCCAGAGCGGGAGAAGTCATATGATGATTTCCCAACCAAAAAAAAAAAAAAAAAGGGTTATGCCGTGTGCCAGCGGCAGCGATACGTACAACGCGGAAGTTTCGTTTTTTATTTTAAAAATGCCAAATTGGTGTAGTATGTGTTTTAATAATAGTAGGAAAACCAAAGAAATTTCTTTTTTTTATATCCAAAGGATCCTGTCAGGGAATTATCTATATCTACCTATACTACACATACTTAAACCTTACACATTTTTAATGCATACTACAGAATTATTTAGTTACGAGTTATCCAAAATAACTAGGATAGCGATAAGGTTTTCCCATAAGAATTATTATTTATTATTCTTATTTTTAAGTAGGTACCGCGTTTATTGGCGTATTATTGTTCGTCTCCTATTTGTTTCGTATTTTTGTTTTAGTGGGTATGTAGGTACCAAAGTATGTTTGTAGGCCGTCTTAGCGCATGAAGAATATAACTGCGTGTGTATAACTGAGTGTTTGTTCACGTGGTCTTAGCAAGTTGCCGTTTGAACTTTTCTATTAGATAGGTACCTACTTACTTAAAATACGTTCATGAAATAGTAAAACAAGCAAGGAAAGCTTATAGTTTCGCCATGTCCGTCTGTCCGTCCGTCCGTAAGTCACAGTAATTTTGATAAGTAAGTACCTAAGTAGTTAAGTAAGTAGGTACCTAACCTAACCAACTACAAAAAAGTAGGTATCTATGTATGTAGGTTTAGCTATTTCACAGTAAAATAATTACATAAGTACATTTTATTATCGTTTTTTATTAGCATAACCTTAATCAGCCTAGGTAATTAGGTATAATGTTAACCATTTCGCCTTTCAAAGATACACAATTTTTTTTTGTTCCGTACTTATATTGGATAACGGAAAACTTATCAGTGCCTGTCCTTCCTTTCGTCCGTCCGTCTGTCCGTTCGTCCGTCCGGCCATCCGTCGTCCGTCCATCTGTGCTCATTGCCGAATCTCGAGTCCCACTTGCCCGGTTTTATTTTATTTTCAATAACCGAGTGACAGTCCTATGAAAGTAGGTCAGAATTTTGAGCTCTGTTAGGAAGCTTTCATTCTGCTCTTATTTATTCTGTGCACAGACTACACACTGTTCAGTGTCGTGTTGTTTGCAGGACGAAGTTGCCACCAGTCGGGAGAACTCGGCAGAGTTCCGGAGTGTTCGAGACAGGCGGAACCGCCTCTGCACCGATACCAACTTTGTTGTCTGCCAACCAGCTCAGCTCGAGCCTAGCTGACAGTCAGTGATGTGACTTGTGACTATTGTTTGACATTAGAAACTCTTGCAGAAAACTACAGTAGCCAAAAATTACAGACGCCTTGTAAACGTTTGTAACGGTTGTTCTTCTTTATTAATTTAAAATGTTTTTGGATAAATGAACATCCTCAGTTGAACATGGTCTTCCCGAGGAATGTTTCAACAAGGAACGGTCAAACGAGAAATTACCACTGTTTCGAAGCGAATCGGTAATCACAGTTTGCTATTAATATCGGCTTGGCATTTATATTTACCTTCATACTATCTTTAGTTAGTAGGTACCTAATACAATCATAATATAGGTATCCACTTTGAACCACAATTATAATATCTGTCTGTAATAGCTGGTGGTAATCGATTCTTAATTAAAGCAGAGTTAATGAAATGCCTATAATGTTGTGTCTGTCAATCATCTGATGGCGATACATTCATCCATACATCCGTATGGTATGTCCTCATATTAGGTATCTTTAGTTCTTAGCGTAAAGCGAGAAACGACATCGTGTTTCGTGTTACATGATATGATTACTTGCAAATAAGAAAGTATTTCTGCTGGGAGTGGCTCGCTAGTTGCTAATTTGCCACTGCGCCGCATGCCATGCGCTCCTTTGCCTGCGTCGCCGTAGTTTCAAACAGGTCTCGGCAAAAGGAATAACGAATATGGAGCACGAAACGAATGCACTTACGCTGTCCGACAGCTGTCGTCTACAAGTAAGTACCTTCCATAAATATATTATGGTATAAGTTGTGTGCTACTGGTAGGTACATATATACACATGCAAAACACAATAAGTACAAGGATTTACAATTTCAAAACGCTACTACCTCAAATTGCTTAGCATGATCTTCCGTTATATCGAAAATACAACAGCATAATTTTTGAAATAAATACATATAATATCTTAAAGTTGAGGAATAATGTTATGTACTATGTTTGACGAAAATAGGATTCCATACAATTTTCTCTATAGAAAAAAAAACTAAAGTTAACTCCAAACCGAACAATAAATCGCTGGTTTTCGAAAAATACTTCAAATTGTATCAAGCAGCGACTATGTTTTTAACTTTTTTTTAATTTCTATTATTTTCGCCGTAAAAAGCAATTACCTAATCTTGGCGCGTTGGAGCCGCCATCACCAACACCCGACTCCATCCCGCTCTCATCAGCCCGCGAGCTGTATGGTGCGAGCGAAATAATTGGAGCTGAGGTAGTGTGAGCTCTTAATCTGTTTATAGTTTAAAAAAAAGTGTGGGGTCGGGGGAACACCCACGTTATTTTTTGCATAATAGCTTAACGTCACGCAGCCGTCACGTGCCGATTTTTTTGGTATCCATCTTGGATTTTCATTTTGACCCCACTATCGGCTTTAGCACCGTCGAAAACTATGAAAACGACACCAATGACGTAAAAATGAACATTTTATGAAAACATTGGCAAAGAAGTTCCATCAGAGCTGAATATGATTTAATTTACCAGTTCAGCATTATATAATAATTTAACAGAGTGCTGTGAAAATGATATTTGTACACCGTGCACTGAACTAGCGAAATCGCGAGATGCGATCGATGAATTATTTATATTATCGAGTTAAAAATAAATAAGACTGTATGCCCTAGAAATAACGCAGGGCGGGGTCCTCGACGGATATGGTACACAAATATTTTACTATATAACGCGTCTCGCTCTCTACGCTACGTTTAAAATGCTAGGTAAGTAATACAAATGAAGGGGCACTGCCGGACATCGTATGTAACATATCATTACTATTGTAACACATATGCATAGATTAGCAGCTCTCTTTTATTCGTATGTTTGTGGCTCGTTCGTGTAACGATAGCTCCCGATCGACACCGTTATCGATACCGTACTACGTAGAGAACTGTAATTGTTATGCATCATGTTTATGATATACGTAATTACTTAGCCATGATATCCAGTTCCAAATTATCCGGGTTAATGAAGTTTAATTGCTGGATGTTTTAGGAGCTCTTAGCCCAGTTTATGGATAAACCCAGCAATGGTAATATTTCTTAGTGCAATAGTAGTGTTGTGACGTGTGAATTAGTGCACAGACGGGCTCGGTCCCGCTAGCCTATGTAACGGCACGTAGGTCGCGTACTCGCGTCGCTCCGGGTGCGCGCGCGCAGGCACAAAGCGGTGATTGCTGCGATTGTCGCGCAGCGCTGCGACTGAGATATAGTCGGCCTGTCAAGTGCAGCCTTGTGCATTACGTGCCCAACACTGTGAAATTGTGCCCTCGCATACTTACAACACCCGTTATACATAAAGCTTCCGCATACAAATATAATGCGCCATATAGTCAGTAAAGTAACTGTCACAGTTTCTGGTTCAGAATCATCACAAATTGCCTTTCATCTAATTATTGTTAATTTATAAGGTAATGTAAGCACGACGCTACACGACGCTACACGACACTACACGACATTACACGACACTACACGACACTACACGACGCTAGTCTGACTTTTTTGACTGACTTCTAAACAGATGTGTCTGGTGTAGACCGTAAGCAATAAAACATGTTTACAGAAAAAAAAACAGATTCCCAAAAAATACACCACAAAGTGAAAAATAGGCTACAATAATTTCGGTAGTCGGTGTCTTTGAATTTGTATTTTAGTTTTTTGCCAACGAGTTTTATTTTTCACTTTTTAGTTTTTGTGGTACACCCGGCTACTGAACTATCAAGCTATACATTTCTTAATCTTGCATTTTATAGGATTTCTGTACAATGAGAGAACAGGTTACACTGGAAATGTATAGCTAGATGTGAAGCCGTATATACCTACCCCACACAAATTGGAATACCAGCTACTAATGTTAATAACAGTCACAGGAAGTTATTCAAACATTTGACTAATTTTATTACAACAAAAAAAAAACGACTTCCAAAAAAAAACACTCAAAACTGAAAATTACTTTAATTTCGGAAGTCAGTGGTAAAAAACGAAAATTGAAAAGCAAAGACACCGGTTTTTTTTTTTTTTGTAAAAAGTTTTTATTTTTCACTTTTTAGTTGTGGTATCTACCCTACACAAATTCAAATACCACTAGCTGATGTAAATAACAGTGAAGGAGTAAATGAAAACATCGTCTAGATAAACTAAGTGGGAAAAATACGTAATATTGAAGCTAACTCAAAAACTACACAAGCAAAGTTAATAAAATTTATATGGGACCACCTCGGAAGCATGCGAAGCATGCATACCATACAAAATCAAGAATCACTCGATTTCTTCGCCAATGCAACAGTGATCGAACGATTGATGTTGGGTTCTTGTATATAAGTCCACTGCACGGTAAACTTTAATTGCGCGATGCAGGTGTAGGCCCCCCTCGCCCCTTGGATCTTGCCCCTTTTATTAAAATGTCCCTCTGGCCGCGTTTTTTAATAATTTTGGTGTACTGACTCGCCCCTTACGAAGGGGCGAGTGGAAAATTCGCATTTAAATAATTAATTTGATGTACCGACTCGCCCCTTGCGGCATTTCCTTTGAAATTTAACCAAAAAAGGTACAGTCAGACAGAAAAATGCACACATTATGAATAACGCTATATTTGATTACTTTAATAACTCTATCTGTAATCTCACCAACTCGTGACATTTGTAATAGTTGTTGCTACCTGGCTTACCTATAAGTAATAACAAAAGGAACCTTTTTCATAGGTCCAATAAACAAAACGTTTGGTAAAATATGTTACCCGTTGAGAAAATCGTATGAGAGTCGAATATATTATGAATGCTTTCTATTTGTATGTTCGTATTATAATGTGGAAGGGATCATGCGTTTTGCGATATTTTCTAATTAGTTTATTACTTAGTTCCAAGTGTAACTTTATGCAAAAAACGTAAATTTATGCAAGCCTAGTACTTTTTTGTTAGTTATAAACTATTTGTGTGCCTTTCATCCAAATCGTATTAGTGGGATAATACTAATGACGATTGTAATACTATCTTGTATTCATGCAAGCCTAGTACTTTTTGTTAGGTTTTGATTGAAGTTTTAAGAAAACAATATTTATTTTAATATTTAAAAATTTAGAATGCTGGTGTACTTTTGACCTACTAACAATCGGAGGCGACTAGGGCCATCTAATATTGAAAGGGGCGAGTGGGTACACTTAGGTAATTAGAGGCAAGATCCAAGGGGCGGTCCCCCGCCCGCCCCTTGGACCTACACCGTTTTGCATGTGGCGATGTAGATACTGCCACAGAATTTTCAAAATCGGTCCACAATTTCATGGACGGAAAACATTCGGAGAAATTAGGTACATAAAAATAAAAAATAAAGATTTCGACGAACCGAGAACCTCTTCCTTTTTTTGAAGTCGGTTAAAAACATGATCATGATGGAAATACCCAACGCTAAAGCAAATATAGAATCTAGATAACTTTGTTCGTTTTTAGCTTGTTCATTAGATTTTTTTTAGAAATTGTGGTACAATTAGCAACGGTCACATCTTGTTTATTTCACTGATTCACACCGCAGAATGTGAACATAATATTTTCGTAAAAACACGCAATTCGTGAAACTATAATAAAAACTGAATCATGAAACCTTATTATTTCAATTTTCGTTTAAACAATGGACCATGCTCCTAATTTATACACAGTTAAGATACTTTGTACCCGTGTGTTACAAGAAAACAATTCTCGAAGGTCCTTAAAAATAGCTCACTTCAATATTTTTATCTACTAAATTAATAACTGGTCACTGTCTGCAAGCTAGTTTATTTCATTACGATAAAATAATATACTTCGTTGGATAAAATTCATAAACTAAATTAACTAAAAGACTAAATTAAAGGACTAACTTACTGTATAAACCAATAAATACAAAAACAAAAGGACAGTTAGGCGTCTAAGTATTCTTCTGCATCGCTGTCATCCGGAAACGTGCCCAGTAGGCTGGCCGCATTGCCACGTTGAATGGCAATGCCAATTCTTTGACCAAAAAGAAAATTAATGTTGACATTTTTTATATTATACTATTGACATTTGTAATTAAAATTCTTTGGTTGTCATTTGAAAGTTGATTAAACAATTTGTAATTTATTTATGTTTCTTTGACATTTGTATTTGTTATACTCACAATTCTTGTTTTAGTACTATTTTATTATGACATGGTAATTTATAGTAGATTGTTGCATCGAGCGCAAAGTGAGTTATTAATGCACGAGGGTTATGTTTGTAAATTAATTAATAAAAATAAAATTTGTAAATTAACACGAGTGCATTAATTACTCACTTTACCAAGGTGCGTAATCTCTTTTCTTTCAACTATCAATGTACCTACCGTGATAAAATATACCTACTCAAGTTAATGAAAACAAAGTTATCCCGCGACTTTTGCGGCAAAAGGTTATTGACAATTTTTAAACTCAGCTCAACTCAGCTCAACTCAGCTCAACTCAGCTCGACTCTGTCAAAATCAAAATCAAAATCAAAATATTTTATTTCACATAAACCTACATGGGCACTTATGAAACGTCAGAAGCTAGGTGCACGGTTCCAATTGGTCGTTTCCTATGGAGAAGAGCCGGCAAGAAACTCCACTCACGTTACTCTTTTAAAATAATTGGCTTTTACAATATTTTCAAATTACAGTGTTAGTAGGCATGGGAGGACAATGTAGGCCTTTCAACAAGTAAGTACCAGGTACTTAACAAAATAGATGTTCAAGTAAATCTACAGTCCAATAAGCCTACAAAGTTCTCACATTCACAAAATAGAAAATAATCTATATAAAAGACAAACAATAAAAATAAAAATACCTATTTCAGCCAAATGACGTGATTGCTATTACAACTGTAACAAATTGAACAATTATCATGTCCACAAAAGCCACTAGGAGTTGAAATTAAATTGGAGGTATCTATAATAATAGGAATAATGTCAAATACAATGATTATGTCAAGGATGAATGTAAAGAGAATAAACATGGTAATTTGGGAGCAGTTAATAGACTCTTACATAATTATGCCGTTTATAAGGTACCAGGGAAGCCACATGTTCAGAAGGAATTATTGCCAAACTTCCTTGTCATCAACGTAGTCTTTAATCTTATAATATGCTTTTTTGATAAGGACACGTTTGATATGGGTTTTAAATTTTCCATCGCTAAGTTCTGTAACCGACTTTGGCAACTTGTTATAAAAGCGGATACTGTTTATGACTTGCTTGTTTTAGTTAATCTAAATTTGGGTATGACAATTTCGTGTCTACTACGTGTATTTATATTATGGAAATCGCTTCTTATTTTGAAAAGTCCTAAGTTTTTGCGAACATACAAAATACTTTCAAAGATATAGAGAGAAGACAGAGTCAGTATATCAATTTCTTTGAATTTGTTTCTAAGGGACTCGCGAGGACTCATTTTATAGATCGCGCGGATTGCCCTCTTCTGTAAAATGAAAATTGAATCTACGTCAGCTGCCAATCCCCACAGCAGAACGCCATAAGACATAATACTGTGGAAATAAGCAAAGTATACTAACCTAGCTGTGGCTATATCAGTCAACTGCCTTATTTTTCTTACTGTATATGCAGCTGAACTTAGTCTACCTGAAAGAGTTCTGATGTGGGCGCCCCATTGTAGTTTTGAATCTAAAGTAATTCCTAAAAATATAGTTTCTGTAATTGCATCTAGTTTCTTGCCATCAAGTTTTAGATTTAGACCCACTTGAGGTACATTTGGTAATGAGAACCTAACATTTAGTTTTGTTCGCATTAAGTAAAAGATTATTAGCTGCGAACCATTCCGAAAGAGTAGCCAGACTATCGTTGACATGTGAGACATCTGTATCTTTTCTATCTATTTTAAAAATAAGAGAAGTGTCGTCAGCGAATAGTATTATATCCGACAAGTTAGCCATCATGTAAGGAAGGTCATTTATATTAACTAGAAATAAGAAAGGGCCGAGTATTGAACCTTGAGGCACGCCCATTTTAACTAGAGACCCCGAGGACGTCGCCCCGTTAACATTTACTTTTTGCTGCCTGTTTCATAGGTAAGAAAGAACAAGATCAGCAGCTTGTCCACGAATTCCGTAGTGGTGTAATTTACAGATCAGTGTATTGTGGTCGACGCAGTCAAATGCTTTTGAGAGGTCACAGAAAATGCCAATTGCATCCTGGGACTTCTCCCAGGATTCTAAAATGTGACTGATGAGTTTTACTCCCGCGTCTGTCGTCGACCTACCTTTCGTGAAACCAAACTGGTGACTATGTAAAATCTGTATAACTCAGCTCGACTTTGCTCAACTCAGCTCAACTCAGCCCAACTCAGCTCAATTCAACTCAGCTCTGCTCAGCTCAGCTCACCTCAGCGTAACTCAGCCCAACTCAGCTCCACTCAGCGTAACTTAGCTCAACTCAGCTAAACTCCGCTCAACTCAGCTCAACTTAGCGTAACTCAGCGTAACTCAGCGTAACTCAGCGTAACTCAGCGTAACTCAGCGTAACTCAGCTCAACTCAACACAACTCAGACAGACAGATAGAGCCGGAGAGACGAGCCTTAGTAATAGGGCCCCGTTTTACCCTTTGGGTATGGGACCCTATTAACCGGCTCAAAACTGTAGTTGCCCAGGTTTTTGCGGCGCTTGAGGGTCCCAGCAGTCACAGCAGCGGCGCCAGCACAGCTCGCCGAGCTAGAAACATGGGATGGTGCAAGGGTGTCGACACAGGTTGTGTCCCACAACAGAGACCTACCCACCTTCCAAGGCAACACCGTCATAATATGCCATCTGGTCTCTTTCCATCGTCACGTGCCAAGCCGTTTGGTTCTAATACCGCTGGTACGCCAGCGGTGACAAGGGCTCGACGAATAATATCGTTGATGTTGGCATGCCGTGCTATGTGGCCTGCGCTCCTGCAGCAGGACAGGCCATGGTGCCCATCTACTAAGCAAAACAAACAAAAATCATTTAATACTGTGTAGGGCCAATTATTGCGTAGGTAAGGTCCTCAATTAGGGGGAGTTTACCTTGTTTGAATTCTGAACTTCTGAACTTGGTTAAAGCCGAAAAATACAAAACACCATCACGTCGTCGGGGTATGCAGAAAGGTGTAGGCCCCGCTCACCCCTTGGATCTTGCCCCTTTCATTAAAATGTCCCACTCGCCCCGTTTTTTAATAATCTTGGTGTACCGACTCGCCCCTTACGAAGGGGCGAGTGGAAAATTGACAATTAAATAATTATTTTGATGTACCGATTCGCCCCTTCTTTTTTCCGATTTGCTTTGAAATTTAACCAAAAAAGGTACAGTCAGACAGAAAAATGCACACATTATGAATAACGCTATGTTTGATTACTTTAATAACTCTATCTGTAATCTCACCATCTCATGACACTTATGATAGTTTTTGCTACCTGGCTTACCTATAAGTAATAACAAAAGGAACCTTTTTCATAGGTCCAATAAACAAAACGTTTGGTAAAATATGTTACCCGTTGAGAAAATCGGATTAGAGTCGAATATTTATTATGAATGCTTTCTCTTTCTATGTTCGTATTATAATGTGGAAGCTATGCGTTTTGCGATATTTGCTAATTAGTTTATTACTTATCTCCGAGTGTAACTAAACGTGAATTTATGCAAGCCTAGTACTTTTTTGTTAGTTATAAACTATTTGTGTGCCTTCATCCAAATCTTATTAGTGGGATAATACTAATGATGATTGTAATACTGCCCCTCATGACGAGAATCTCGTGAAAGCTGAGAAAGACAAACAAATAAAATATCTCGACTTAGCACACGAGTTTCTCGATATGTGGAACATGAGCTCGGCTATCATTGTGCCGATTGTCGTAACGGCTTATGGCCGAAAGCCTCGACCAACATCTCTCTAGGCTCTCGTTAGGCGGTTGGATCAAGGGCCTGATTCAAAAGGCTCCTTGATACGGCTCGCATTGTGAGGAGGTTCCTGTCTCTGCAACCCTAACCACCGGTAGCTTGGGCCCTTCTCCCGACACCGGTGGCCCTCTATTCTTTATATTTTTAAATGTTTTTATAATGTATTTATAAAAATATTTAAAAATGTAAATAGATAAGAAAGAAAATAAACAAACAAAATTGTAATACTATCATGAATTCATGCAAGCCTAGTACTTTTTGTTAGTTATAAATTATTTATGTCCCTTTCATCCAAAACTTATTATTGCGATAATACCAATGGTTGTAATACTGTTTTGAATTCATGCAAGCCTAGTAGTTTTTGTTAGGTTTTGATAGAAGTTTTAAGAAAACAATATTTATTTATTTAAAAACTTAGAGTGCTGACTGTACTTTTAACCTACTAACAATCGGGGGCGAGTGGGGCCATCTAATATTCAAAGGGGCGAGTGGGTGGGTACACTTAGATAATTAGAGGCAAGATCCAAGGGGCGAGCGGGGCCTACACCAGTACCTACTGAAATCTTTTTATATGTTGTATGTTGTTGTTTGCGCTATTATAATTATGAGTATCTTCTAATAGAGTTGTGATTTTATAGCTTGTAGGTTGCAGGGTAAGACGAGGTGCAGGCTAGTTTGATGTTGCATACTGACATAAAACATTAGGCGGCGTCAACGCGATGCCTGTGACGGCTGAAAAACTGTAAAAAACCGCAATGTTTCAGGCTCAAATAATAAGTGAATCCTCATGAATATTAATTATGTTTCTCAAGTTCTGTACTAAAAGTAGTTCGGTTTTCTCTGGCGATGTGTTGCGTTGAAATGAGTTGACTGCTGCTTGTTTACACCGGGAGGCAACATTCGCGGTGTTTGTATCGTTTACACTTTCTCTTTGGGCACGAGCTTTTCGCACTGTTTATACTGTTCTCTGTTTATACACTCGACCGACGCCGACGCCCCGCGCCCCCCACGCGTCCCGCCCGCCTCCCAGTGGATACAAGTTAAAGTGATACAAGGATACTACTATGTCCGTGCTATCAAGTTTCAGGAGAGCTGGCTTTATTTTGGAAGTCCCATAAAAAAGCTTGAGAGGTGTATAATTACTTACTTACTCGTCTGAATCCTTACATAATTATTATAAAACAAAGTCCCGGGCGCCACGTCTGTCTGTCTGTCAGGTCTTTCTATAAGCGATAAATTCAAAAACTAACGAACGGGTTTTCAAACGGCTTTCACCAATGAACGGAGTGATTCATGAGGAAGGTTTAGATGTATAATTCATTAATGGTTTTGTGTAAATTGGCTGAAATGACGATGATTGTCGAAGATGTCGGATGCAATCGCAGCAAAAAAATATCGAAAGCATGCCGACTGGGAGCTTTACTGGCGGGGGCCGCGTGAACCGTGAGAGCGATGCCACACTGCTCCGTTGCGTTGCGTTGCGTTGTCGCATTTCAATGACGCTTGCACGATTTTAAAATACATTAAATCCTCATGTCTTTTAGAAACGAGCAAGCGTCATTGAAATACGACGACGCAACGCAACGCAACGGAGCAGTGTGGCATCGGTCTTAAAAAGTTCAACAAAAATCGGCGATAGCATATGTCTATCTTCTAGGGATGCACAATAACCATTTTTAACCGACTTCTAAAAGGAGGAGGTTATCAATTCGGATCATTATATATTGAACATATACACAGTGTGCCCGGACATGGCTATATGACTAGCGATATTCTAAATATGTACTTAAATATGAACTATTTAAAAGTACAATTATACTCTAAGCTTGGGTCCAGTACACTTCCACGCTATGTCGCAGCCATTTTGTTTTTTTTGTTGAAATATTCTCTATGCGAGTACAAAAAAAATCATATCTCTCAAAGTTTTAGTCATACTCAGATAAAAAGAGGCTTATTCGAAAGGAAAATATTGTCTACCGTCTGCATTACAAAGCAATGTGTTCGCATTTCGATAATTTTTGAAAAAAAATGTCAACTTCGAAATTCGAACGTCCTAAAAGGGGATGAGGGATGATTTAAAAAAAAAAAGCTAAAACACGTATTTTTTATAAGAGCACGGTTTTGTGGCTTCACTTTTGATGTTCTAGGCGCGCCATCTACCTTTTTTTTTTGGTTTGAATATCTAACTAATAACATTCATTAGATAACATAAGGGTCTGTCGAAATGATCTTTACATACCTGAGGGCATGGTCGACATAATTTATACGAAGTTTCTCGGAAATTGTAACATAAATGTACAACTTGAAATAGATAATAGGTACTCAATATTTCTGCGAATAAATATTCATATAAATATTCTTGACGATTACCATCTTTTTAAAGTTTATTTAATTTTAACCACAATGGGGAAGCTCTTGGCCTGCATCTCACCTGATGGTAAGGGATGATCAGGCCGAAGGTGGAAGCGAGCTTCACCCGGAATCCGCAACCACACCTGAACTGGCTAACATTGTTGGTATGGCGACAGACTTAGATAAGATGGTGGTAGCTAGCCAGGCGAACCCCCACGGGAATTAAACCCGGGACGTCTAGGTCCGAGATAGGTGGTCTAACCATTACACCACAAAGGAGAGCCACCAACTTTAAGTAAGTAAATTGTTTATTTACCTAACAGCAATAAATTACTAATAATTGTTTTATGAAAACAATCAAACTGTTTGTAGTTTGTAAGTCTACTAGCGACCCGCTCCTGCTTCGAACGGGTTTTTGGACTTGACAACACGAGATTTCTTAGTTATATGGTAACTTTAACATTAAAAGATTTATACGCACAAATTTATTCCGGAAGAATAAATTCTCTAAACGATGGTGAAAACCTCAACAAAATCTGTTGCGTGGTTTAGAAGAACAACGCAGACATACAGACAAACACGAAAAGTGACGTTAATTTATATTATGTATAGATAAGATATAGATAATACTTTTTCGATCAACATGGTCACTGGTCAGATTGCCAGATTGAAATAGATCATCTAAACATTATGTTTAATTTCCTCACTCTACTCGACAAAGAGAAGGTCTATTCTGCTAAAATTTTGGTATAAAACAAAGATCTAACAAACTATAGATCGTTTTACCTACATAAGTTAATCTCGTCAGGAATGCGAGCGCTTAGGAGTTTGTGACCGAAGAGCTGTGGTCACTATCGAGATGAGAACTAACTTGTTGCTAAGCGTAGAAGCGTAGCTATAGGTAATGTTTGTTTAGCAATTTTTTTTTACAAAAATTAGTGATTCGGGTTTTAAAAAAAATTAGCTTCTAACGGGATGTAAAAGGGTAATAAAATTTAAGGGGTTAAACGAACGAAAACTATCTTTTAAAGCGGTGGAGGGGTTGTTGAAGTTTATATAGGAAAGTACGAAATCCTCGCGGACGAAATCGCGGGCAAAGTGCTAGTTTACCATATACATTGTGACGAGCATAAATTGCTTAGCAACCATATTATTATTATTATTATTCATACTACAACCCGTGAAATACTTATTATTGAGTAGTTCCGGTGGCCATCTGTGGTTTTCATCATCAGTTCCACTCCAGCAAATGGTACTTTCCGAGAGCAACTGTACGAGTTACTATAAAAAATACCTAAATCGCTATACGTGTGCCTATAATATTTGAAGAGTTCCCTCGATTTCTCCAGGATCCCATCATCAGATACTGACCTGATGACAATGGGACCATCTAGGAAGTATACACTTTCAAAACAAAAAAGAATTTTGCAAATCCGTGCATAAATGACGGAGATATACATTAAAAAAAATTTGAAAAATCCGAAATGAGAACCTCCTCTTTTTATTAGAAGTAGGTTAGAAATCAATGTAACTACCCAAATGAATGTAACTTTGTGAACATTTCAATCTGTTAACCCATTAATGCAATTTACAGTTCAATTCAATTAAATTGTGTACAGTTTAAAAAGCCGGTAAAGTATCGATCGTTATATTTTGGTCAACCCCCGCGGGTCCATCCCAGCGGCTCGGGGAAGGCGGCTGATGTGAATACTTTATTACAAGGTACTACGAACGAGATGGTAAGCCACGCCACCAACAAGCTAAGACACAGCTGGACAGCCAAATTCTAAGGCATAGGTCGCTATGCATGTCCAAAATAATAGGTATCTAATTTATTTAAATTTTACTAACATAACATGGACTTACATAATTTCATTTACAGAAATATAATCATTAGGATCAGCAATACAACTCCTTAAGTTAGAATAACTGCCAAATGTCATGATTTCATGAAATAGTCATTCAATACACTTATAATAATTATATGAACTTAGAGAGTTATATTGTTGATTCTCTGTCTACGGACTTGTCAGATAACTAACTGTTCAACTCACCACTAACTGACGCCATATTATTATCTAAAGTGGTATCCTATCTCCGTACAAACAGTATTGAATGTGGAAGAGCGTCGTTTATTATATTTTATGTGATTTTATGTCTGAATGCACTCTGAAGGACTGATATGAATAACAGATTTCTCTCATTAAGCAGCGTTTAAAGCATAAAGTTGTGTATTTGTGTCGGGACAAAGACGCGCAGTGTCACGCAGGCACGTTATATGGTCGATAATCTACAGATTGTACTTAGGTAGGTTTGCATGTTGGTACCTACATTGTAAGAAATAGTTAAAAGCTTGCTATAGACCGGTCCTGTTTTCACAATATTTATACCTAATCGTAATAATACTACTCACAATAAACTATAACTTGTGGTGGGCGGATAAACACAAATAGGTAATGTAGGTAAACGTTAAAATTAAACGTTGCTTGGCAGTGGTTGCTTTGTTCAAAATATATTTTAAGTGTATTCTAATATAATCGACAATACTCTACTGGGGCTGTGGTACCAGGGAAACATAGCATTATGCAGTTACCGGTTAGAGGCGCGCGGCGGGCGCCGGCGACGAGATTGTAATGATGACGGACGCACACTATGACACACGCATTGTGTGCCCTACAACCTACAAGAGATAGGTGTAGAAGGTTCATTGTACATTATAGCATCTTAATAATTGATTTCAGTCCGTGTCATAAACTTAAACTAAGAAATTACTCAGAAGTGAATTAAAATTAGAAGCCATTTTAAAATTTACTACGATAACTATGTGTCTGCCAAGAATGGTGATTGATGACTATAATCCTTCACAACAGTGCATACTTGCATTATTGTTCACATAAGGCTTTTACAATATTGATAGCTATGTATTTAAATCACACATTGTCAGTAGACCTTCTGCATGTCCTTCCACGTCGCGTACTCATACATGCTTGATTGAATAATCAATGAGCTGCTGATCCGTGACGTCACAGCCTACAGACCAGGCAGGGTGAGGTTGTCCACAGGACAGGACATCTTCCCTGTGGGCGCGGTAATGAACGTGTTGGTTCCATGGTACCAGGAATATCTGTCACGAACACTGGGGAGCCTTTGACTTCGACTTGATTGCATTTTGAACCTATTCGACTGTAGGGGTGCGGTGTATTTGTTCTAAGATTCTAGATAAAGTCACGGTCTTTATAGCGACAGGGTGAATAATTAAATATTGGTATAGGTAGGTACAGCAGTAAAATCGTTTCGGTTCACAAAAAAAAAAACACTCGATCTGGAGTTTTGAGAAAATATGATGTAGAAGTCCCATATCTTAAAAAGCCTACTGCTAAATGTGTATGTTAATCCCCCGGTGCTGAGTGATAAATGCCCTTCATGCTTCCTGAACCGATTTTAAATTAATGAATGAGCTAAAAACTAAATCCTATCAAACAAACTGTTGAAAACCATTTACTTTTATCCTTATCAAAAAATTATGTGTCGCGAATACTTGCACTCGACACTTGACGGACGTTTCTACGTACGAACAATCGTAGCTATTGCTACCGCCACGACTCGTTCCCAGGAGTCGGCACACGCTTAGCATACCACATGCGAGCGTGCAAGTTCCTTATTATGTTTTATGATGATTTCCCAGACAGGCCCAACATTGCCATGATGGATTAGCGTCTGTCTGGAATATCAGATCGATGCGGAACACATAACAAAACTGTGTTGTGTTGTTGTTGTGGTCTCCATAGATTCACTTAAGATACGAGGTTTAATTTTAAGGGACGAGAAAGCATAAGGGAGTCCGCAGAATGGCCGAAAAGGGACGACCAACTGATGAAAATTGTGATTTAATAGTTTACTTTTTTGCAATAATAAAATTTAGAAAGTAAGTACCTATTAGTAACTTTTTTTGTTTTTCGTCAAATAGGAAATATATTCATAAAGAATACAATGAATAAAACACAACTTCGTAAAACAAAAGTTGTCAGAGAGCCTCTCGGGTGAGGGCTGAGGGCATCGCTTCTTTATGCGAATATTATTCCGCATCTCGTTAGCTATAAAGCCGATCCAAAAAAAAAAAAAAAAGAAGGATATTTATAAATAAGTGGCCCCTGTATACTATTATCTTCTAAATTATACGACCATGAAACCTTTAGGAATAATGGAGCTTTTACACAAAACAAAACATTTCAGTAGCTTTCAAGAGTAGCGACGTTTAAATGTAGGTCTGTCACAACCTGAACACTCAGACCCGCTAAAAGTCAGCCCCGCTAACACTTCGCTGTCTCTGTATGTAATATTTTTGCCACGGCTTGCTCTGTTGGTTCGTGCCGATACCAGAAAACCCTAAGAATTCAATTATTCCTAAACAGTTTAACATAATCATTTCTCAGCTTGTAACGACGACTAAACACACCATTAGCACACCAACTTCTCGCGCCATAATTCCATCGACAATAAGCCTTCGTGCCAATGACTCCGGACGAATACCGGGCGAGTGGAGCTAGTACAAAGGGTCATTAGTCGTAGCAAATAGTATTATAATAGTGGTTAGTACTAGTACGTGTCTGCGTGCGCGCAGCTCCGTGACTGTAATCACTGTGCAGATGTAGCATCGCAACAACGATGTGATTGAGATCTTAGCCTGTGGCTAATTGATATCGCTGCTTTGTAGGGTACCTATTGATGAACTGCTTGTCAATCAATGTAAATAATTCTGTTATACGTATTCGAATTCAGATCAAATATTATTTGTTTAGACAGTGAAAGACGTTTACTGATTTGGGGGCAGTTCCCATACTGTACTGATGTGTACTCAAAGTAAAACATCACAGTCCAGCCACGAAATTACTGTGATGTCCTAACTAATCCTAACTTCCTAATCCTAAGGCAGATTGATTGAAAGACAGATTGATTGAAATGCGAAAGTCAGTTTTTTTGTTTGTTCTGCTTTCACGCTAAAACGGCTGAACGGATTTCGATGAAATTTGGCACAGGGGTAGACCTTGACCTGGAGAAGGACATAGTATACTTTTCATCCTGGATCGCAGACAAGGTCGCGGGCAACAGCTAGTTTTACTATAGTAATATTATTTCAGAGAAATTGTTTATTCTCGACTTGCCTGTTTATAAAATTAGATAACCAATTAAAATTGTGTTAAAGCGTGATATTTCCTGCCTTTTTAGGTTGATGTTTTTTTTAAAATAAATATCATGTCCTAAATGGAATCAAAAGACAATTTCCTGAATAAATTCGTCAGTTCGGTGTCTGTAACGGAAACAAAACATCTAAATGGCTTTTGATAAACCACTTCATTTTTTTCATTTTTCAGAAGCTTGTTAGTCGGTTGTGAAATTCCATTATATTTTCCAAGCGTTAACATAGGGTGCCAGACATTTTATCTTTAGGGTTCCCTATGTCCGAATGGAAAAAAGAACTGTTATAGGATCACTCGTGTGTCTGTTTTCTTAAACTGTTCTACAATATCTTACCTATAACTGTCATGTCCTGTACCTATAACTATCAGGAAAACAGAAATAAACTGGAAGTAGAGGTAAAATTTTAAAGCATGTAAGTACTTCAACTTAGTAGTTTCGCCTAAGCATCTGCTGCAACTCGCACCAGCAATTTGGTATACGAGTCAATTTCTGTGACCCAAACATGGACGTGCGACGTAAATTAATGAATTTTGAATATTGGGATCACTTTAGGGAGAAAATATAAGAAAATTAAAAAAAAAGTGTACCTTGTGACATATCAAATGAAACGGGTTGTTGTGAGGATGTCAAATGGGTATTTATGTTTTTTATCATTTTAAAATATATACTTTTATAGTTATTTAATCAAATTGATGAAAATGGACCATTCTGCCCTCCTTATCTCAGACAGTACTGAGCATATACAATATTTCTATAATTATAGATTACAGAAACACCTATCAAGTATGGTTTTGAAATTGTTAAATCTCCAATTATTGTGCGTACATACAAAAAGCAGTTGAAATGTATGGGAGAACATGTTTTTCAACCCTTCATTGTGCACTTGGCAGTTTTTTATTTATTTATAGGAGCTATTCATAAAGTTAGTGTAGATTGGGCCGTTTACTAAGTAGTTTGTAAATAATATGTAGATGAAAAAAGTAAACAACCTTACGATAACGCAGGCGGACGTAAAAAACGGTATATTGAGTAAGATCGTAAACCTTTCTTTGTCTTTGTTCACGAAAATATGTTTATTTTATAAGTAGTGGTCATCGAGGGCAGTGCCCCGGGCGTCATGTTGCTATGAACATCTTACTATGTAAATAAGAGCTCTATCTTCGCGAGTTTATCTTCGCCATTTTCCAAGATCTTGGGTAGGGACAGGCTGTATTGTTATACGTATTTATTTTTAAAACACTGTCAACACCAATGTTTTGTGTTATAATTATGAAAAGATGAAAAACAATAGAAAATATTAACACAGCGTTTAAAAAAAATTAAAACGTAATCTACACTGTAGATATTTAATAGGTATCTACTATAGTGTGTACCAAAGGAAAGACAATTTTAAAGTTTATGCGCTTTCTTATGATTTGATGAGTTTATTGCGACTTTATTGTTTCTTTATTGCTTTAAACAGAATATAAATCAAGACGTTGGCTCTTTATCAACGGCATAAAAGTGCTCCGAGGAAAAATATTGTCACGAACACATAAATGGTAACAAACATCATTGTAAATAATACAATACATGTACATCCTATAAATAACCCATGTACTTATATTTATATATGCTATGATTGCGTTTAAAAGATAAGAAAATAATAGTTTCCAAAAGAAATCATAATCTTTTGGAAACTATTTTGGCGCTCATAAATCTAATAAATCGGTCAGCCTGCTAAACGTTGGGGTTCATAAAACATGTATATTCATCACAGTACCCTCGTTCGGATAAGACGAGGCCGATTTGTAAGCCAACCGGCGTTTATGTCCCATGACTCAGCGATTATGAACGATCGCCTAGCCTACTACTACTTGTAGGTACACGACAGAAACTAGGACGCATCCGCCGATAAATAACAAGAATATGATATGTGTGTATATCGGGAAATATGTGTGATATATGGCAGATTCTAATTTGTCATGTTATGATAATATTGAACACGTTCAAATCGGAACAAGTCATGTTCGTATGTGATGATAAGGTAAAATATTCTCATATTTATATATTCGAGGAATTCTGTTTCTCCACATTGCATTGGAACCTTCAAAATGTTGTAACTGACTGTCTTTCACCATAATCTAACAACAAATGCACGGAGTGGTTGTTGTGTGTGACTATCTTTTACCTATTTGTCTTCTCAAGCAGTATCAACAGGAGCTTACGATGCCTACTATCACATGCTATTAATTAACATTTGAAAAGCATCTGAAGCACACAGCAAGACAACAATAAAATCATTACAACAGTGGCTCTCCTTCGCCCATGTATCAATTTCACGCCCAGTCCCACACATGCGAACAGAGACGCGACCAGGCTTCCGCCTCGCTGAACTTTATAAATCAGACAGATCGACAATATTTACTGTGTGGCTCTTCCGTGTACATTTTGGTCGAATGGTCGCGTGATGAGCGATGAGGAACCGAGCTCGAGTTATGAGCGGGGACTATCAATACTTCCGACAACCTACACATACATTAACAAGTCCACATATATTAATGTTTGGAATCCTTGATTGCGTACATCGGAGTCATATGTTGGAAGATCTGTATTCCGGGTTAGGGATGTCTCTAAAGTTTAAATTCTTAATCGATTTTCATGTGCTACTTGCTCACGCTTTAAAAAGCCCAATAACCACAAAACGGGAGACGCTGATTGCCCTGCTAGGAAAATAGCGGAGTACAAGTACATCAACTCTATCGACTACGAGGGCGCCTAGAGCGTCATTAACAAGTCCAGACTTCCGTGTTTAATGCTGACTCTACAAAACACTGCACTGCCCTACAAATCCTCGATTTTGTTGATGTCTGAGCATTAGTCGCCCGCAGTAGTAAAAATCGAATATACACATAGCCTCGAACGTGATTCATTTTTGTGCAACATTGACTTTATTTAACCCACTTACAAATTCTGCTGACGGAAAATCATATTATGTGTTTAACGTTTAAACAGGTTTAAAGTGCAAGAAACTATTTTACGCAAACTAAATAAGAAATTACGTATTAAGATTTTTTTCTTCTTTAAGGTAAATAGTATTTAAGTAAACTAGGTATTAAAAATAATATCTATTGGTATTATAAGCGTCTTTGACATATTCAGGTCAGATACTCAGCATGGCTTACTAGCAGCTAATTATTTTAATACTACGGTATAAATATGAGGTCGTTCGGAGGCCGGCTATAGTAGCTGTTAAGTAATTTGTGCGTTCCTTTGTGTCAGCACAAAGTACGAGTGGTCTAATGAGTCAGATGTGTGAATTGGCACAATACTTCGCAGTTACACAGTTATCGATGACCAGGCGAATATGTGAGCTAATTACTGTTAAATGGCTTGATTTTCTTGTAGTCTATTGATAGAATAGAATTTGTCATCCATACATTTGGTTCCTCATCATTATTAAAATATGAAGAGTTGAAAGGATAAATTTGCTATTCTATCCCGTTTTTAGGGTTCCTTACCCAAAGGGTGCCAAACGGAACCCTATTAATATGCCTGCGCTGTCCGTCCGTCCGCCCGTATGTCAGCGGGCTGTATCTCATGAACCGTAATATGTGGACAGTTGAAATTTTCACAGACTGTTTATTTCTATTTCCGTCTTATCAATAAATAATAAAAATTGAATAAAGTTGTAAATTAACCCTTCTAACCCAGGCAAAAAATAAATTTTAATAACATACATGGAACATTTAATTTTGTGCACCCGAAGGGGTCCCCCATAAAATAAACTTTTGATTTTGGAAAACATTTTTTTTACCGTTTAATTTAGGGTGTCATTGTCTAGAACTCATTGAGTAGAGTAAAAATTTATTTTAAATTTTTCTTATCTTCAAGAATGAAAGATACAGGGGGCCGTAAAAGTTGTCAGTTTTAGACCATTTTTGGACGAGCTCTATTGCAACAACTAAACAAGTTAGGAATTTGGAACTTCTATATATCATGTACCATATACTGTACTAGTTTTTGCCCAGGGGTTCGCCCGCGTGGATGTCGGAAAACATCCCACGGGGACGTACTGCCGGGATTGAAAGTACCATAAGAGTTAATCCAGCTATCTAATTGCGTAACTTATTTTCGTAACCGATTAGACTAATCTGTTTCATTTTGACAGTTCAATAATATTCATTGCTTTATAAATAACGCAATTGAACTTATGAAGCAATGGATTGGAAATGTGATTCAAAGCGATTCAGATTGTGATGGATCGTGTATTAAGGTGGGTACTGACCAACGTTACGAGGTGTAATGTAACATTCGCATCGAGCGTGTAAGCATCTAGTATGTCTCGCTGTGTTTTAAAATCGGCGTAAAATGTTCGTCAAAACTCTGTGCTCCGCTTTCGCCGTTAGTTCACTCAAGATGGCCGACAGCGAGGACGCGTTGGTATCTTTGATTCTACTTAATAATTATTGTTTCATCCAAATTAAGAAGAAAAAACGTTACTGGACATAAAACTTATTTTTCTATAAAATACAGAGTTTTTTCTTGGTGCCACTCCATGTTTTAAGAAATAAATACGAGAGGAACGACGTGTGATTACTCGCGACGCGCTCGCGCTCGGGCCGCGTAACACTCAAAGGATTCGCCAAAAAACCGACAGCCGGGTGGAGCACTCAAAGCGAGCAACGAGCGGCTCGTTGCTCGCTGGTTTCCCCGTAACACGACGTACTGACTGCACGAATGCTCGCGGTGTAACAAGTTACATTACGCCCCGTAACGCCGGTCAGTACCCACCTTTACGCAATTAGAGTGCAGGTTATAAACTATTTGTGTGCCAAATTTCATCCATATCAGTTCGGCCGTTTTTGTGCCAATCCGGAGCATACACAGACACACCTCGTAGCAATTAGTTTTTTTCAAAGTATTCAATGTACAACAAAGACTTCGTTAGTATTTTATTATGTATCCCGTACTTCCCGCAACACGGGCAATATTTCCCTTTTTTATCGAATGGAAACATATTTGCGGGCTGCAACAATAGAATTAAGGTAATAACTAAGTTAAGTCAGATAGTAACTAACGATTCTTTGCATTTTTGCTTCGCAAGCCTCCTTGTCTTGAAGCCCTTGCCGAGTTAATAAAGCGGTCGTAGTCATTTAAGTAATACACGCAAGCCAAAAGAACATTAACTCATTCCTTCAATTTTTATGAACATCAAATCACTTACTTCCTACCTATTTATTAGAGTGAGAAAGTGCTTACGTAAGTAATCACACTCTTAGACTTATTTGCAATATTTGCGAGGTATATGGGATTACTGGAAATAAGTAATTAGGCGAAACTTTAACAGTCAACGATACTCCATAACTTTCCCAAAGAAACATAATACTCTGCAAAAAAAAAAACGTGTGCGATCAGGGGCCGGGGGACCCTCGTACCTTCTTAAGTATGATTTAAAACACACTAAAATGTTTCGCAGCCGCCATCTTGGATTTACATTTTGACCTCACTATCGACTTTAGCACCTTCGGAAACAATGAAAACGACACCCACGACGAAAAATTTGAAAATTAGGCTGTGCGTTGATAATAATATATCAGTCAAGACTTTGAATTTTATATTTACAGATTTAATCAACAAATACTAATAGCGCCGATTCATGAGGTATTTTATATGGGCGATTTCCTGCAACTGTAACAAATAACTTTGTAATTCACAGTATCACTATGAACTACAAATCATTGCGATTTTTTAAATTTAATTAATTATTTGCGTTAATGTTGTAAGATATGGTCGAATACTCGCATTTGCTCGGTTTTAGATCTTAATTTCTGGCCTTGGGGCCGGGTCTTGTTCGAGTGTGCTCTTTTGGATATTACAGTCGAGGCAGTATTATTAGCGCGAGACGCAGGCGAGCGCGATAAGGTAGCCGAGAGTGTAATAATAAATGCACACGCGTTTCATACGCCGTTTTTCAACACACTTGCGAGGAAAAAACAGACTTGTTGTAAAAACTTATGCTACAATAACGTACCTATAGAGATGATAGATTTATAAAGTTTAACTGACCTTTGTTGCCAGGTACTGACTATCCGGAGTTTCTTTTAAAAACTTCTATGTCGGTTGGTGACAATACTTTAAATATTGTATTTTTGATAATAATTAACCACACAACGTAAACGATAATAAATATTTATGGAAAATGGCGGCTGGTTTTGTTTTTTCCGCTAGCGATGCGCGCGCGGCTGTAAATAAAGGCACTGGTAATACCGCTGAACAGACTATATAAAAATATAATAATGTTTATAATACATAATACGCAAATGGGGTTAAGGTAGTGAACAATATATAATTTGATGAAATTTTAATAATATTTTAATTTAAAATATGATAAATATAACAACAATAATATATTACCCAGTCCCATACCATGAAATGACACAACCCTAAGTCTGGATAATGAGCTGGCTAAATTTCTTCCTCCATTTTTTTAACAGATGGCAGCATCAGAGACTCCCTATTTGCCAGAGACTCTAGTTTTACAACGCCATCTAATCTTGCCTAGATAACGGAACGGTAACGGACACAGAATTGACATTGACAGATAGAATAGCTAGATAGAAAACGTTTCGTGCAATCTTTTTGTATCTTAGAAATTTTTATAGTACCTACCGGGTTCAGTCAAATAAAAAAAAAGATAATTATGTACCAAAAACATGTTACTTAATAGATTTTTCTTCAATTCTTATTATATAGTACTAAATTTAACAAAATGCTGTTTGATTTTTTTTAACATAAACTTACGTTTAGTGATGACAGGACAAATTGAGTAAAACGCCATCTATTGCAAAGAGCTTTCAAAAAAATGATCAACAGATGGCTTCGAATTGAAATAAAAGGCTTAATTTATGTTTTTTGTTGAAAATACGAGATTTATGAGTGTACATACATAAATCAGCACTTAACAAAGATGTTTTGATTTTTACTTATATTACATTTCATAATTGTTATTTATGCTTTCATCTATGTTTTTTTTTAAGACTAATTTTACTTAATATAATTTGTTCGAGTTGAGACCCCATGTCAGTAGGCATAATAAAAAGGCATGAAGTTTCTTTTCATGAGATTAAAAAAAGCGCAAGTGGTTAATAGAGAATGCTCATTTATTAGTAGGATGGTTCATACTAATTCAATGTATAGTATCCCACTGACGTTAAGTTATGGTAAAAAAAAATCCCATGGGCACGCATGGGATTTTTTCACTGGTTTGCTTATGGATCTTTTTTTTAAATTAAAAACTTGCTTTTGAGCGCTTGTCTTTCGTAAAAAGCTTCACCAAAAACAACTTCTATTGGATACAAATTCCATGCTGCCATGATAGTACTTACTAATTCCATACTGCCATGTCATTACTCCGACTAGTAAATAGTAGGTAATCTGTGGCGCACATTACCGCACTAGTGCGGTAATATAAAGTAAAGAGCACGCTTCCGTAATACACTGCATTATTAACCTAAAAGCGGTTCAATAAGAGCCACTTTACGAGCAAGTGTGTTGAAAAGGACCTTTTATTTTCATCTGTCTGATACATCGGGGTCCGTGGTCTACGAGTATAAAACGATTCAAGTGGAACATTGTGTGGTATTGCAGTGGCATTTCTTGCTAATAAAGTACAAGATCTTAAAAAAATTACATAATTGCTTATGCATTACGCTTCCAGTAAATCAGCCGAGTCAGTGATGCGTACCTATCATTACACGCGATGGACTGCATTTGCATGGATAGTGGTTGCAGTTGCATGCGGAAGTGCATGCAGGGCCGCGCCGGCGCAGACCGGTCCACGGGCGCAGAAGTACGTATCAGATATATATACCACACTAACATTTACCACATATTATAGGTTAGCTGTATCATACGCTGCAGGTCAGTACCTGTGTAGTGGTAAGGTCTAGACCAAGGAAAAGTGAGAAAGAAAGAATGCAGCCCGAAACAACCACTGCTCGATCAGGACATTTTAGTTGTAATTGCCGTAAATAGGCCTGGTCTGTGGGTGTACTAGCAACTAGTAACTCTTAGGCAGAGTTACTTCTGAATTATGAAATCTGAAAATATCATCTTAGCCAAATATGGGATACCAGCCGATAGTACATAAGTAGGTACTATAGATAGTATCCCGCATTTGACTTCGGGGACGTTATCAACCTCTGAAGGGGGAAGGAAGATACACACATAGAATTGATTATTAATTTGCCTATCAATTTCTTATTATGGCGCGGGCGGAATCTCCCAGCGAACAGTAACGTTTTCTATATCATTCATTTATTAGCTGTAAGTCCTCCATGAACTATATAATTAAATAAATAAAAGCACGGACCGATGATTGATGTTTCTTTGAAACATTATTCAATTAACTTCTTATGTTATTACCTCGTAATAGTCATTTAATCACTCTCATTATTACCGCCAGACAGTTTTGTTACAATAGGTTGACGAACAATAGACCATAAACTGCTGTGACGTCACTTTGAAAGTTACCCAAAGAGAAGTTATATCGTTATATGGGGCATCTTTTTAAAAAACGAGTTTTTGGCTTGATGGTTCCGCTGACCTCATTTGATTGACCGCTTTGTTCAGAAAACGAGAGGGTGCCAATTAAGAGGTCGAAGTGTTTTTGAAGTTTTTATTACAAAGGTTCATCTTTGATAGTTGGGATGTATGGTTGATTGACATACCTACTCGTTCAACTGTTGATTGGCCTTTAGAAGGCCGATAACAATTAAAATTCTATTGAATCTCGTTAGTGACGGTTGCTATTAAACCTCAATAGTTATCTACGTGTGTTGACCAATCACAAGGCAACCACAGACAGGCGAGCTCTATGTATTTGACCTCTTTAATTTGATACTAGCCTTACAAGATATTGTATGTTTACATATCATCTTACACCTCAAGTGTCAAGTCCATGTGAGTCCGACAGGTCGCTGACCGGTCGCCGGCGGGAGGAGGCGGGCAAAGACAGCGGATACGGTAAACAATTACCTATGCGATGCAACCCGATGAGACGGCGCTCTCCTCAGAGCAGCACAACTTCCGGGCCTTTGTTCGAACATATTCATGTGTGCCGACCAGGTGTGAATCTCATTGATTAGCGTCTCGTCGTCTATTGATGAAAGCCATGCAGTCTAGAATAAACACAATATTACAGCAAGCGGAGACAGCAGTATGGTGTGATTACACTGTGCTACTATGACTTTTGAAATCAAAGTAAATATCTTTTTTAAAACAAGCTTTTAATGAACTAAAAAGAACTAAATAAAACTTACGTAAACATAGAACTTTAATATGTTCTTAAAAGCTTGAAGCCTAAAAGTTCTAATTACACTTAAAGATAAGCCTCAAGCTTTTAAGAAAATATTAAAGTTCTATGTTTACGTAAGTTTTATTTAGTTCTTTTTAGATAATTATAAGCTTGTTTTTAAAAAGTTTTTTACTTCGATTTTATTTAGTACTGTTTAGCATTAGAATTTGTTTAAATATCTGTACTATCACCTTCACAGCTACAATGCGCCCAACCAATGTAAGGTCGAGGAGTTCCTATGGCTTCATCATCAGATCTTAGGCTGCACCTTTGGCTATAGTTTTTGTAGAGACAAAACAAACGAACCAAACACAAGGAGGCTATCTTGTTGAGTTGAGGAAATCCTATGACGAGCTTCCAGCTCCATCATCAGATGTACCTTCCTACTTTTCAAAACAAATCCAAATGGTCGAAACAAAAGAAGGCTATCTTGTTTGTTTGAGTAGTGTCGTGAACACCTTGCGGCTCCATCATCAGAACCTGGACACCACTCACACCACCTAGTGTAGTAGCACTTGCCAATACATATTTAATGAGTATAAATACGATGTTGCTATCTTGTTTGGTTGAGGAGTTCTAATGGCCACCTTCGGGCTCCATCAACAGACCCTGGTTATTACCTTGGGCTAATAGTCCTTGTCAAGACAACGCCCAACGAGTCCAAACACGATGGTGCTATCTTGTTTTGTTGAGACGTTCTTATCGCCATCTTCCGGTTCCATCATAAGACCACCAAGAGTCAAAGCACTTTTTATTACATAACCAATGAGTCTAAACATGATGGTGCTATCTTGTTTGGTTGAGGAGTTCCTATGGCCAACTTCCGGCTCCATCACCAGTCTCTGGGCACCACCTAGTGTAATAGCACTTGTCAATACATAACCAATGAGTCCAAACACGATGGTACTATCTTGTTTGATTGAGGTGTTCCCATGGCCACCTTCCGACTCCATCATCAGACCCTGAATACCACCTAGTGTCAAAGCACTTGTTATTACGTAACCAATGAGTCCAAACACGATGTTGCTATCTTATTTGATTAAGGAGTTCCAATGGCCAACTTCTGGCTCCATCATCGGACCACCTCCATGATATAATTTTTTCAAAATGTCTCGGTAGGTATTTAGGGTGTTTGGTGCATCGTATGCCCAATGAAAATGGCGGTTAAGAGGGGTAATGCTATCCCATTATCCCTCCTATCTACCATTTTCATTTGGCACACACCAAACACCCATCAATCCGATGCCAGGAAGTGCTTGAAAAATTGATGACATTTGGAGTAACCGGAAACACATACGAACAGAGCAAGCTAATATAAAGCTTGTATTATAAACACATACGAACAGAGCAAGCTAATATAAAGCTTGTATTATAAACACATACGAACAGAGCAAGCTAATATAAAGCTTGTATTATAAACACATACGAACAGAGCAAGCTAATATAAAGCTTGTATTATAAACACATACGAACAGAGCAAGCTAATATAAAGCTTGTATTATAAAGCCCGCAGCTGTGATAGGCCCGCTTGGCTTTCGGGTAGGTGATGTTCACAGTTTGCAGTGTAACCCGATTTATTTCTGCGAGGGTTGCGGGAAAGTCCGAAAGGGATACCGGGACCTTGGTAATATGCAACTGAAGGAACACGGGTGGGTTTTAGTCAGTAAAAGTCTGACACGCCCTTCCGCTCCACCCAGAGCGGGAGAAGTAATTTGATTTCCCACACTCAAAAAAAAAAAAAAGAATTATTGAGTAATACGTAGATAAAGGTTTCCGTTGTTTTGGTAAATGTTATGTGGTAACACTTTTGCACGTTGAGGTACATGCGGGTTTTAAACACCATTCGTGGACTGCTTCGAGGCCAGCCTGGAGTAAATGATCGTCGACAGATGAGTTTATCTCTTCTAAATCTTTAAATCATTAGCGAAAATAGAGTAATTAGTGTGCTTCACTGAGAGAAATAATTCATTGACAAACATTAGAAAAATAATTGGGCGCGGTGCGAACCTTGGGGGACGCTCGATGTGACTCTTGGCTTTCCTTTTGTGAAATACAATTTAAACCAAAGAAGAAACTGACAAAACAAATATACCGAAACCTTCACGCTTGTTTAAGAGGATTTTATAGTCCACCTTGCCTAACGCACTGCTAAATTCAGTGTAAATTGAGTCTACCTGGGGACGAGAGTCCATCAATTTACTTACTTTACTGACTTAGTGGAGCAAGTTAGTAGTCGTGGATTTACGAACACATGTACCATGTTGTTGGGGTACTAAGTACAGTAAAGGATATTAGCAGGGATTGACAGAGTTTAGCGAAGACTGAAAGGAATGAAATAGGACGGGAGCACGTCATTAGAATCTCATTTCTTAAAAATCGGTACGACATTTGCCATTTTCCATTACGTCGGAAACTGTGATGTCTCAATCGAATGGTTGAAGATTATTTTAAACGGTAAGCATAGACTAGAAGCACACTTTTTTACAAATACCGGCGGAAAGCTACGATCACGTGTCCGTCACGATGTACTACTTTTGTAAGATAACGATGGTAGGCAGTCATATAGACTGCCTTCCATCGTGCTCTTACAAAAGTAGTACAAGTTGATTAAGTAATTCTTACTGAACGGTTATTGTAAAACCGTCTGTGGCCATTCATATCTCGTGATCACTGCTCGTACCGATCAAACGCACGATAACTTTGATCGCTGAACAGGGCTATTGCATCAATGCACCGGTGTGGCCCGCGAGAGTACCTCGTAAGGTCGGTGACCTCATGCCCGGTGCGGCTCGCAGCTTGCATCATCCATGCACTTAAGTAAGGGCTGTTCAAAACAACACGAGTGTCGCGACTTTCGCGGTTTTGTGCCAGCTCTTTTATGAGGTGAATTGCCTCTCAGGGCCTTTAAAATAACTTATAAAGACGTTTCCAAATTAAAAAAAAAGAAGGTACGACGTGACGCTGAGAATTTATGGCGTGTAAAATCACAGTGTTTTGAACAATTAAAAACTTTCACATCGTTCATCAATGGACAGTTTTGTTCTTTTTCGTCAAACATGTGAAGAATGAGTTTGCGTTTCTAATTATACGATTTCACCGCTTGTTGATAATATATTAGTAATAACTATCTATAAATAAAACGACAGTTTACTTACATAGAACGGAACGGAAATAACAAAACTAGTCGTCAGTGTTGTTTGTAAAAACTAGTTGATAACTAAATGTAGTGGAGCAACGTGTGAATGATTCAATTTCAATCGATGTTAGCTGGATGGTCAGTATTTCCGTTCTGAATAATTAGATTGAAAAATAACAGCACAAGATAATGTAGTGCGTGGTGGCACTTGTGCGCATGCGTCACGGGTTGGCGCCTTATACCCCACCCCCCTGCCCCCCACGGCGCCCGCGCGGAAAGATGCGCGATTGTGTACATCACTGTGTGCTTGGAGTATTTATTGGGTATTGACCCCTTTACCGCTGTTCCGACACTACATCACTGTTTTACTGAAATCACTATGTATGTATTAAAAGACAAAGTCCCCCCGCCGCATCTGTCTGTCTGTCTGAACGCGATAAACTCAAAAACTACCAAACGGATTGTCATACGGTTTTTACCAATGGACGAAGAGATTCATGAGGAAGGTTTAGATGTATTCATTAAGGTTTTGTGTAAATTGGCTGAAATGTCAAATACCACTCCAAGTAGGATGAACATCATTATCTACATGCTCGATGCAACAGGCGAATATTTATACGAAACTACGACAAAATAAAAAAGAATATGCTCTGCTACCCGCGGGAAGCCGCGGCGGGCTGCTAGTATGTTTAATATAAATACATTTGACACAGTTGGCGTATATTCGGCGATGGAGTCCAGGTCTCTGCACTAGTTGAGAAGCTCCGCAATAGTTACGACGTACTTGTAATCTCTCTTATAGTTTACTTTATGCTACACTTTTAGCAGCTCTTTGAAAATTATTTTTGAGAGAAGAATCAATTTTATATGCCATTAATTTTTAACAGATCAAAGGCGACGATGTTTTATCTTCTTTGTGTGAGAAATGCATTATAATCTACAGCGTTTTGGCGAAAAGTGGTACGAAGACCGGGTTAACTTGTCTGTGATCATCGAAAGGCTGCCAGACTCAGATAGGTGCAGGCTCACCAGCAGCTAGCTTGTAGGTAATGAAAGGCTGCCAGACTCTAGGTACAGGCTCACCAGCAGCTAGCTTGTAGATGATGAAAGGCTGCCAGACTCTAGGTACAGGCTCACTAGCAGCTAGCTTGTAGATAATGAAAGGCTGCCAGACTCTAGGTGCAGGCTCACCAGCAGCTAGCTTGTAGATGATGAAAGGCTGCCAGACTCTAGGTGCAGGCTCACCAGCAGCTAGCTTGTAGGTAATGAAAGGCTGCCAGACTCTAGGTGCAGGCTCACCAGCAGCTAGCTTGTAGATGATGAAAGGCTGCCAGACTCTAGGTACAGACTCACCAGCAGCTAGCTTGTAGATGATGAAAGGCTGCCAGACTCTAGGTGCAGGCTCACCAGCAGCTAGCTTGTAGATGATGAAAGGCTGCCAGACTCTAGGTACAGGCTCACCTGCAGCTAGCTTGTAGATGACGAAAGGCTGCCAGACTCTAGGTACAGGCTCACCAGCAGCTAGCTTGTAGATGATGAAAGGCTGCCAGACTCTAGGTGTAGACTCACCAGCAGCTAGCTTGTAGCTGATGAAAGACTGCCAGACTCTAGGTACAGGCTCACCTGCAGCTAGCTTTTAGATGATGAAAGGCTGCCAGACTCTAGGTACAGGCTCACCAGCAGCTAGCTTGTAGATGATGAAAGGCTGCCAGACTGTAGCTACAGGCTCACCAGCAGCTAGCTTGTAGATGATGAAAGGCTGCCAGGCTGTAGCTACAGGCTCACCAGCAGCTAGCTTGTAGATGATGAAAGGCTGCCAGGCTGTAGGTGCAGACTCACCAGCAGCTAGCTTGTAGATGATGCGGTTGTGTTGGCTTTTGTCTGTGTCCGGTAGAGCTTTTCCTTTCCGTCTCTTTTTTCAGGAGAATCGCATAGTACATAGTTCGTCGGCCTGCCTCCTGATTCTTTTAATTCTACCTGTGTTTGAGGAAAACGGAATTTGTGTCAGATGTGAAATTTATCGTCGATATCATTGACTCACATACATTACATCATATTTGTTATATTTTCAGATCACAGAAGAAAAATATTTTTACTCGATCAGTCAAATATTTTCAAAACGTGTTATATGCCTGTATGTCTTGATGTTCTTCAATAGATTGAAAGTAAATAGATCAATTGAAATAAATGAGAGATGAAATGCAATGACGAGATTTTTGTTTTTTTGCAACACATATAGATTTATGTGTTGCAAAAAAAACAAAAATCTCGCATGATGACGAAAGAGTTCGCACAGATTTTTTTATTTGACATGTTTACGTTTTTGGCATAATAAGGACACATTCTATGTTTACGAAAGTGTGATGGTTGTATAACTCGCAGGTGAGAGATTGGCTGTGTATCTGTTGTTTATCTCCTCGGAACTCGTTTGTCGGATTGTCGGGTATTTTCGCCGAAATAACACGGCTAACTAACTAATGAGTATCTGCTAAATTCCTAGCCTATTGTACGAGTAGGAAGTGGTTTGTTATTATGCTTCAAAGTGGCGGAGTTTTTGCACCACTGGGTCTAAGTGGCTATTTTATAGGTACTTATTAATTAAAATGTTTGAAAATGTACCTTTTTTAGGGTATATCCGAATGAAAACACGGAAACCTTATAGGATCACTCGTGTGTCTGTCTGTCTGTCCGTCTGTCACAGCCTGTTTGCTCCGAATCTAACGGACCAATTGGTAATTAATTTATTAGCCTCTTCATTCTGAATTGTTTTTACTCTGTTGTGTTGTTAAATTATGTCTCTCAATTCAGCATGTATGTATGTATATATGTTTGTATGTAAGTATGTATGTATGTTCAATTGTTCATCTGTTCCCTCATATATTTTAAACGACTCATCACAATTTGCCAAATGAGGTATCGTTGGAAGCGTTTTGATCGTCCGTTGGCTATAGCCAATACACACAACAACAACAACAATAATACATAGCCTAGAGGCTATGTTACGTCACATTGAATAAAAATGTCGTTTTTTAAATTTTTTGTCATACCATGTTAGGTATCAAATGAAAGGCCTTAATTAGCATATTTTAAAAATATATACAACGCCAAAAAAAAGTTATAAAATCTAAAACCCGACTACGACAAGAAAGTCAATCAACTAAAAAGCTATAAACCAGACACCACAAACAGAGAAATTAAAAATCCGGAGTCACACGTGTTATATGGCATAAATCGAACAGATTACGTGTGACTCCGGATTTTTAATTTGTCTATGGTTTTAGTTGGGTTTTTAGTTTTTAGTTTTTTTTTTGTCTGTTAGATGTTCATTTCTTATTCGATCCATTTTACGTGTGCCTGGTTCCATAGATCTTTGGCAGTATTGTAGTTTGTGTCTGTGATACACGGTAAAATGCATTTTTTTTCCTTGTGGTTAAGAATAACCACAAGGAAAAAAAAATTGTTTGGTCTTTTGAGATATGAGCTGACCCAGATATTATTCTGTTTTTGACCCAGATATGTGTATGCGTCTACATATTCTAAGTGTGTGGATACCCACTTTTATTGTTGTTATTTTTGAGTTAGTGAGAAGTTTTGTTTTTGTTGTATTCATTGTTAATCCAACTTTGCCACTTTCATCACACAAAGCTTGGACCATAACTTCCAGGCAACTTGGACCGATTGGTACACATAAGTATTTCTGTGACCCAAACACGGACATAACGTATTATATAAATAAACGAATTTTGAGTATGGGGGTCACGTCTGGGATAAAAAAAAGAAAATTAAAAAAGAGACGAATCGAAAGTTGATCAATACGGTCGTGTGCCCTAACATTGTAGCAGTTTGGGTACTCCGATAAATGCACTGCATAATCATTAACAGTGTAATCCGTCTACGATCACGGGCGTCGAGTCTGCGCCGGTGTCGGTCGGTGTCGGGCAGACTGACATTATCCGACAACGCAGATGCACCAGCATAACGCGTCGTTGACACATGGACGCAATCGTTGAGATATTTATCGCCTCTGACTAATATAACAGGATGATTTTTTTGTAAAGTTTTGTGGTTGTAATTGTTTCCAAATAAACTTCTAATCGCACCGTATGCCATGTTTTGGAAACGTGCCTACAGACCACAATTCCGTGAACTATCTTCGATGTCTTAATGAAAGCAAGTGATTCGAATTGCTTTAAAGTTGAGAAAACCGACCTCTGAGTAAAAGGGAGAAAAAAATAGTAACTCTGTCTACCTTTATTTTATTTTTTTTTCTACATCGACTGTCGAATCTATTTAGAATTTCAAGATCACGTCGTTGGATATTTTTATTATAGATTCGATAACTCTATCTGTGTGGCATAAAAATATCTGTTTCCTCAACTTAGCTTAGAGGCAGATAGTGTTGAAAAATTTAGATTTCATTTCATTTAATTTATGATGCAATAGAATTACGGTAACAAACGGCTGATTAATATTCATAGATGTCACAACGAACGCGTGGAAATTCCGCCGTGGCATGTCACGGTGACGCGCGTCGTGGGAAACGTAGAGAAAGGAGACGATCCAGTCAGAGTCACCGAAAACTTCCTCAATGCTTGTGAAATGGTTGATGCATAACATACAAGTATGATGCAAGTCGCAAGGTCACAGTGTGAGACATTGCCTCCGCAGGGCGAGCGACGCGACGGATTCCGCGCACATCCTTAAACGACGCATATTTATTCTTATACGGCTGCCGTTTTGCAACACTATTGAGGTCAATGATATCGAATTTCGGTGACTCATCCTTATTTGTGTTGCAAAACGTACACCCACCATGAGAGAGTAATGTATAGTGCCCCATGGATGTTCAGCGCCCACATAGACCTTGTTACTGATATATCGAAGGGCTATTCACTGTCAAGTATTTCAGTGGCGTCCACTTTTAGCGCGGCGGCCATTACTCGCGTTGTCGCCCCGCGCCGCGCGTCTGTCACGCTGTTGTACCGCCTGTCCGCTCAATTGTACATTTTGTAAACAACGTTACGAATTATTTTATGAATTTCATTTCAGATTTGTCCGAATGTTTTTTGCATTCCGTAAGTTATAGCGTTCATAAATCATTATCATACAATTCAATTAATGTCGAGACTCGTTTGTTGGGACTGCGACAGTTTAACGATCATAATTCTATAAACTATGAATGTTTAAATCTGTGCAGAGATTTTGTTGTATCTAGCTGTTTCAAATAGAAGTCGTTTTCCCTTGTATGTAAACGAGAAAGCCGGAGCACAGCAACTTCCTTAACATCGACCTTTAACAAGCCGCTACATTGTATGGTATCTTATCTGCGTTATTGTCGCAGTGCGCGTGATTGCGGTTATTAATGTCCTGCAGTGCGTAAATGGAGACAAATTCATAGGCCCGCGGCCCCGGAGCGCGGCGGCTGGCCGCTGGCCGCTCGGAACCTGTTCCACTCAATTGATTGCAACTACTTGCAACGAGTAGCCGACGCATTCTTTAGACATTTTATTTGATGCAATAAGGAAATCATGAAACAAAGTAATTTGTTTGTTTACTTGGTTTGGCATTAAGCGCAGAATCTACCATATATTTTGTACCATCTGGTTTATACTATAGCAAATTGTGTTTAAACAGGTGATACAGAGGGTTCGGCAGATTGGAGCTGAATACTAAGGAGGGTATCTGACAAATTGAACGAAACCGGCGCGCGGCTGGAATGCTCGGCACGGGACCGAACCCTGGCCTTCGTCGCCGAATTACATCCGGGGCTGGCGCGGCGGTCCATGAATAAACAAACGATTCGGGGAAAATGGACCAAACATAAATAGGTGTTTTTTTTTCAAAATAACTAGCTAATTTTGAGACTCTCGTGTTAGGAGAGATCGATCAGTTTATATTTAGAATTTAATCGTATCTCCTTGAAAAGTCAAATTCATTCGGTATTCTACTTGCTGGATTTCGGACATCAATTAGAATAGTTAATGTTCGTTCGTAGGTATAGTTTCCTGAGCTCCTGACGCAACAAACTACAGTGTGGATAAGTAGCTTTTGGTTTTACTCAGTGAAGATGTACTTGATTGTTAATGAATATTCATGAGATGAGCAGATAAACTTCCCGATTCATCAGCACTTTGTTCTCACGATTACCTATAATGAGATATTGTGATGGCAGCCAGTGGTTTATTTAGTGATACTTTCCCATCCGGCCATTACCGGTAGTTGGCCATCCGGCGCCATGTTGGATTGTTGGCAAGTCGTTAGGGTGATTACGCAGGATATTTATGTGTACGGTGTTAATTGTTCGCGTAATTGATTGTGCCGGCCAGCCTGGACAGGTTGGTCAAGTGAGGGTTTGGAATGCTGACGGGTTGAAGTCAAGGGGTGTAACTGGGAACCTTTGTGTGAAAAAAAAGGAAGACCAAGAACTTCACAAATCTTGAATTCCTGATGGATTTGTTTAATGAAACGTAATGACTAGCGATTCGCTTAGGAAGAGCAAGCTTGTCATCAGCTTCCTATACTCATACGCATTGTTTTTTTGACGCCAAAACTGCTGGCAGCGTCCCATGCAAATAAGTTTAAGTACCTATCAATGATATTGACTTTACCAAACACTGGCTTTTGCTACGAAATGGAATATCTCTGACAAAGTTTAGATAAAGTTATTCGTCTTTTTTTTCAGTCGTTTGTTCCAACAACAAGTAAGTAATTAGTGGAGGCCTTACCCTGATGACTTGATGAATAGATGGGCTATTCATCAAGTTAATGAAGTGAAGCCACGTAAATCACAACTTGGCAAATGATTGGCCGCCAACTCTGTGTAATAGTCCTGGCCCGCGACTCCGCCTGGGTAGTGGCAGAACTATGTCTGGTAAGTGGTCGAAGTGGTCGGCTAGACCTAAACGAAATGGAATGTAATATGATTCGGGTTCAGGATTCGGATATTTGATTTTAAAGTTGTACTTGAACCTTTTTCACTTTCATTCTCCCTTTCAATCTCTCGAGCTTATGCTCAGATGGTTGTCTACGTAGGTAGGTATAGCTTATCCTAAGTTATCTGTTGATGATTGGCGCCGAACATGTCAGCAGCCCTCTCGGACTTTAATAGTCCCTTCCCAGAAATAGGTTACGCTGATTGATTTCCATCCGAATTTATTTATGTAACGATTTCACATTAAAACGTGTTACGGCTTTCATATCCAATATTAAAACAAAAAGAATAATGTTTGAGTGGATTTAAAAATCCACTGAAACATTAAATATTTCATATTTAAAAGTACCAGCTGCCGTAGCTAGTGAGTGAGTGAGAATCAATCATTTATCCTTTATATTTTAAATAGCTTAGATTTTAAACAAGTTATTTCCTGTAGGTTTTACATTTATTTGGTACAAATCTATCATTTATCTTTGTTCACCAATAGAGGCATTTGTCCTGAGTTAACGGTTGATACTAATGTCTTAGTTTGCATAATACCTATTATGTGTAACTGACAGACAATAGGCATGTGAGTGTAACCTACTGTAAAGCTTTGATCATTAACTTTCACATAAATACATACAAAGAAACACAAATTACGGATATTAGATAAAGACACTACACGTGAAGCTACTGTTACTATTTATTAGAATTTATAGGCTCAAGCCGTTTCATTAGGAAGTCGTATCGCCAAGTCATTATCTCTAACGAAGAGCAGCATTCCCGGCCGGGAGATCAAACTCCGGTCCTTCAGGTAATGACGCAAAAACTAGTTAAACGGCCGCGACCAGCGACCTGCCGATAGCTCACGCAAAAAACACGTAACTTTAAGAATGTGCGACGATTGGAAAAAAACGATCAAGGACGATAGATATTATAGTTGTGGTGAGGTTCCATATGTTTTATTTACGTTATGAAGTTTCAAGTTAACCCTTTCAAAATTAAAAAATTCTACTCCCGTTTTGAAGAGAATTCCCCGGGGCGCGAGGCGGTCTGTTGCTCTAAGTTTGACGCGATGTCTCCGCCTTGCGACCCAGGAGAATTCCTACAGCGCCTGGGAGCAACTACTCACCTTCCCATACAGGATTCTGCATGTCCAAAAAAAATTGGCAACTAAAAAAACATTGACAAACCAAATTAAAGACAACTGCAACAATTCGACTCTTATTTTAGATCCAAAATTACCCGACTTCAGCAACCTCTCACGAAGAGGCTTATGTTCGCATGTGGAATCCAAATTGAGTGAAGGTGATATTAAGGGAGCGGCCAGGTTACTGTTCAGCAGCGATGTGAAACTTTCCAGAAACACTTTCAGCCCTGGAAAGGTGAGAGGTGAGGTCATCGTCAAGGTTGAAGTTAAGAACGCCTTCAACTCCGTTAACAGGGACACTTTGTTGGCCGAAGTAAAAAAGGAGTTACCAGAAATTTACGGTTTTATGTGGCAGTGCTACAGGCACCCATCAAAATTATTATATAAAGACAACGTTTTGGAATCGGCAGTCTGATGCAAACAAGGTGATCCTCTCGGGCCAGTAATTTTCAGCCTGGCTATCCATCCCATAATACAACAACTAAATTCAAAATTTAATGTGTGGTATTTAGACGATGGTATACTAGGAGGTGACGTAGACACCGTTCTAAAAGATCTAAAATTCCTAAAGCAGCAGTTCCAATCCATCGGACTTGACCTAAACAATTCCAAATGCGAAATTTACCTTTGTGACGACACCGACAGACAATCGACCATACAGAAATTTAACTCAATAGCCCCGGATATCAAAGTTTTGGAAAAAAGTTCACTGTACCTCCTAGGTTCCCCAATCCTAGAAGAAAGTTTTTCACCATTCGTCGAGGCAAAAATCAAACATTTTAACGATATTTCGGACAGACTCTCTAAAATTAATTTACATTCGGCATTCACCCTTATCAGACATTGCTGTTTCGGTCCAAATTTTATGTATTTTCTCCGCTCTTCTTCTATATGGAAGCAGCCCAACCTTTTAGAAAAAATCGATCATATCATTCGTAGCACTTTAACATCCATTTTAAATGTGACACTGGACGACCGCGCGTGGCTTCAAGCAACACTACCTATTCGTTTTGGTGGGCTCGGCGTCCGCAAAATTTCCAGTGTAAGCCTACCGGCATTCCTTTCCTCGGTCCACAGCACCGAAAAGTTAACCGCAAGAATTTTGCCTCTTCTCGGGTTGACTCTGAAGTGCCGTGTTTGACCGATGCAATGAATGCCTGGAAAGTGGCTTGACCGGACACGGTTCAGCCCGAGAACCCGTCTTCCCAAAGACAGTGGGATGAGCCGCTCTGCAGGTTGGTACGGAATAAACTCGTCTATTAATACGTCCACCAATACTGCTGAGCGTGCGCGCCTGCTGGCTGTGGGAGAATGGGAGTCGGGCCTCTGGCTTCAGGCGCTACCGGGTGGCACTATGCTGGGTGACACCACATTCCGGCTCGCTACATGTTTGCGTCTGGGCGCTCCTTGCGGTGCTCCACATCGTTGTCAATGCGGTGAAGGAGTGGACTGCCTCGGACACCACAGCCTATTCTGCAGCAAGAGCGCTGGTAGGATGGCACGCCACGCCAGCATTAACGACATTATCCGTTGGGCTCTTGTCACCGCCGGGGTGCCAGCTGTTTTAGAACCCAACGGCTTGGCACGCGACGATGGGAAGAGGCCAGACGGAATGACCATAATGCCTTGGAAGTTGGGTAGACCTTTGGTGTGGGACGCAACCCGTGTCGACACCCTCGCGCCATCCCATCTTCCTAGCACGGCGTCCTGTGCTGGGGCAGCTGCTACAGGAGCAGAAAACCTCAAACGGCGCAAATATAACAACCTTATTGGGAGCTATATGTTTGAGTCGTTTGGGGTTGAAACACTAGGGCCGTGGGGTCCGAGTGCTCATCGAGTATTTCGGGACATCGCTAAGCGATTGGTCGACTCTTCACGTGACCAGAAGGCTGGCCTATTTTTAGCCCAAAGAATCAGCATTGCCATTCAACGTGCAATGCTGCCAGCCTTTTGGGCACTTTTCCCATTGACAGCGATACGGACGAATTCTTTGATGCCCAATGAGCCCCTTCCCTTTATTTGTATTTTTTTTTCTTTTTTTTTCTTTAATTTGTTAAATAATAGTTAGTTGTATAATAATTATAATGAATAAATTGTCGTTATGAAGTTATGATTTTTCTGAGTTTTAATACCACGGCGAAATAGACTATTTGAGGGAAAGTACAATTATTTATGAAGTGGTGGAGTTTATGAAGGATTAAGGATAGTTCTTATTTTCGTTAACACGAACTGTCTGTCAAGTTTTGTCAACTCTTTGTACGTTGCAATAGTTACAAAATAAAATGACAACATAAACTTTATTGACAAATTACTGAACAATCAATCTACATAGCCTTTGCCCAACTATGTTGGAGTCGGCTTCCAGTCTAACCGGATGCAGCTGAGTATCAGTATTTTACATGGAGCTACTGCCTATCTGACCTCCAAAACCCAGTAACTGGGGTAATACGATACCCCTTTGTAAGACTGGTTGTCAGACGTTCGGGCTTCTGACGGCCCGTGACGAATGTCAAAAATCCACGAATGACAGCCGGGACCAACGGCTTAACGTGCTTTCTGAGGCACGGCTGAGTATGTGTGTATGTAAAGATAGTCAAATTACTGAACGAAGAAATGAAAGACATGGCCCACCAAATGACTAAACCACTAAGTATTCTGTAAGTACATTTTATGTTCTCGAGATACGTTATTCTAAGATTATCTGGCTATAAAGCCGAGATATAATGAAGAACGTAATACGACATTAAATCCCTCCATCCTAAGTTTTAGTATGATATAAAAGCGTCATATTCTGAGGAACGTGCGCCTAACATTATAAACTTGTACCCCTTCATACATTGTTCACTTTAATTGTTTCAAAATGGCTGTGTGGCGGGTAATACCTAATTGTTTTTGGTCTGAAATGATTGTTATTATTTGTTTGTACCTATATATTATGTGATAATTTATTTATGTAAAGTTATGTGTTGTTGTTTACTAATCAATAAGTACCTATGTGATATCAATAAAGTATTTTGTTCATTGTTTTTGAGCACAATTGTCAAGAGATGTTAACTTAACTCATTCTTCCGGCACTCCAATAATCCGAATACATTTTATTACAATGAATCAACTCAGCCTTTCGCAGTTATTTGTCGCATTTAGTATTAATTGAACTTTCCTTGGAGTGGAATTGTCAAAGTGAAAGATGTGAACACGAGTTCATCTCGGTCTCATACGGAACCCTATATAGCGGACATCGTCATTATATTCCTTATGGGAACGCAAATGGGCCGGCACCGTTACGATGTGGGAACGGACACCACACCGGACCGGACCGGAGACTGCACCGACCGGTCCTGAAGTAATTAATGGCGTTTGATTGCAACGGACACTTATGAGCAAACAGGCTTGGATTTACATCAAGTTTTGTTTAGTCTTTAATGTTAACATAATGTAGAAAGAAGTGTTTACATTTAATTTTCACACTAAGTATCTTATTCATTATACTGGGTGTTAGGGTAAACACCGTTATCCTTGAAACTAGTGGTTTGGTGTCATCTATAATATACTTTTTCTATGGGACCAACATTCAAATCGCGAAAAAAAACCAGCAGTTCCATACATTTGTGTTCACTTATATCGACAAAATGTATGGAACTGCTGGTTTTTTTTCGCGATTTGAATGTTGGTCCCATAGAAAAAGTATATTATAGATGACACCAAACCACTAGTTTCAAGGATAACGGTGTTGAACAGAAGAACCTTATATCTTTTTAGCGTTGCTAACTGGGATAACAGATGACCAGAAGTTGCAATTTCAAAAGAACATAAACTAAGCGACGAAATAATCTAGTCTCGGTGGTGGTCACTGATGTGCGGTGCTTAGTAGTGCTATTATGTGCACTGTGTAGTGCTCATGTAGTAGTGTGTAAAGTTCCCTGTGAACCTCACTGAAGTGACCACACTTAATTCTAAAGTGGACACATTTGCATATAAAGTAAGTATGAACCTGTAAGTCATCGTGGATTCGCACCTCGACACCGTTCAATTTTGAAGTGATTAGAGAATAACTCTGCGCTCTAACGGTCTACCTTCCAAAATGATGCCTCAAGTTAATCCCATCCATCAGTTGACGTTATTTATGGAAAAGCTATCTCTCGCTAGAAACTCTCCGGCAGTTGGGCGTAACTGGATCGTCTGGGCCTGTGTTGGTAGCTGCCTAATGTTTGCAGCTATTTTGTTAAATTAGTTTTTAATACCTCGCCGTCTGGTCTCGCGTCTACACCTAAAATATATAGGACTTGTTTCTAGAGACATTTCAAGAAATTACGCTATGAAGATGTCATCCTACACGCCAGCGGCGATCGAATAACTTTAAGGGATTTCAGCTCTAAAGGCTTTTGTACTTCATACGTAACAACATGGACACGTATGTTACGTCTGCGATGCGCCAATACACACGTGTTATTGTCAGGTCTGCGATGCGCCAATACACACGTGTTATTGTCAGGTCTGCGATGCGCTAATAGACACGTGTTATTGTCAGGTCTGCGATGCGCCAATACACACGTGTTATTGTCAGGTCTGCGACCTATAGACACATGTTATTGTTAGGTCTGCGACCAATAGACACATGTTATTGTTAGGTCTGCGATGCGCTAATACACACGTGTTATTGTCAGGTCTGCGATGCGCCAATACACACGTGTTATTGTCAGGTCTGCGACCTATAGACACATGTTATTGTTAGGTCTGCGATGCGCCAATAGACACATGTTATTGTCAGGTCTGCGATGCGCCAATACACACGTGTTATTGTCAGGTCTGCGACCATAGACACATGTTATTGTTAGGTCTGCGATGCGACAATAGACACATGTTATTGTTAGGTCTGCGACCAATAGACACATGTTATTGTTAAGTCTGCGATGCGCTAATACACACGTGTTATTATCAGGTCTGCGATGCGCCAATACACACGTGTTATTGTCAGGTCTGCGACCTATAGACACATGTTATTGTTAGGTCTGCGATGCGCCAATAGACACATGTTATTGTCAGGTCTGCAACGAATAGACACATGTTATTGTTAGGTCTGCGATGCGCCAATATACACGTGTTATTGTCAGGTCTGCGATGCACTAATAGACACGTGTTATTATCAGGTCTGCGATGCACCAATAGATACGTGTTATTGTCAGGTCTGCGATGCGCCAATAGACACATGTTATTGTCAGGTCTGCGATGCGCCAATAGACACGTGTTATTGTCAGGTCTGCGATGCGCCAATAGACACGTGCTATATCAGGTCTGCGATGCACCAATAGATTCGTGTTATTGTCAGGTTTGCGATGCGTCAATAGACACATGTTATTGTCAGGTCTGCGATGCGCCAATAGCCACGATGCGCCAAGAGCAACGTCATAAAATCATGAATCAAAAATGTGTGAAAAATGTGTTTAGGCTATAGGTATTTTCAGTTCTGCTGCAGAAAGCTCAAGTTTAATGTGGGCGTTTCAAGATATTGCACTAATAAATCTTTTCAATTTCCGTTGTTCAAAGCGTGTTGTGTAGAACCACCAACATCAACCACCTTCCTGGAAGTGGTACCCATAAAAGCCCATGCGTAGCGGCGCACATCTACGGTTCGTCCGTCGTGAAACACAGGTTTTAGCAGGAAAATACCGGTATCCTATATGTGTACCATTTAAGTGGTCCCTGCCTGGAGGCTTTAATAGCATGAAGTTAATAAATAAATATCGTTGTTGCACGAATATACTACCTAACCTATATCTATGTACTATATCTGAAAAGTTGTTTTATGGGATGATATTAAAAGTTTTCTTCTGATCTTTTTCTTCCATTTATAACTAAAATCGAAGTAAAGTAATAATACTTAGGTGAACGTTTGAAAATACGTCACCACCTCTGAAATTCGGAGAAATACCACTCTTGATTGGATCGATGATAACTTGATAACTTGAGCCTTTAACCAAGATAAATTATTATAACAAATCAAATCCATGGGCATGAGCTAGTTAATGACAAGTTCTTCGTACGTGCTAACCTGTTGGTAAACACATTATTTCCCGCATCAGCTCCTAGCTAATTATCCCGGGCTGGTACTCTGCCTACCCCAGTTTATAGCATAACGGTGCATGAATGGTAGCCATCCGACGGCAGCTTCCGCCCGTTAATAAGCTCTTTACAGAATATATTATAGCTGGTATTGAGACGTAGGTACCTCACTGATTTCCTGGTTACTGTATTATATGCAAGGTAAGTATAAATTGAATCGGAGGATGGAAAGTAGGTATGTTTACATACTTCCATATTCATTAGATATTGAAGAAACACATCTGCAGCTGGCTTATTAATGGGGTAAAACATTCACTATCATAATAGCTTTCATATTGTAAAAGGCTTAAATCAAAAGATGAAGGATTAGGTAAAGAAGAGATCCAAGCTGGATCCGCGATTTATGATTGTTGACTTTGTAATTTAGATTACCATCTTCGTCCTTAAATTGTTATTGTTCGTCTAAATATGTATTTAAAATAAAACAATCATAACACATGATGGTTTTATTTTAATTTATATTTACATATATAGGATAGTTTTATTTATTCCAGTAAAATAAGATTTATTTATACACAATAGGTATTTACAGAACACTACTAACTATTTACATAAAAAACTAAACCTAAAGGGACTAACTAAATAAATATAAAAACAAAGGGACCTTTAGGCGTCGAAGTATTCGTCCGCATCGCTGTCATCCGGAAACGTGCCCAGAAGCCCAGAAGCCCACGTTGAATGGCAATGCTAATTCTTTGGCCAAAGAACAAGCCAGCCCTCTGGTCACGTGAAGTGTCGACCAGTCGGTGGGAGATTTCCTTAAAAAGGAGACGCGCACTCGGGCCCCATGACCCGAGCGTTTCGACCCCAAACGGCTCAAAACTGTAGTTGCCTATAAAGTTACAGTATTTGCGCCGCTTGAGGGTCTCAGCAGCCGCAGCAGCGGCGCCAGCACAGCCCGCCGTGCTAGGAACATGGGATGGCGCAAGGGTGTCGACACAGGTTGCGTCCCACACCAGAGGCTTACCCACCTTCCAAGGCAACAACGTCATGCCGTCTGGTCTCTTCCCATCGTCACGTACCAAGCCGTTTGGTTCTAATACCGCTGGTACGCCGACGGTGACAAGGGCTCGACAAATAATATCGTTGATGCTGGCATGCCATGCTATGCGGCCTGCACTCCTGCAGCAGGACAGGCCATGGTGCCCGAGGCTGTCGACAGCTTCGCCGCAGTGACACCGATGCGGAGCAACACAAGGTGCGCCTAAGCGGAGACATGTAGCGAGCCGAAACGATGAGTCATCCATCATAGTGCCTATGGTGGATGACGGGAGCGCCTGAAGCCACAAGCCCGACTCCCATTCTCCCACAGCCAGCAGACGGGCACGCTCAACAGTATTAGGTGACGTGTTTACCAGGTTATTCCGTATAATACTGCAGAGCGGCACGTCCCACCGTCTCTGGGAGGACGGGTTGTCGGGCAAATCCGTATTGGGACAAGCCATTTTCCAAGCGTTCAACGCATCAGCCAAACACGGTACCTCAAAATCAACCAGTGAGGAAGATAAAATGTTCCTGGTTAATTTATCGGTACTGTGGAGAGAGGAGAGGAAGGCATGATAGGATAGGATAGTTATGATAATTTGGATTCTGGAACAGCAGATTTTTGTCTAACCTAACACCCTGTATATACAAATGTCCATGTTTGCACATTCAAACAAAAATATAGAAATAGCCAAATGAGTTATGAGTTGTTGATCTAAGTTATCATGAAAACTGTTTCGCAAGTCACTTTTCTCATTACTTTCATGATGTTACGATCGGTTATACTTTGACGTCAGAGTTTTTGTCATCGGGGGTTGCTCTTAGTCAGCTTTCAGTACTACAATAGTGCCGGATTTATACCAATCGAATGATGTGTGATTTTCGGAGAAACTTGTTGAATCATCAAAAGACGTCTTCACGTTACAAAGAAAACAAAATATCGTAGCTTTGTATTACTCAAAGTCAATCAAAATCTTGCTGTTAATACGACTGTTGTTTACCGGCCGAATTACGCGGAAAACTGTAGTCGATGGAGAAAATAACTACAATACTCGACTGAAATAACACGAAGCGGTGTTTACCGTGTAGTTCCCGAAAAAGTATTAATTTGGTTTTTACATCGGAAATTTCTCAGTAGCTAAGATTTGTTCCCCGGCTACGCGAGAATAGGCTTGCCCCTTCTCCTATTACCTCCTTCTCGGGACTTTTACATGAACTCTAACTTTTTAACCGACTTCTTCAAAAACGAGGTGGTTCTTAATTGTCTGTATGTTTTTTTTGGTGTTTTTTTACCCAATTACTCCGTCAATTGAATGAGGTGATCCCATCATCATCTGCTTAGCCTTTTCCCAACTATGTTGGGGTCGGCTTCCAATCTAACCGGATGCAGCTGAATACCAGTATTCTACATGGAGCGACTGCCTATCTGACCTGCACAACCCAGTATCTGGGTAATACGATACCCCTTCGTAAGACCGAATCCTATATAAATTTTATTAGCTTGCGTAGTTTTTGAGTTAGCTTCAATATTACGTATTTTTAATAAGCAGAAACATGTTTTAAGTTACTCCGATACTGTTATTAACATAGCAGGTGGTATTCGAATTTGTGTGGGGTAGGTACCACAACTGCAAAAATAAAAACTTTTTACAAAAAAAGGAAATAACCGACTTTAAAAAAACGTGTAGGTATACCCATGTGCCAAATTGCATCTAAATCATTTTAGGTGTTTTAGCGTGAAAGTGTACCTAACAAATAAACAAACAAACTTACTTTCGCATTTATAGTATTAGTTAGCATAAATAAGTTTAAAATTGAACAACAACCAGACTCAAATTAGTGGGACCAAAATAAAATTATAAATCATTCCCGTTCGTCCCACTGAGAAACTCGCCGTCGGCAAGCCCGCGCCTATGGTGGCCGGGAATCCGCCTAGGATTCCCGATGCCCAGGGTGTCTCCAGCGGCGGCGGGCGTGAGGGCGCAAACTTTGCCTCTCCCTCACGCGTTCCGCCTCCTCCTTCGCGAGCATTACTGCTTCGCAGAAGGAGGTGACCGCTTCCCATGCCCTCTCGCCCCGTACCATGGCCTGGACCAGGGCCGGACGCGAGAGGTCATAGCCGCCAATCGCCTCCACGAGGACACGGCGGTGCTCCGCCCAAGCACAATAACACATCCTGAGAAGATTCAAGCGACGCTTAGTTTGTGACTCACTGAATTTGGCTAAATATATATGATAGATTGAGTGCATTAAAACTATTGAATATGATTATTTGTTTCGGGATGTTGTTGATATTACTATTGGTACTCTGGTCAGTTTGCAAACTCTGGTAATTTCCTCTTGTACCTAATTCTGTATACTTCCTGATTTTTTCTGTGATAGTTTTTTGTATGTTATTAGTGTTTAGGACTGCTAAGTATATCTATTATAAAAGTGTGTTTCCTTACTTTATCAACAAGTGTTATATCAGGTCTGTTGACACACTTGGTGTTGTCTGTAAATATGTGCGATCATAATATGTTCTATAGAATTGGTTTTCTAGAACAGGTCTAGGGGTGTACTTGTAGTACCTATGGTGTGTAGGGATCATGCATGAGTTTAAGTTTAGTTGCGAGTTTTTGGTGAACGTTAACAAGTTGATTATGTTAACAAGTTGATTATGTCTATGCGTATAGTCGGTTTGGGTTAGTGTGATACAAGCTCCTATGATATGTTGTATTGTTTCAGGTTTGCTGTGACATTTTCTGCATAAATCATTTATTGAAGACCAATGCTACTAATATTATAAATGTGAAAGTTTGTGTGTTTGGATGTTTGTTACTCAATCACGCAAAAACGGCTAATTGGATTTGGATGAAATTTGGAAAACAGATAGTTTATAACCTGGATTAACACATAGACTTTTTATCCCGATTTACCCACGGGATCGAGACTTACGCGGGTGAAACCGCGGGGCGCAGCTAGTATAATCATAAAAATGATAAGTCACAGTTACATGCTAGACTGCCCTGTACAAGTGTACACAGTTTCACTAAGCTGTTTTTGTTTGTGACTAGTGCGGGCACAAAGCTCTAACATCAACATAATATCGTGTGGAACTCTTTTAACGTTTACTTTGTGAGACGTAGCGACTTTAGAAATAAAAATAAAAGGGGACGCAACTTATGCTACACAACATCATGTTTGCAGATTTAACGCTGATTAATTTACGTCAGCTCCAAGTATGTAGGTGTCGTCTTCTTAAAGCATTTACATCCTTCCCGCCTGCGCTTTCTTTTCATTTACTTACGCAATTAATTTAATCTCTGATATTTACGAAATAACGAAGGTCGCTCCACATGGAGACGGATGTGTAGCCGGATCGTGTCGAGCGGGTCGTCGCGGGCCCACTGTGTTTGTGCAAACAACGCCAGTGTCTATTGGATAATATACGCCTCAAGTACACCGCGCTCTGTTGCTTGACATACATCGCTTCGTTTGCATACAATCCATCGATCAAGGTTGTTAGTTACCAGTCAATGAACGTCGATGTTCAACATTTGTTTACGTACATTTCGATGCGCTGTTAGCGGGAATTATTTATTTACTCGTAATTATTATAATTTATGTGGAAAAAGAAAACGTGTTGCGCCGACCCCAAGTAACATGGGATAAGAGAAGGAAGATGATGAATTATTATAATTTATCACTTTAAGGCTCGTACAAAACTGGCGCGATATCGCGGGCGCGACAGGCAGCGCAACCCTTTTCCAGTCTGGACGGGCCTTTATGCAAACACAGTTCATTCTTCTGTGGCAAGGGCAATAAGTTATCGAACCAATGATTTATAATTTTTCCACAGTAGAGAAGCGACTTGATTTATGTAATTGATTCCAAATTGACTCTGAATCTGTGTCGGTGAGACCAAAATGATACGCAAGTGTCAGTTCTCGCCTTTGAAGATCATCATCATCATCTATCTCATCTTTGAGTTCCAGTCAAGCTTTGAAAGAAGGCGCGTCCATTTTGCTTTGCTGTTGACATTCCGACTTATATTTGACAAGATCACTGTAGCTAACATTGATTTTATCAGATAGAAGTCCGAAAGTAGTCCCCAGCGACTGCCCTGTGCATCAAACAAATTCTAACTGGCTTCCAAAATATTACACCGAGATGAAACGAAGCCAATCAAAGTTTAGATACAAAGTAGGCATATTAGGTAGGTAAGTATTAATATTTATACTTTTTATTGAAGTGAAGGGAACGTAAACATACAGCGAAGTGATGATATGTTACAAATAACGGAGGTAATTTCAACGTAAACAATTTTGTCTTCATAAATTAAATAATTAAACGCAAACAGCTCGTTTACCATTGTTTATTTGTACGGTTTGATTACCCAACATAATAAAATGTTAGCAATGTTTCTTCTCCCCTGTCTTCAATTCTCACTTGTTTTTCACCTGTGCGCTGATCTGTGAGTACACCAAGTCAAGGAGTCGAGATCTTCAACAGTTACAAATGCTCGAGATCATGGATAGGATTTCAATAAGAGATGACCAACCAGCTGTACCTAATTGAAGTGTTCCTTCAGGAGCCCGTCTGTACGGTAACTCTTTCTTGGGTAACTGCTACGGGGACTTTGTGTGACACCTTATTATCAAGCACATGAGAAAGATGATGAAAGTGTTGTCATGGGGTCAGGGACACAGTGTGTTTGTTGCGGTCAGAGGAAATTAAAAGGTTCCAGCACGACTTTTAGGTAGGTACTTATTTCAGTATATTATTCTTTACTTCAGTTTTAAATTCGAGTTTAACGAAAATATCTACGCCAAAAGAAACAATGTTTCTGAATTTTGAAAGATATACGTTTGAAAAGGGTCTGAAAACTTTTTACATGAAAAAAGTCGCTTTATGTCCGCACTTAAGATGATAGATTACTTCACAATGACCTTCAAATTCAGTTTGGAAACGACGATAGGACGGATGAAACGTAATCTGAATTTCTATCTCGATAATTTTATCTAGACATTTTTGAGCTGTGTGCATGCTATAGACCATGATGGGTAACACACATTTGCGGAGCTACCGCTTCTTGTGGTAAAGGTAGCGGGTTCGATTCTCTAATGACACTTACATTTGTATGGCCTGGTGAACTTCTTAATCTAAGTTTTTGTGCATATGAAGAAAAATATGTTCGTGCTGCTATGTAAAAAACTCCTAACAAAACTATCTAATTTCTTTAAAGTGTCTACTTTACCGAGCTGCTAGTTTTCTTCCTGCCTGCTCCTATTGCTCAACCCGTAGCCCGCTGACCTGCATGCCTCGAGTGCCTGCACGAGCAGTGAAACATGCAGCGATATGCCACATCTGCACAGTGTTACTGTGCTAGTCTGAGAGCTTGTTAACGTGCCTTGTTCTCACGAGCAGCGCGGGCGCAGCTGGCACCGATTAGCTCTAATATACGATGACCGAGAGGATAGCAGCACATCATAATGTACGGGATAGTTCGTTGTAAATGTTGTAATAGATGAATGTGTTTTGAAATAACTTCTTGAAAGGGGCCTATTTAAGCGGATGGATTTTACAATGTTACAATAGTACTCGTAATACTGTAGAAATAATGGGAAGCATTAACTTCGAAATATGATGATAACAACCTCCTGGTATCAAAATCCTAATTTAAGTCCGCAACTCAGTATCGGGACAACGATTGTTTTTACAACTTCATTAAAATTACTTATGTTAGCCAGAGGCAATTTAGGTAGTTGAGTAATAGGTTTTTTTTAACATTTGCTCCCATATGGTTTTTGTTTCTCCCAAAGGAGGACCTCCTCCTTTGCACCTGGCCCTACAATGTCGCACAGGTACAGCGTTTATCATCGAAGATACGCAAGTAATTACCGCAGCCCTCCTAGGCGTTAATATTTACAGCCCCTTATGAGATGAGCACATGCACGAAACATGTTAATCTTCTTGTAAATATTAAGAGTATATTAATACGAAATTTTGCCGATTTCGTTGATTTACGTTTTTTTACAGTTAAAATATAGTATTTCTATAAGTTTTAATGCACAAAATGAAAGATCATTTCAATTATGAACTAATGTATGAATTACGTACTCTTTTATCTTTATTATTTACCTAATTTTTATTAATTTAACTCATACCGGCGACTGTTTTATTTATTTATTTATTTATATATACTTTGTATATATATACTATTGTACACCAGAAAATACATAGCGAAAATAAACAAATGTTAACTGTTTTGTGAATTTTGCTGTAAGAGATTTAGAATATCACATATTTTGTTAATATGTAATAATGATTCGTAAATAGGTATTAAAAAATAACATTGTATTGTTGTGAAAGTCGTCTATACAATTTATGAAATACCACTTTCATATAAAATTTTTGAGTAAAAATATATGTAATTCAGTCAATTTTTTTAGAAAATGGGCAGGGTATTGCTTTTGGTTTCCGCTACTTAGTTTAGAACTCTCATTCATTATATTAAAATAACAGAAATAAACAGTTCAAAATAAATACCTTTAATGAAAAAAACAAAATTGGCAATAAAAATCTTTTAAAACAGCCTAAATCTATTAATAACAATACAGTGAAACGCTTGCTACACGGTCGCCAACCACGTCCCTACAGACCTTGATGGTTTACAACCGTGTAGATGATAGTTTACTACCAGAAACAGCTCAGCTGGTCGCCAACCAAGTTCGCCTCTCTCGAGGACGCGGTTGGCAACCGTGTAGCAGGCACATTGAAGCATGCCAGAACTACACCACCGATCTGTGCATCGCTCACACGCACACATTTACAAGCATTTACAATCAAACTACACCTCACTAAGTTCACACATATTTACGAAACCGGACTCACATTACTGATGACAGAGCGCTCTGTTTGAAAAATAAAAGTAATAATAAAGTAATATTAAAACGCGCCGCGTCGCGTCTCGGTGTGAACTGACCCTTACTTTTATTAAGAAATCGGTTTTCGGAAATCGCGAAAAGTCCGTAGATCATATTTTTTTTTTTTTAAATAAACTGTGGACTTTTCGCGGGCTGTATTTTGTATTTTTGATGTTCATAGTGTACTCTTTGGAATGGTTTACTAATGTTTGCCATAATTTCATATGCTATAATTTTGTATACCATAATTTCATATGCCATAATTTTATATACCATAATTTCACATGCCATAATTTCATTAGACATAACGCTTCAGTTGCCATAATCGTCAAATGACATAAAATCATATTCCATCATTTCATTGGTCATAATCGATCAAGTGTCATAATATTTATTTGCTATATTTTTCATTTTCAATAATATCGTTTTCCATACCATTTATTCATATCATAATATTAATTTGACCATAATTATTAGCACAACAATGCTAGTTCAGTACCTACAAGCGCCTGCAATTTTGATGTTAAACTGAATAATTTTGCTATTAACATATTCATAGAAAAATGCTTTACGCTGCAAGAACAAAAGGCACACAAAAACAAAAAAAAATGCAGCAGCCATGGTTTCTGTCACGGCTCCGGCGGTCCCACGCGAGCTTATTATCGCAGATGGTTTAACGCTCACCACCGCAGCTTTGTCTTAAGCCGGCCAGCACTCTAGGGGTAGGGCATACAAGACTGCGTGGAGTCGGATTTACAGCGATGCGTTTCTGTCACTAAAACCTAATTGTTTGCAAATTAGGTTACTTAGGTGACTAACAATCTATATATAGCTAGGGCTATACAAAAAATAGGTACTCCCTACCAATTTTTTGTACAAAACAATAAATGCTTAATGATTATGACACATGATAATATGGCAACTAATTTTATGGCAAGTAAAAGTTATGACTAATAAGTTGATATGACAAACGTTATTAGTACAAGTGATAATATGGCAAGTAAATATTATGACTGAGGACGATTATGGCAAATGAAATTATGGCAAACAAGACAAATACCCTTTGATAAATGAGTTTTGATATTAATTTTGCTTAGATGTTGCTGTCATTGAAATTATTATTTTGATTAACTACACGATGCAAGGTTAGTTACTGTTAAATTGTCGGTTTTACGTCTGAAACTTAGTTTTTCAGTTTCGTGAAGGAATTCTTCGCGATTTTTCTGGGTACTTCTATTATTTTTATTTGTCCTTGCAGTTGGTATGCGAGGGTCGAAGTTGTTTCCACAGATCGTCTACTTTGCTAGGCTGCATGTTTTACTATTATGCACTCTTTGTAATAAGAAATAAGCTGGTATGCTGGTAAGTTCTATGTAAATTCTTCTAAAATGGTAATGTTCTGTTACGTGCTAAAACATAAGTATATCTTTATGTTTATTTGTTCTGCTTCCGTTACATTATGGTGGTTATATTGTAATACTACGTACGAGCGGTAAAGTCACGCAGGATGTTATTTATACCTACCACACAACACTAGATGGGCTACATAAACCGATCGTCCGCAACCACTGCGCTGGCGCATTATTCCCATTCCACGGAATAACGTAGTAAGTACATTGTTCAGTCCACTACCACGAAAATATACTTTAGCAGTACCAGGAATAGGTATATGGCAAAAGTAGAGCTGTAATACGATTATACGAGTATTCTTAAGAAATACCTGACGACAGAACATCCCGCGGTTATCTCTTTCATCTTAATTCGTTTTGCGAGTTAAATGTGAAACTTTTATTGAAGTCTATCTGGAAAAACTCGAAAACTTACGTGGCAAATTATAAACTTCAACCACCTTTGGCGTCGTAAGTACACCTCTACATAATGTTTTGAATGAAGGTAAGATATTAGGAGTTTATTAGGTACTTAAATCAACTTTTCTGAAAACAATTTTTTTTTAAAAGTAATTTTCACTTTAGTAAACACCTTCCAGCATTATGAAATAAGTGATCCTCATCAATATATAATTATTGCTAGCTTACACGATGGGAGTACAATATTACATACTAACATAACACCAACATTTAACGTTTTGACTTTTGACCTATGTGTATCGCACCCATTGAAAGACATGTCACCTGTTTTATAAAAGTTAATTCCGGTGACAGAAAGGATAGACAGACAAAAACCAGTTCAGTTATAGTATCGGCATCGTTCAATGTAACTACTTAGTGAGAACTACTTTGTGTCAACAGCGCCGCCTGTTGAATAAGTCGATACAGATGCTACTACTTACTCTCAAGTGTGGATGTGACTGTAATTAATGTATGGGAGGGGGATATACTGCAGAGTTATTGAATCACCTGTTGAACTCCTGGACCATCGCCAGCAGTCACAGCTGGCGAGCTGGTCACACGCGCCAGTAAACAGATGATAAAGAATATTCATTAATTAATATTTTTTCGTTCTCGATTGCACTGATTGCTGAATGATTTTCTAGTATATTTACTTTCAGTTTGAATGCTAGTCTCATAATTTAGTTGTTTTGAAGACCAATCCCGTTGGAATTTTGTGTTTCAGTTACCGAGTTGATTAATATGTAATAATTTTAGCAATCCTATTTTGTCTTTGGCCAAAGACTATCTCACTTGGCGTCGATGCGTCATGCGAGTAAGTAGTGTTGGGCACCTGACAAAAGTTGCATTCAGTAGAACTACTGATAGGTATTATTGTTGTTCATGTTTTTTTTTATAATACAGCACTACTACTTTTTAGTATTCATGGGTATGGTATAACTCGTTACTTTCTTAGAAATAATCCCCTGATGTCGAGATTTGATGAGCTTCCGTGTATCGTTAGTGAATGAGAATGAACTCTATTGTCGTATATCTTGGTCATTATTGTCAATTAGAAAACAGAACATGTTTGTTTGTCGGGCCAAGTTCATAATATCATCTATGTGATATAATTTTGAACGTTGTTGACATTAGAGAAACTCGAGAGGTTCGGAGGATTACAATTACAATAAAAAAATAGGGATAGTACTAAACTTTACTATTGTATAACTAACGGAAGAAACAAACTGCTATTTACTAACAAATAACGTAACTACGTCCTGCTGTTGCCGGCAGTTCGTCTCAAAACAAAACCAGGAAATTCAGCAGAAACTAGAAACCTAACACATCGTTGACACAGATCATAAGTCATCATGACAGCCACCACAGGGTATAAACAAAACCCTAAGTACCGGGAAACATTCGTAGGACACGATACAAATAAACGACCCCCTCGAGGTGCGACATTAGCACTAATACTTGCTAAACGCCTCCCGGGGGATCGAGAGGCGATTAAGTTGTCAATACCAATCTTGCCTGTAGGTAAAATCGTGAGAAATATAACTACGATTCTCACGAATTTGCTTATTAGTAGGTATATATTATCTGCCAAGACAACGCATCAGACGGACTTTCTAATTGCTTACATCGAAATTAGCCTAAATTGATATTTTTTTTATGTGTTATTTTGGTGAAATATATAACTACAACCGGATTATAAAAATGGATTTTCTATGGAAATACTGCGCCAGACATAAGGAGCAAAATATTTAAAAATGTGGCATATTACTATTTCTAGTTACACCAGAGTATTTCCCACAAAGCTGAGCAATCACGGGAGCTCACCTAGACGCTGTTGGAGAAATTAATTGTCAACTCAACGGATATTTAATTTTATGGTATGTCTATAAAACATCGGCACTTCACTCCGATATCAAAAAGATCGTAAAACCTCCGACAAGTGAAAAAGTTACTTGTATCGAGATGGTTCCGAGGGTACATTTCTTAAATATTTTCTCAGAAAAACATCAAAATGGCGTGAAAAATTCCTTATGTCAGCAGTTGGGCACAAAACTGGGATTCTGTTACTTACATAAACCCTTGTGTTTGTTATTATGTACATACCAATGTGAAGCTTCTCACAACGTTTAGCTTTACCCAGCTGCTAAACTCTCACGTAGGGCCTAAAGTCCGTATCCGTATCGAAGATAAATTCCATTAAAAGATTTCGACATATATTGATGGCTGTAATTTTTCACGTGGCTAGGTTTATTTAAGCGAGTGGGCAATGGTCATCGATATGCTTGATAGTCGTTACGGGTCGTCAGAAGCCCGAAAGTCTGACAACCAGTCTTAATGTTCGCGTCACGTAAAAAGACCGCTCAATTGAAAGTGTGCAGTAAGATTCCAGCGTTCTTTTTATGTGACGCGCACTCTACCAAGGGGTATCGTATTACCCAGTTACTGGATTGTTGAGGTCAGATAGGCAGTCGCTTCATGTAAAATACTGGTATTCAGCTGCATCCGGTTAGACTAGAAGCCGACCCCAACATAGTTGAGAAAAGACTAGGCATATGATGATTACAACAGATTGTGCTCAGTGCACAATACGGGACGTTATTTATCCAAAAACATGGAATTTTAATTGCTTTTTGTTTCGATGCGACTGAAACAAACTTGTAAGGAACAAAAACATAGGGTAGGTATTCTAAGTGATGTATTTTGAAGTCTGTTACTAAGTTCATTCGGCATTCGTATCGTAGCTTGAATGTAAAGTTCTCTTCATAAAATATTCAATGTAAACCACTTTATCGTTGCCTGAAATTGTGTAATTCCCTGTAATCGTAGCGAATGAATAAATAAAAAATTCGCCCCGCGGTAGCACGCGACGCCGCTGAGTGACGTGACGTGTGCGGCGCACTAGCGGGACGGTGAAGTGACGTGACGCGGTGGCGTGATGGTCAGTGTCACGCAGACCCGCAGATATTTGTGAACGGATCGCGTGACTGCGGCCGCGGCGACCACTGCCCTTGACGACGATACACTGACTTAAATACATTTATCGTGATTGTTATCGTAAGTGTATCAAGTCGTAATACTAAAGCCTCGTAAAAACCGGCGCGATATCGACAGGCAGCGCGACCCTTGTCGCGCCCGCAATGTCGCGCTTGTTTGTGGGAGCCTTAATGAATGAACATAGTTTTGTAGTCGGTAATGCTGTTTCGCCTTTGCTTGTATATTCTATTGCTGGTAAAGTTTAAAATGTTACAATAAAATCCCTCCCCACATACTTCAACTGAATGAGACGAAATTCAAAACTTGTATAAAACGCACACTATGTAGGCAGGCATATTATAAGTTGGAGGATTACATCTCTGATAAAAATGCTTGGCTTAATGCTGGTCCTGCTCCACAACCACAGCTAACTAATTAACATTCGAAAATGCTGTTGGAGCTGCTGAAGATTGTAAGACTATCTTTGCATTGTATAAACTCAATCTCTACTTTGTATTATATAATTGCACAGGTGTGAGTACTATGTACTATAGAGCTACCATTTACCGGGTAATTTGTCTTTCATTGACTTGAATGTGCCCTGGCGGCTGGGAATGTCATGCTCACTCAAATGTCTCGCTGATGGTGGCGTATGTGTTGGATCATTTAGCTCCCTTCAAAATGGTTGAGCTGAATGGTGCTGATCCATGCGTCATGTTCGTGAACGGGCGCCGTCAGTTGTGACTGGACTGGTCATTTCTTAGCTGCCATGGCTTATTTTAATTTTTGAATTGTGCTTATTTTATAATTGCGGACGCTTTTAACGTGCTTTCTACATTGTTCTCACATGTATAATTTCAACATGAATGATGTAACCATTATATACCATTATATTGTAACAATATTTTGATTTAAAAGAGTGTCCATGGAGTTTCTTGCCCGTTCTTCTCCATAGGTACGTACTACGCTTTGGAATGGGCAACTAGCTTCATATTTCTGACTGACTGACTCCTTGACAATTCAAAAGTGCCTGTAAATGGTTTAATTGAAATAAATGCTTTGAGTTTGAGTTTGAGTTCAACAGTCTACTTTACACCATAATCTGTCATGTTCCGAGCTGTTCCGATCAGATTGCGCTCATAAATCAGTTGCTCCACAAATACCCATGTATTTGCGTCGTTCGGGACCGTTCGGTCGAACTCGGCTATATTCGGACGGCATATTAAACGGTCACCGCTGCGATGACGTGCGTGTGCTGTCTGACAAACTACTCGTGTCCTTATTGACACGTTGTGGACTCTGGCTCTGGGTCGCATTCCATAAAAATATTTCTGGTGTTCATTCAAGTCGAGTAGAAACCGCGTCTCGACTGATTTGTGAATGCGGAAGTGCCTGTTTGGTCAGTAAGCCCTGCATTTTACTCTGAATGTCGCGAAATTCTTCGCAAGTTTACGATCCAACCATACATGGAGCATCGTGGAACGATACGGATTTTGGTCAGGATAATGGATATGAAGGCAGAAAACCCATGACATCTTATAAAATAAATTCTGTTTCCGCTATTATATATAGTTACCACACAACTGCGACGGACAAGCAAATGAATATCTGGATTATCGAATATCTTAGCAAAGAGCAGGCTCTTCTGAACTACTAAAGTACGAGTAAGTGAGTAAGTACTATAGTACGCTCAGCGTGTACCGTGGATTATTATTTAGTTGATCTATGAGCTGTGATAAAGCAATTAATGTAGTGCATGTCTGATAATATTGTTAGCACGAGCCTGCACCCTCAAGAGTGTTTTATTTATTTAGTTATTATTTATTTATATATACTTTATTGTACACCAGAAAATACATAGCGAAAATAAATAAATTGAACACTACAAAACATACAATGGGCGGCCTTATCGCTTTCTGCGATCTCTTCCAGGCAACCTTAGAATGGACAGTGATTGCGTGGACATCAAAAATGGGGTTGTCATTAGTGCAAAATATTAAGTAGGTACTTAAACTTACCAATAGATACAATATACTATAATATATAATAATATATATATGCTATACAATACATACATACATACTGACTTTAAAAGAATATTTATGTAAGCAACGAAAAATAAATGACGACTACAGATTATTACAGATGAGAACAAGATCACATCAACAAGTAATGTTCCTTCACAAGTCTCTTAAATACAGGTAACGATTGCGCGCGTTATATTTGAACTGGCAATGCATTCCACAAACGAGCGGCCTGAACAGAAAAGGATTTGTCGAAGAAATTTGTGGAATGCATTGGCATTTTAAGCTTCAAGTTATCTGAAGACCTTAAAAATTTCGTATGGGAGTCACAAAGATACTCGAAACGTTTCTTAAGATAGAGAGGGGTGGAAGGGGAAAAGAGCACATTATACAAAAGGGAAAGAATATGAGCATTCCGGCGAAGGCGAATTGGTAACCACTTGAGCTTCACACGAAATTCGGAAACATGGTCATATTTGCGCAAACCAAATATGAACCTTATACAAACATTTTGAAGCCGCTCAAGTTTTATTGTATTAGGTATTTGTTTGTGTTAACATAGTAAAAGGTAATCAAAACAAAACATTATCCTCATAGACAGGATATCTTTCTAATTAATGTAAATCATAATTTTACTTTTTTAACTAGAATATTTTTTTATCCCCCAATTTCTAAGTCTTCCATAAGAGGCCGTATACAAAAAAAATCCGATTTCGCTGATTTACCTACGTGATTTTACAGATGTAATTTTACAGTTAAAATACTGTATGTCTATAAGTTTTATTGCACAACATGAAAGATCATTTCAATTATGAGGTAGTAAGTGATGTACTTTTTTATTTTATACTCGATTACGGCGAAGCAAAAAGGAGGGTTATGATTTTGACCGTTAGGTATGTATGTATGTACTATGTTCATGAGTTCCCTCATAACTTCTAAACTACTCATCATAATTTGACAAATGAGGCACCTATCGTTGAAAGCGTCTTTATTGTCCGCTGGTTATCCGCTCAACTGTTGATTGACTTTTTAAAGGCCGATATCAATTAAAATTAAATTGTCTCGTTAGTGACAGTTGACGGTTTATAGGCTATGTGACCTCACATTAAATTGAATATGGTGCCCTCTAGAGGACAAAAAGTCAATAAAAAAATACTACAAGTTTCATAGTTAGTAGACACCTTTTTGCAACCAATTGTTTTTATAACCTACATTTACTACTTATTGTAACAAAGGTATTTAGTTTCAATAAAGTAATTTTTATTTTTTATTTATATTAGTCTTTCCTTTAATACAATACCTTTTTACAAGGCATTCTGTACCACAGCTTTCCTATCCTAACAAAGAGACATAAACTTCAGCTGAAAACTGATATTTGCAGGCCATACATATATTTGTTAGTTGTTTCTGCGACGCCTGCGCGCGCACAGAAGGCCGCTGTTAAGGTCATAGTTAGGTATCAAGTGTCGGTCTAAATGGTCAGTGACCTAGTGCTCTTGTTCGGGGGATGCGCCCGCGCGATGGCAGATGGCAAATGGCAGTGACTGACTGTTTTTTGTTGACGCCTTCTCGGTCGTTTAAGGCCTCGTGCAGATTGGCGCGACACCATGAAGTTTTCTTAGAAACTGTTTTGTTAGTTGCATCGCGCTTGTCTGCACGAGGCTTAACAATTACGATGAGCACCTTTGTTAATTGATTTGGTCAATTATCATTATGACTGTTTATTAAATATTTAATAGTGGCTTTTTGTTATTATCAATTTGCTTAAAGGAAAGTATGTTGTGATTATGCAATATTTGTGACAGTATATGTGATAGAATAGATTATATTATGTTACATGGGAAACTTGGGTTTGTAAAGAAAACATTAAGTTGGTTCAAGTTTAAAGAAAACTCTGTCTGTGTTCTTAAAACTTTTCTTATCATTCCAATCGAGTCTGAAAATTCCGTACCTACGTACAATGGTTGTGTGGCTTTGTAACAGGTCAACAACTTTGCAGGTGATGGCGAAGAGAATGGGCATTGATGGAAGCCGCAAGGAAACTCATGTTATACTGAAAAATAAAACATGGATAAGACGTGACTAGTGAGCCACTCGTGAGACATTATGATATCTACTAGGTGGACAAAATGTGATGTATAACTAGATCAAATAGCACAAAGCAATGAAGATCAAGGTTAAAACAACGACCACGAGAGTAACGGTATTGGTTATCAAAGTCGCTCCAAACCGCAAGGCAGGCAGAGCGTGGCAGGATCTCAGCTGTGACACAGCCACTCTTAATGCGAGTGCTGCGACTGTGACACTGCCAAATTAACTAGTTATTTTATGTGGATTATTTGGACTGTGACACAGAGATACAGATGATATAGCTGGTGTAGCGGTGCTCTCATAGTAAGAGGCTTCACGCGGCGCTTTCCTAATAGCGTTACGAATTTGTGTCCGTTTGTTGAAGTCTATTCGTTAAACATTATACTTAACGTTTTATATTTTTGTTATTATTCCCAATAGCTATAAAGTTAATAAACGATTTTATCGACAGTAATAAAGTTAATTCATGGAATCGTAACAGCTTCACTTCATATTACAATTTCTGGAATATGTAACCGCACGTGATGCTCGATGAAACCTATAAAACTGAACACACATTCTTCGTAGCTAAGCGTTCACCTAATCATTTATCCATCTCATTTCTGCAAGCAGATGTTCCAATTATATTTGACTAGCTGCTGCCCGCGGTTCACCCGCATAAGTCTCGATCCCGGAAGGTCATGGTCTACCCATGTGCCAAATTTCATCCGTTCAGCCGAGTGTGAAATTGTAACAAACAAAATCACTTTCGCATTTATCCATACTAATATTAAAAATTCGGAAGTAACTCTGTCTGTGTGTATGTTATCTTCTCAAGCCTAAACCACTGAACGGATTTCGATATTTGGCAAGATAGATGACATCCCGGGGAAGAACATAGGGCTACTTTTTAGGGTTCCGTACCCAAAGGGTAAAACGGGACCCTATTACTAAGGCTCCGCTGTCCGTCCGTCTGTCCGTCTGTCACCAGGCTGTACCTCATGAACCGTGATAGTTAGACAGTTGTTTTCACAGATGATGTATTTCTGTTACCGCTATAACAACAAATACTATAAAACAGAATAAAATAAATATTTAAGGGGGCTCCCATACAAAAAACGTGATTTTTTTGCCGATTTTATAGATAATGGTACGGAACCCTTCGTGCGCGAGTCCGACTCGCACTTGGCCGGTTTTTATCGACATAACACGCGGGCGAAGCTGCGGGCGGAAGCTAATAATATCCATATCCATCCATACTAATATTATAAATTCGAAAGTAACTCTGTCTGTCTGTATGTTAACTTTTCACGCCTAAACCACTGAACAGATTTCGATAAAATTTGGCAAGGAGATAGATGGCATCCTGGGGAAGGGATACTTTTCATCGACATACCACGTGGCCACGCGGGCGAAGCCGTGGGCGGAAGCTAGTTATATATAGTAAGGATTTAATTTTATTTCCGTGTTCAACGAGACGTAACGCAGCATACTCCTTGCAGACGCTCGACCCTGACACATCCCAGTCAGAGCCAGGACCCTGACCCACTTGCACCAAGGTCACAGGATCCTACATGACCGCAGCAAGACCTTGCAGCCGCCTCATAATGATGATGAACTGTTATTGCACTCGTTCATTATATAGAGTTGGAATATTACGCTGTGTGCAAATTAACTGTAATGGTTTTATGGTAAAAAGAAATAGTCTTGAAGAATATCCGAGCTGTACGATCTTACTCTATAAAATCGTTAATAAATGAAGTAAAAAAAAATTAAACTGTAAATTCTAATCTAAGTAAAACAATCTATAAATGTTTGTTTGTTTAGAAATATAATTGAAATGTCCATTAGGTTGACAGACAGCCGATACGGTAGCGGCGCCGGCGTCGTGCTGTCGCCGTGTCTGTCAACAAACTTCCATAGTGATCCATACAACATTGACGAACGTGACTACACCCGGCCAATCAACCCTAGTTTTTCACGGCAAGACATCGTGTGTGTACAACGAGCCATAGACAAGGCGAAAGCGGAAAGCGCAGCTAATCCTTGCAGAAAAATCGATCACACCACTTTCGACTATTATATGTATAGCATGATTTAATAAATATCGGAACAGAGTAGAGGTGGGAAAAGTGTACCATTTTTGCGATTGGATCATTCGCATCTGGATCACTGAAATGATCCGAAACACTGATATATTTAATTTGGCTCATTTGGATCATCGGCTCAAAGGATATAAAATACAGAATGTTACGTATACATTACAAAAAACGATCGTATAGTATTTGATTCGTAAGCGTCTTAGTGGTCATTTTTACGTGCATGGATAACGACAACGAATGCACAGAGTACATTTGAACGAAAATCTGTGATTGTATGAGTGATGCACATCTCATTTGGTATCTCTTTCTGACTTGTATAGATTGTAATTATGTCGCCCGCTCACTCGCGACTCGCGAGTCAAAAAACTCAGTGTGTCTCAGTCTCCCTCTCTCGCTCGGTCACTGCTCAGTCACCTCGCGAGCGACGCGTCGCGCGGAATGAGCTAGAGCAAATTAATAGTTATAGTAGTTTTTGTACCACATTTCTTTATTTTGTTACTCTTTTTTCAGTTTTTTATCTACTCTGTATTTCAACCCTAGCACTAAACAATTCACGACCTACCCCAAGTTACTACTCAACTCGACAAACTTACCCACATAATATAATACAAATATTTGCTACCACATATTATTTACTACACATATTTGTTATCATTAAACCGACTTGACATAGACGCAATCGTACTCACAGAATGCTGGCTAAGCGAAGGCTCGATACTGGAAAATCTACCAGGCTATAAAGTATTTCGAACAAATTCGCAAAGTAATAAAAATGGTGGTATAGTTATATACACCAAAAGTAACCACGAAGTAACTATAATCGAACCTACAATACTGGATACAGACAGCCTTCTCTTAATTTTAAACAATAAAGTAGCTATACTGGGGCTATATCGACACCATCTTTTACCAATCTTACAAACTTTATCGCTGCTTTAGACACTTTCCTTAAATCTATCAATACTTATCCAACTCTAATTATCACTGGAGACATAAACATAGACATATGCTGCTCCACAAATAGTAAATACCACGATTATATGTGCCTTATGGCTTCCTATGGTCTACTACCCGTTATAACCAAACCCACTAGACAAAAATCTTGTCTTGATCATATATTTGTCAAATGCAACACCAAACCCAAAGGAATAGTATGCAAAAACTCAATAACAGATCACGACATAGTAATGGCTCTCATCCCTCTAAGGCATAGTTACACTAGACCCAATAAAAATCGTTGGGTACTCAAATTAAGTGAAGACGACTTAGTCAGTGACTTAGCCAAAGTAGATTGGACTGACAGCCTTAACCAGCATTGTTTGGCCCATGCCGCTGCATCTTTTACTGGAATTCTTGCAAACTTAATAGAATCACACACACATAAAGTTAAAATTCCCCGTAGCAAACGTAACATTCAGTCATGGTCCACCGTGATTTTCACGGAGGACACAATTTCAACAGATCTCCTTCTTAAAAAACTTGATGCTGTAGGGATAAAGGGAAAACCACTAGAGTGGTTTCACAGCTATCTCACCAACCGTCGACAATACGTGAAATCAGGCGAACACTCAAGTGGTCAACTCCCTATAAATTTTGGAGTTCCGCAGGGTAGCTTACTAGGCCCAACACTATTTATAATCTATATGAACGACATACTGAACCTCAATCTCTCAAATGCGGAGCTAATTTCCTACCGTCTGCGTAGGGTCATCACATTTCATGCCTGCACCTGGGAACAGGTCTACAGTCTCGCAGAAGAAGGTTTAGTAGCAGTATAATATATAATAATAATTTCCATTAACAACACTAGTAAAAATGTAATTATGCATCACAACTCAGGTCCCTAAGATACAGGCATTGCCTAGTTTAGGGACCACCGCATTACCAAAATGAATGTCACCAACAGTTACAGATAGAATTAAGTAATGATGAAATAATTTTATAGTAATTATTGTAACAATGTTCAAATAAATTTTATTATTTTATTAATGTTTCAGATCCAAATGATGCGTTTGAAACGTTGTTACTGAACCAATCTTTTGAATCACTTCAATGATCCGGATCAGTGAGTCGGTTCCGTAAAGAGTTACACACGCCTAGAACAGAGCAGTGCTTTTAACGCATTTATTTTTTATTAATTTCTTGCCGTCGACAACGCTCACTGTTTGGTTTGTTTGAGATATTTTTAATTAATGAGAGAATTTTATTTAATAGGGTTCAACCCTCATTAACTTTTCTTCTTTATGATGAAACTGAATACTTGGTTGTTTAATTTATAACAACGTGTATTCATTCAAAGAAATCTATATATATAAAAGGCTAGGGTGACTGAGATATCAACGCACAGCCTAAACCGCTGGTCCTAGAGACATGAAATTTGGAGGGTGTGTTCATTATAAAAAGTAAATTTCCACTAAGAAACGATTTTTCGAAATTCCTGCCCTAAAAGGGTGAAATGAGGGGATTTCGTTGGTATGAAAAATCTTATTCCTTGAGTTTTAGACTCGAAACTTGGCACACATACTTATCTAAGTAAATGATAAAGTTTGTCATTTTTAGTTAAGGAAGGACATAGGCTACTTTTTTATCAACATACCACGCGGGCGAAGCCTCGGGCGCAGGTTAGTCAACAATAAAAGATGTGCTACTGTTATGGTGGTGGTCTTATGGTTTTATATTTGGATCTGTTTATTTTAGAATATGTACGGTCAGCAACAAAAGTCCATTAACACTGACACTTTTACTTAAATCTTGTTGTTGTTAAATTTGTTTTTTTTCTATTCTGATTTTAATTAAATATTTCGCTTAATAATTAAGATAAAAAAAACGGAAGTTACAATCGAGTTTTGTTGCTGACCATAATACTTTGGTTTGACATAATTATGCCTATATTTCAAAATCAGACCAACTGAGATTACAAAAAACTTCATTTTTTGCAGCCCTTGAAAAATGATTTGATAGTACTTAACACTTTGAGGGACACTAAACGTGCTAAAGGGGTCAAAGTATAACAATAATATTTGTAATGTGTCCCTTGAATGCGTTAAGTTGTTAGTAGCAGCCATGGGAAACCTCTTACAACACCCACAGGAAGAGACAGGCGATAAGTGTACCAAGAGGAACACCTTCATTAGAGGAAGTTATTAGAAAACATTCTCACATCAAACCTTGACCCAGTTCCCGTAACGCCGGGCTACATTCAAAGCTTTTTGCGGATATTGTGTTAATTATGTATATTGTATGAGCCCCAATATCTTATACATCCTGTTTATTTAGACCGACATCCGAAAGTACCTATTATAGCGAAATGAAAGTCGTCACTAATGTATAATGTAGTTCACGTACGTATATTGATTACACTAATAAATAATCCGAAATAATAAAAAATAAATAATCCGAAATATGAAATATTAAAACACAGGGCAGGTAAAATAGTGAGGTGAGACCGTGAGAGGCGCCGAGCTACTATGTTGAGTGCTCTGTAACGAGATCACGAGGGGAACTTAAGGGTTATTAAATAAGGAATTTAACGCGTAGTTGGGTTACGAAACCGTGACTTGATTGCACAATGAACTACGCTTCGCGTCCGCTAATAACGAGTCAACGTAATCGGCGTGTAAACTAAAGTTTAGTCTCCCCAGCACTATTTTATTAAGGAAGCTAATAAGTATACCACGGTAGGGTAGAAAATAGTGTGTAGTTAACGGCTATGTGATGGGTCTTTTTACACCCTGTATTTCATCAACGGTGCTGTAAGATTTTCAGCGACTGACATATCTTTTCTATAAAAAAACCATGACACGTTCAACCAGTAAAATTCAAATTTAAAAAAAAATACAGTTTTATATATAAATTGAATGCCAGCTAGGAATCAAAAAGTTGCAATCACAGAGGTCACGCTGTAACCACTGAGGCCACGCTGCAGAGGTCACGTTATAACCGCAGAGATCACGCTGAATTGTGTAATCAATAAAAATAATAGCAGGATAGACCCGAAACGGTCAAAATAGGCTTAGTTGGGGAAAGGCTAGGCCCAAGCAGGCAAACATTACAGATCTTGATTAAATGTAATGAATATAAAATCTATAAAATATTCTATAAATAGTAGGGATTTCGCCTCGGCCCACATACGTGACTCCATGAATGCCTGGTTGCGGCCAAGGCTTGTATAGTCCTTTTTTTAAATAATTTGCGGAAATTCTAACTGAGTAAATCTATATGCCTACTTAAATATGATATAAAGTCATAGGCGCGTGAAAAATGATCGTTGTTCGTCATTGATTCTAGAATTTATTAACTAGCGACTCGCTCCTGCTTCGCACGGTTTTTCGACTCGACAAAACCTCGAGATTTCTTAGATATATTATGTAACTTTAATACTAACGTATTATACACATAAAACTTTCGGAATAAGTGCCCTAAAAGTCTAAACGATGGGGAAAACCTTATCAAAATCTGTTTCGTGGTTTAGAAAAACAACACTGAACACGGCCTGTTTGGCCGTGTTGTTTTTGAAAAGCGACTTTTATAATATGTATAAATGATTTATTTCTGTTTCATCCCCAGCATGCTTCGTTCCATTTTCTTTGGCAAATGGCGAGTGTGTTTTCTTCTTCTTTCTTTAAAAACAACCGTACGTTAAGCATGGCACTGCCGGGGTCGCGGGCCTGTCCGAAAGGGATACGGTGGCCTCTGGCAGCTTACAGGCAACTGAAGGAACACGGGTGGATCAGTAAGAGTCTGACGCCCTGCCGATGCCGCTTCGCCCTATTATATTCTGACTGATTTACCAATTTATATTATTTTTGATTTTCCTGTTAGTGATTTCCTTCTTCTCAAAGATTGCAATGCGATCAAATAAATGAATTATTTACTTTGCATAGCCCGTACCTACTTCGGGGACAGCGAGAATGTTAAGCTGACTTCACACTATGAGATATAAAAAATCGCGAAAAAAAAATCTACTGTTTCCTGCATTTTGACGAACTATGCGAACATAAATGTCGAGAACTGCTGATTTTTGGTTCCATAGTGCCCGTGAATTAAATTTCACCTGTATATTACATCAGTCAGCTTTTCTATTTGCTATAAGTAAATCATACCATTAGTTTGTGAAGTTTGAAGTTAGTTTTTATAAATAAGTCTTGTACTACTTAACTCTGCTGCGCGACATTGCTGCGTCACAGTGCTCGGAATGTAATCTCATATTCTTAAACCTAAAGAAAATGTATGGGGGCGTACAGCGTTGTTCGGAATCATTCCTTAATGCATTTCCAGTCTAGCATTAAAAAATTGAATAGCTGAACAATGACCAACCAAAGTTACGAGGAATTCCATTATCTCGGCTAAGATTTTAATACTTTTGAAGCGATATTATCACTTATCAGCTAGGTACTGATAAGCACTAGGAACTCCCCCAACTGATCAGTCATCTCGCTTATCAGCACTGATAACGACTGTCACAGACAGTAAAGTTATAAGTTATAATACTCGTGTCGTGTCACAGATTACTCCACATCCTCTACATTGTCTGTCACTTGGGTTTGCCGGGATCAATTTTATAGGTACCTACTTAGTTAGATAATAATTCACAATCTAGAAGAGGAACTTTTATTTCAACTACTTTAATCAAAGGCGTATACTACTTACAATAACAATATCGATGCACAAACAAACACAAACTATCTTGATAAGATAACACATAGGTACATAGCGAAGTACCGATGGGTGTACCTGCGCCGAAGCAATGTGTCATCTGACAGTGCTTATCTGTTATCAGACAGGACACCACTGAAACTATACATGGTTTTTTTTTTTTAAGAATACTCTCAGTTAAAAAAAAAACTTTGTTTGTGAGTTTACGAAAAAAAAATTTCCGGATAACCTATCACATTCTAAAGTACGGACAGTTCACTAACGCCAAAAAAATCTGACAAACGCATGAGAAATGCAGTGGTGTAAATATGTGGTGTTGTTGTGTGTGTTAGTGCATGTGTGTGCGTGTAAGAGGGCACTGGTGGTGTTCCCCGTCGCCAGCCGCAGTCACACCCTGCTGGGAGATCACCTCGTCAGCACCCTGCTCAATGGAGGACACAATGTATGTATCTATTGTTACCACTGTGTGTTAGTGCATGTGTGTGCGTGTAAGAGGGCACTGGTGGTGTTCCCTGTCGCCAACCGCAGTCACACCCTGCTGGGAGACCACCTCCTCACCGCCCTGCTAAATGGAGGACTTAATGTATGTATCTCTTTGTCCTGCCAGATTTACAATATCATTTTAGAGTGTTTTGTAAAAGAAACCCTTTCTGATACCTACGCAATTTAATATCCGACAAAAAAATTACAGGAAGATTCATTTCAAAACCATTGTCGTGGTGGTCGGTAGCTGCTCCACTAGTATCTACAGCTACACATCTTGTATTGAGTCATGCCATACCAAAGTTCACAATCTTTCCAAGCAATGTAAACTTTTTTTGTTGACCAGTAACTGACTGTTATTTGTATTGTATCAAATTAAAGAAATTGTTAATATTTTAATGATTAAAAAAAATATCGAATAGTTCACCTTTTAATAAGAATGTTGTGCATGCGTTTAGATGATGTATTTACACAGTATTGAAGACTCGTGATTACCTATTGTTACTATCCTTATGTCGTTGGTGTGCCTTGCTTAAAAAATAATTAAACTGACATAGATTTACCCAAATTCTCAGAACCATTTATTCATCCTTTACAAATTGATCACTACACGAAAACTTGAATACTTGAAAAAAATACAGAGAATGGTTCTTTACTCATAGATTACAGAAATAAGTCTATGGTTGTCTATAAATCACATACAAGGAAGATCATTATAACTTGACTGGATGAATTGAATTAGTGCAAATCTTTGAGTTAAATCGTACGTAGCTTGATAGTCACAATTGCTTATGGATTAATTATTAAGTTGGGGTTGTATCACGGAGCAGTGCCACCCCACTGCCGCATCCTGAATTAGATCTGCGGGTTTCTAACTGTCCATAATACTTACTTGTGTTAAGTAAGTATAGCTAAACAGTAAAGTTCAATATCAGTGTATCGCGTACAATTAAGGGTTTCTAGAATTCAATTAGATGCATCTATTTTATTCTTTGGTATAAATGTATTTTTCAGGTGACATACATAACGACATTCACGCGAGTGAAGGCGACTGAGCGCTTCCGTGTGATTGACATCAGCTCAGTTGCAGACTATAACACGGGTCTGTACTGCACGATATGTAGTTTATTGGTACACTTAAATGATAATTATAAATGAGTTAAAATCAGGTTATTTCAAAGACTGGTGCAATGTTTTAGAAGATATTATAGTCGACCTCGTAATTGTTTTATCAATTTCATCTGCAAGTCCTAAACCGACGGTTTGACTATGTGACAGTTAGGTACATCCTAGTTTCAACCTAAGTGAAGCTGAAGTTTCGATTTAATGGGAATTGTTGTCGAAAGTGGTAAAGCAATTACGAGGTCGCCTATTATTACTTCGCTAAACAATCTCTAGCGGACTTCTTGTAAAAGTGTATACAGATTTCAATTCTCGTCCAGAACCCAGGAGTATCCCTCGCCTGCCCGAGCTGGCCTCCTCCCGCCTCCCATCGCACCAGTTCCTGTTGGAAGGCACTAAGGCAGCAGAACTTGCGCTCCGTCATGCTGACGTGCAGACGTTGCTCAAGGACACTGCCGAGGACTTCGACGTCGTGGTCGCTGAGTGGTACTACAGTGGACTGTTGGCTCCGTAAGTGTTCAAAGGCCAAACTACCAAGATTGCAGCTCAACTTAAACTTAAAATAAGTGAATTTTCGTTTTTATGGTTAAAAATATAAGCCTTCACATAAAATGTATATATACTTACATAAATAATTGCTATACTACAAGAACAATTTCCTTTGTAATCACAGGATAATAAAACCAAGCGCACAGAACAGAATGGCACAATCGAGGAATGGATTCCAATCATCCCAGTCTGAGATTATATGAACAATGCCAAATAAAGAGATTTGTCATAATATTGTCGAGAGCTTTCAATCCAAATCTTAATCTTCGTCGAGACGATGTAGATCAGTGGAGATTCGATATAACGATCGTAATGCAACGACTAAATGTATAATGAACCGACGTCTTGATGAATGATTAAATGTATAGTTTAGTGAATTAAAAAATGCACGATAAATAGATGGTATTATATTACATCAAAACTGTAATGTAGCTCATATAAATACCATTACGTTAAGGGACGTGAATTTTTTGTTGCCCAGTAGTGATCTGCTTAGGCGGCTGATGATAATGTTGGATCAACTCCTAATCCACAGTGTTAGTGTCATGTACAAGTAATTGTTAAACGTTTCTAGGTTAGCAGCAGTGTTCGACTGTCCCCTAGTGTGGTACAGCTCCGTGGACGCCTCCTGGATGAGCCTTCAGCTGGTGCACGAGCCCAGCAATCCCGCACTCTTCGTGGACCCCATGGCTGCTACAGTGCCGACCCTTCCGCCCAGTGTGGGAGACAGGGTCTACCGCATCGGGAGACAAGCCTACCTCTCCGCCTGGGTATAGTGGGTACATATTAGGACATATAATTGTGATACTTTTGTTGTTGCGTGTGATGCCAAGGCGAAATCGGCGAAACTTTCCCTTTCAGTGATCTTCGCCGTTTTAGCTTTCACGTTAACAAACAAATAGCAAACTCACTTTTGCATTTATAATATTAGTTAAGTTATAGTTATGATTGTTAAGTAAATTTTTATAAGATAGTTATTATTAAAATTCGTTTATTCATTTTCTATCTCATCTGATTACTTTTAAATATTTCTTAAAATAAAAAATACAAAAAAACATTCAACAATATAAAAAAGTAGAGGTCCGCCGGTGTCGGGAGCAGGATCCAAGCTACCGGTGGTAAGGGCGGTTAGGGCTGCAGACAGGAACCTCCTCAGACCAACCTTATTATTATTAATAATAAATGTTCTAGGTATAACACTGGCCATTCATTCACGACAATGGTTATAACAAAATATTAAATATTAGTATTGTAAATGTCAATCCATTTGTCATGTGTTCTTGGTATGTTTCCTCACTACAGCTCAGTATGAGATCACCCATAACACTAGTAGGTTGCCTTCATGTAGCACTATGTGAACTCTATCGCCAATGCTCTATATGGTCGTACATTTAATTCCCAACGGAGATAAAAGTTAAATTTGATGCTGTTAGAAAAACACGTAGTTTGGAATTGCAGTTAATAAATAGAGAACTGTACTATAGACTCGTGTTTAAATATCGATAGTAAAATTTGTCGTTACCCGCTTCAGTTAGAGATAGGTACCCAGGTAACCTAGCTCACTACCTAGGTTACCTCGGTACCTATCTCCTATCAAACACCTTCCTTGTAATTTTTAATATGTAACGAAATATTTCCATTAATAAGTACATAATTTATTCAGTATCTGTAAGTTAAGCATGGTGCTTAGTGATCAATACTCGTGCATTCTCTGTACATGAAGTGACCTTTGTGCATTCTCTGTTCATGAAAGCCAACGTTGTTGTCCCGCTGCAAGGTAGTGGGACAACAACAGGTTGGCATTAATAGCTATCATTAAATATGAACTATCTGGTGCCAGGTAATTGATGCTATGTGATGTATCTCACCAGGAAAATAAGAATTGAATAAAGTGTGCCTCGGGCACTGACCCACAAGAGTAATTGGTTTCAAGTGCATGATGACATGACGTTTAAATTATTTTAAATTGCTATTAAATATGCAGACTGCACCTAATGAGAGTGGCGAAGACGTTTATTGTAACGTCTGCTTAGTGACAGTCAGCTTTCCTTTTCCTTAAATTACAAGCAATATGTAATGATTGTTATATGAGAACACTAATTTATTTATTTATTTATTCACGACACAATTCGATAATAATAAAAACTAAAACCTATATACCTTTTTAGTCGTAGTTGGGTTTTAGTTTTTATTTCTTTAATTTTTTGAAATTATTTTGATGTTATAATGTATATATTTTTGAAATGTGCTCATTAAGCCCTTTCATTTGATACCCAACATGGTACGATTAAACAATTTTTTTTTTTTAGTTCCTGACTTTATGTCCTCTAGAGGGCGCCATTTTTAATTCAATGTGACGTCACATAGCCTATAACCAGCGGACGATCAAGACGCTTCCAACGATACCTCATTTGTCAAATTGTGATGAGTGGTTTATACCGGTCAAAATCATAACCCTCCTTTTTTCTTCGCCGTAGTCGGGTAATAAAAGCAGATATTTTTACCCGACTACGGCGAAGAGACATCACAATTGACGTAGTTGTCACTATTCAATAGGTAGTATGTACTAGGTATATTGATATTGTAGGGTACATATTTGAACGTCGAAACTTAAAATACCTACGGGTAAAATGTCACTGTTCAAAACATCGAAAACTTAAATATCGAATAAACTAATAAGTTTATTTAATAATTTTCGGTAATAACCGAAAATTTAAATTACGTAAGTTTATATTGTCGAATGGTTAGATAACCTACGTACAATATGTCTAAAATTTAATTATCTACAAAAGTGACATCGAAAGACCTAAATATCGAAGTACAAAGTATCGAATGTCCTACACGGGAACCGATCACTTTTTGAATATTATTTGGTCACAAATGTATAACCGGATACTTGGTAGCATTTTCAATATAAAACTAAAATAGTGTCATAAAATAATTATGTTGTGCTACAAAATTTAGTGACAGAAACGAATCGCTGCAAAACCGACTTCACGCAGTCTTGTCTGCCCTACCCCTAGAGTGTAATTTAAGCCCGCGTAGGCGCGGAGGGGTGGGGCGGCCCGCGAACTGAGGAGCTGGTGGGTTGAAGGCTCTATTGCCCTAGCCCATAGTTTAATAAGTAGTATTCAACATTATCTGAAATCAGAAACAACATGAAGCCACGACCATCTTCTTCACAGTTACATTACCTACTACGTGGAATCCCCCGCCTACTACGAGATCTATCAGCTCGCCATCCAGATGCGCGGGCGCTCGCCTCCCCTCTACGAAGACCTGGTGTACGATGGCGCCATGCTACTGGTCAACTCGCAGCCACTGCTGGGCCAGGGCCTGCCATTGCCGCACACCGCCAAGTACGTCGGAGGACATCATATACAAGGATCTGATGCGACTCTGTCAAAGGTGACTTTACTTTTGGATACCTATCTACAATTCTGGAAGTCTTGTCTGCGTTTCTAATGATTCTGATGTTGTCAATATTCTTTCAAATCTTGCCCAAGTTGGCATAAAGTATGAAAGTATACATACCCACACCCACGACACCACCCAACATAACATCACGCCTGTGTCCCCAAAAGGTTAGGCAGAGGCTTACCCTACAAGTATCTACAAAACTAAGTAGGTACCTACGTCATTTATGTACTTGTTACTGAGTAGTAGTAGTAGTAAGCTGATTGTTATTCGAAGCAACAAGTGTAAGTCAACTGAGTGAAAGGCATCGGGTGGATAAACCCTAGAGCTCACAAGCCAAGCTGAAGCCATATAGGTATAGCAACTTACTACCGAAGTAAGTACATTTTATAAATATAAATCCAAATGTTTATTTTCTAGATTTTGTTTTACAAATTAAACTTAGGCTAATTTTGAGTAAAAATGAGTTAAGCATCTGTAGTTGAACTAGGCAAAATCTGTATTTCGGCTATCAGCGCCAATCCCCTCGGCTATTTTTACATTAATCATAGCTATTAAAATTATTTTTTACAGGAAAATTAACAGTAGTGTTATTTTACAAATACTATTATATTTTAATTTATTACATAATATGTAGAGTATGAATGCGTGACCTCTCACTGTGTAGAATGAAGTGTGAGTGTGTGAATTGAGGGTGGGTGTGTGGGGGTGTGTGTAGTCCATGAGAAGTTAAATATTTGGAAGTTTATGCGTATGATCTGTATGAATTTTGTAAGTAATCAAACAAGTTGATGATAAATGATCATTGTGCTGTAGTAGAAGTTCATGCAGTCTCTCTACAATAACGTAGTGTTACGATTATTGTTACATTCTTCTTCTTTTAATATTTTGGCATTTATGTGCTACTCAATAAAAAAGAATTGCCGACACAATAGGGACACCAACCTACTAGCCGTGCGTAGTTTAGCTTCTTGAATGAAATAAATACATAAACTCAGTGGATCAGAAGCCGGTGACCCCATTTCGTTACAGAACTCAACCATTTCATAGAAGAGTGAGCTAGTGCGGTAACTCCATCATAAACTTATATTGCTGACGTTTAAACCAGACGCGATTTAACTTCTATTTCAGACGGAGTCAATTGAAATGTTCTCGTAAAAGATAAACTTTAAAGTGGGGTTTGTGGAATATTTTCTACTAAACCTATAAACATGTCTCATGACGCTTGTGTCTATATAAAGGGGTCGGTAGAGATTTATATTTGTATCATTTGGTTAGATTTAAGACTTATTTATTGGTTTGCAGGAACATAAGTACCTACCTATAATTGCAATCTCACGCGCACATTCAGAACTAAACTCGCACTAGCTACTAACTCAGACTAGGTACCTACTAAATCTATCAGCAACACCAAATAGGTGTAACTTTACGAAAGTCAAGCAATTTTAAGTTCTCTGTTTTTCAGTAAATACTTATGAAACTCACATTATGGTAATAATATACAAATTCTTGGGTTGAGAATAAAACCCGGGATCTTAATATTCAAAGAAGCAGTTAATTGAAATAAACATATTCCCTTCATTAAGACATTGTTTATGTAAGACTTGGTACCTGAACGGAAATAATGAATATTCATAATAACTTTATTTACATAATTTAATGTATAAGTAATTACAGCGGTTCGAGTTCTTGAAAAAAATACGGTATTATAAAATTTATTTGACAAAGGTACCTAGGTATGAAATATTTATATTTGTTCATTTTTTTTTTATATTACCTGCAACACAAACCAAAGTAGTCAGAACCATAACGTAACCACCAACAGGCATGCAATGTTCACCTACTTGAGTAATAAAGTATTTGTGATCGGACAAAGTAAGCAATACAAGGTGTAAATTGAAACAACTGAAAACCTTAAAACCAGGTAGGTAGGTCTTCAGTGTTTCCGTTTTGACTTAAAAACCAAACAATTTGAGTCACATATATATACTGTAGTCTCTGGGTCAGAATTTGCAAGACCTGCTGGACAAGGCCAAGCACGGCGTGATCTACTTCAACCTGGACTCCACCCTTAGCGAGGACCTGTCCGTGGAGATGAAGCAGGAGCTGCTGAGGGCCTTCAGGCAGGTGGAGCAGACCGTGGTCTGGAGGTACCGCGGCAAGCTGGACTATGTACCCGGGAACGTGCATCTGCTGGAGAAGGCACCGCAGCTGGGTGTTCTCAGTAAGTTTATTATGCTACTGCCCTGGTGTAGGCGATCCTAAACCTTATTCTACACTGATTTGGGGAAAACGTATATTTTATTTAGCTTCGGTTTGGGTTGGTTAGGTAATAGCTAATACGGGCTGATATCCATAACTCAAGTCATAACCTCAACCGTCATCCTTTTCGTGAGGCGGCCATCGATCGCAGGGAGTGCCTCCTTGGCCTGCCTGCACTCACCTTGGTCCAACCATAGTTTCCTTATGGGTGCGTAGATACCCGAATGGGAGAGGCGCAATGGGTCTAGACCCCATTGGTGCCATGCTCGACCCCCTTCTGTTGAGTTCGTCAGCCGCATTGTTGCCCACCGAACCGCTGCTTGTGCACTTTTATCCTCCTTAATCCTTTAATCCTGGTTATATTATGGAGGCTAGGCACCTGATTGAGGCGCTGGTGGCACTCGTATATATAGCCCAGAGTCAACAGTGTGGGTTGGTTTTAAGTTTTAACATTCTTATGTGGTCCTGATGGTCAGTGATCATCGTCGCCGGTGAATATCTGCGCAAACCATGAGCAAACTAGAAGGCCGAATCCCATAATTAAAAACGTTCAAAATCTAGTCGCAATTAGCGACAATCAATGTCAAACACTTGACAAAAATGTAGGGAAATTAAGTGTTTTTGACCCATTGAGATTGAGATTAGAATGCGAGTGTCTTTATAAATACGCCCCTTTGTCAAAACCTACACCGCCGGAGAAATATGTTCACAAGATCATCTTTTCTAGTAAGGAGGATGTTTGATGATTGATCTTTTAATTTATTATTTTCATGGGAGACGCTCGTGTTTATTATTGTTGACTGTGTGATCATGAATGAATAAGTCAAATAAACGTGACTGAAACGGTTCTGTCAACCCCACACCCACCCGCACCCACACCCACGGGCTAAACCCAAAACAAACAGGTGGGTGAAACAGTAAACAATAATTAACGGATTCATTTTATGTAAGGTCAACCACACGTCAGTAGTAACGCATTAAGTACTCACACCGCTCTTACTGCTACAAAATAAAAGCGCTGTAAAAGTCAAAATATTACTATGGGCATGCGGTTAACCATTGCGCATAAAATATAATAAACGTATGTACTAAGCGGGAACTAGCCGAAGAGTGGCAACTAACAAAGCTAAACACAACAAACGAGAAGTTGATGGTTACCGAGCCAAAGAGACACTGTTTTTTTAATTTCTCTTTATCACCAGAACACCCGAACACCGTGATGATGATCACGCACGGCGGATACCTGTCATACATGGAGGCGATGTACCACGGCGTGCCCATCATCGGCATGCCGGTGAAGGGGGATCAGCTGCTCACCATGAACGTCGCGGCCAGCAGGGGGCGCGGCATCATGGTGCCCTTGTCCAGCATGATCGGGTACAGGGTCAAGGAAGCTATCATTGAAATACTTGGGAATTACAGGTGTGCCATTATTTTATTCGAAAAAATATTAGTGAGTACAGTGGGCCGCGGTTCTGTGGTAACAAAATCAATGTACCTACTGAAGCATGCCTGTTATTCTATTGTAACTCCACACTAAGCAAGGCCAGCCACGTCACACTGTTACCAGTTACCACAGACGTGCGGTCGACTGTCCAAATAGCTGCCTTTGTTTACAGTTTCAAAGTTTTCTCGTTTAATTCATTTTGCAGCTGTCTCGCAACTCCGTCAGTTTATTTCCCTGAAGACATTTTTGAAGACGGAATCAACATTTCTATGTTTACACTTACTTTATTATTTCCTATTCTCCAAAGAACTACTTTATTTTATTTTTTGTCTTGTCCATCAATCTTGTCGCGGATTAGGTATGGGGGCCATTTAGAGGATGTGAGGTAATACGAGTATAGTGTCATGATTTATACATTCCCCGCTTTATTCACGAAATAAAATAAATTCACTCGAACAAAAAATGAAGCTGACAGTTTAAAGTTGTTTGATTCCCAATTATGATGTCACTCGAAACATTTTGAGCCTGATTTTATAAGAAAAATAAACTAAATATGCAACACCAGTTTACGCACCAAGTCTGCGAAATGAAGATTTTCGGAATCTGTCGTTGGATTTGCAAAAAAATTTAGATTCAAAGTGTTGAATAAAGTAAGAAACCCTTGATCTTCGACTTGATTAATGATTCATTCTTCTTCTGCCTTTCCGTCTTTTCGGAGAAAGCATTATTGTTCCCACCAGTAAACCAGGAAGCCATTTGGAAAAATGTAAACATCTCATCTCTTCAGATTTGTTAAATAATAATATCACTCTACTCTTCACAGTTACCGAAGCAACGCAAAGGAAGCATCCCGCATCCTGCAAAACCCGCTGGTACCAGTTAACAAAGAGCTACTGTACTGGATAGAGCTGGTGATGAGCACAGGTGGCGCCCTGCACCTCCGTTCCCCCGCCCTTCAGCTCAGCATCATGGAGCGTTTCCACCTCGACGTAATAGCTGTGATCATCATGATCGCTTGGTTCCTCACCAAGGTCGTCAAGGTCGTGAAGGTTTACTGGGACGATTTTGGGACAGATTGCCAGGATTTGCAAGACAAGAAGAATGAATAAATTAGTGATGGTCAAATTGTCTCTCTCAGAGCTTAGGAAGGCTTGCTCGATTCTCTGATAAAGGTACCTATATTAATGAGGATATTAAATGATTTCCTTGTTTTGTACCGTTATTGTGTTTTATGAAATAGGCAGTATTTAAACCTAGTCGGAGTATGGAAATCTCCAGGTAGTACATAAACGTGCAATTTACAGGTTGTTTTGCTATCCTAAGCAGTCGATAGGTATCTATCTTCCGACCACAAAAGCGCCATGCGAGTGATTAATGATTTTGTGCCGAACTAACGTCAATACCGCGATTTGGCACAATGAGTACTTTACCTAGCAGCTAGCTTTTGACTAACATTTTAGTTCCATAATGTCATTTCAGCTGTGGCGTCGCGTCGTTTGGCGAACTATTGACTTAATTAAGGAACTGAGAAAAAGCTGTCATGATAATAGAAATAGAAAACGATTTTGTTGTAATAATCAACAATTAAAAATACGAAAGCTGTGGTTGGGGGCGGATAGAAGTATGCTATAAGTATATTAATTGGAAATAATTATAAACAACTAGCTGCGCCCCGCGGTTTCACCCGCGTAAGTCTCGATCCCGTGGGAATATCGGGATAAAAAGTATCCTATGTGTTAATCCAGGTTATAAACTATCTGTTTGCCAAATTTCATCCAAATCCATACAGCCGTTTTTGCGTGATTGAGTAACAAACACAGAAACTTTCACATTTATAATATTAGTAGGAAGTAGGATTAGTTAGATTATTAGTAGAATAGGACTTTTATCCTACTAGATAAAAGTTAGGACCCACTAAGCGTGCGCAGTCCCGTGGGAGCGCATTGTGCATTACTGCACACGCGCAGTGACTACGTATGAGCAGATGATTGGGAATTACCATCGTCTACTTCACATCTATTATGCGACTATTTGTATCAGGTAATCCCTTAGAATTGATTAATTCATGCGAGCAATTGTAAAGACTTGCGCGAGGCAGCGAAAGGGGTGTTCGTCCCGAGTTGACGTATTGTAACTCTGGAAGCTAGTAATATGTCACCTATACTTTAGGCATTGGATTACTGTGGATGTGAAATAGGTTATTTCAGCATGAATGAAAGAACTGAAACAATTTAGTCAACTGCAGTGAAGCGGTTACAGCTATGTGTATGTACTTTGTAATAATTACATGAACACATTAAATTAAACTAGTTTCGTGGTCGAGCCCCTAGCGGCGGCCCCCGGTGGCCGGTGCTGCGGGTATACAGTCAATAATTAAACTTACGGCCAGAACTAGTGCACTGCAATCTAGACTTAGGCCATTACAGTAAATTATAAATCTAACTCACCGTTAGTAACCTAAACAAGGACAAGATCACGCAGTGATTTAGAAGAAGTACAAATGATTTTACGATTACCTACCATGATAATCTCGAGTAGGTACTTATATTTTTTAAACTTTCTCCAAACCCTTTATTGCTATTTACATACAGGACTAATTGTACAAAGAGCGCAATAAAATAATTCGATTAGGCAGAAAGCGTCCTTGCTGCGCCAATGAACGCGGTCAAAGGGAGCCCTCACCTCTCATAGCAATATTCGTTAGCTCACAAAACTAAGAGCCTCTCAATATTATCAATTAACTAAACTTGACTGTTCTAGTGACTCGTGACCTGGTTGTCTCTTGATTTGAGATCCGTGACCCTTACAGCAGCGTCACGACAGAAAAATAGATAGGTATCCGAGTGTTAGCGCGGTCATACACGCTAGGGAATATCTACATACTCTGCATGTAAGTATACAGAGCACTTTTTTTTTTTTTTTTTGGGTGGGAAATCATCATATGACTTCTCCCGCTCTGGGCGGAGCGGAAAGGCGTGTCAGACTCTTACTGACTAAAACCCACCCGTGTTCCTTCGGTTGCCTGTTGCCAGGGTCCCGGTATCCCTTTCGGACTATTCCGCAACCCTGGCAGGCATCGGTCCTATCGGACCCCGTCAGGTGTGCTGACATATCTTTGAGGCGCGCGTGGAACACGACGCGCCATCGACCCGGGCCTGGTCCTTATCGGACGGCGAGCTACCCATTGCTCGCCGTCCGCAAGCCCGCGCCTATGGTGGCCGGGAATCCGCCTGGGATTCCCGACGCCCAGGGTGTCTCCAGCGGCGGCGGTTAGGGGCGTGAGGGCGCAGGCTTTGCCTCTCCCTCACGCGTTCCGCCTCCTCCTTCGCGAGCATCACTGCTTCGCAGAAGGAGGTGACCGCCTCCCATGCCCTCTCGCTCCGTACCATGGCCTGGACCAGGGCCGGACGCGAGAGGTCAGTGCCGCCAATCGCCTCCACGAGGACACGGCGGTGCTCCGCCCAAGCAGGGCACACCTCCACCGTATGCTCCACCGTGTCCTCCGGACGATCCGCACAGTGGTGACACCCGAAGCTGCCATGTCCGGTGAGGACCTGCGTCAGGCGGAAGGTGAGGACGCCGTGGCGCCTCTCCAGCCACTCCTCAAAGAGGGGACTTATCGCCGCAATTGTGGCGTGCCCAGCACTGGGTTGCGACAATCGCACTCTCCATGCCGCCATGAGATCCTGCCGGAGCTCTGTCCGCTGTGCCGCGATTTCTCGCGGCAGCGTAGTTACGCCCCGGCGCTTCATCTCCTCGCGCCACTCCCAAATGTGCGCGAGGACCTTCGCCTTCAGATCACATGGCGGTAATCCGGCAAGTATACAGTGCACTGAGGAGACATTCTGAATTTTAAGAACGTTCGCATTCTAACCTCAGTCTCAATCTGTCAAGAAAACATCTAATTAACTTGCATTGTTCACAAGTTATTGACATTGATTTTCGCTGGGATGAGATTGCGACTTGAGGTGGAACGATTTTTTTAATAACGAGAATCTACTTTCCGTCTTATGCATAAACTAGCGTGTATGGCTGGCTTGAGAAAGCTTCAGGGCCATCAAAGAGCTTAAATCAGATCGACTGACTGTATCAGAAGGACTGACTTTCTAAATAGTTTTATGTTTTGCGACAAAAAAAAGTAGGTAATTGTTTGTTCACAAATATAAAGTCGCCAGAGGCAATTTGGTCTAAAATACGTTCAGTGATCTAATTATTTACAAAAGGGTTCGTTTATTTACCCACCGTTACAGTTTTCAGCCAAACTAGTGTAGACCATAAAATAATTGTATTTACCGATGTTATTTATGCTAAAGTAACTACTTGGCACAGTTAGAATTGAATGAATTTACTTTGTAACGCTGAGCCGAATAGTAAAGCAAACGGAAGTTATTCCTGGGCCAAGTGCATAATAATATTATTTTAATAAATAATTGAACTACAGAGTTGCACACCACTGCTACACACCCACTCATTGCTTTGAACTAATTATGGTTCAACAAAGTTTAGCCAGTAAATGTATATTGTACGTCAGTACATTGATTATTTCGATCAAGTTTATAGTCAAAACAACATCTGACTAAGTATACCATCCATGTAAACGTAGCTAGGGTAATATATCTTATTTCATATTAGGGTATTTCCACATCTTTCAGACGACACTGAAATATGTTTCGGCAAATTGTTGACGATACTGGAATTTTGTTAAAATAGTATTCTTCGTCAAAGACGGTATGTCTTTGTGGTTGTCTTTTGTAAACAAAGCAAAGTGCCTGTACGCATATTATCCTAACTTCCTAACTTGTATATATAATATTATAAATGCGAAAGTGAATTTGTTTGTTTATTACGCTTTCACGCTAAAACGGCTGAACGGATTTGGATGAAATGTGACACATGGTTACACCTTGACCTGGAGAAGGACATAGGCTACTTTTCATCCTGAATCGCAGACGAAGTCGCGGGCAAATGCTAATGCAAAATAAATTCGGATCACTTTGAAAACAAACCATCTCCTGTTTTATGAAGATGTTATATTTCGAATCATGAATAATAATTGTTCCTTTCGGAAAACCATGGCCAATTCTTCAGAATGAATCACATAGAAACGATTAAATAACAATTTGTGCTAGCTCTTAGCTAACAAAACTAATTTATTATAGAAGTGATCGACCGCTCGCACATCGTCGCACGCGCCTCACTTCGACGTAAACGCAATTAATGATCCTTGATTACCTCCACAATCCGATTCTTTCTCTTACAAACTAAACAAACAACACCCATCTTTAATACAGAAGAAGTAAGGGTCAAAATACTGTCTCTGAAGTTAATAAGGGTGGCTCTTTAAGTATAACTAAATAAAAATGTTATTAATCCATGACATTAACTGTCCGGCTACAACTCGATGATCACAGCATCATTTTGTTTAGATTATTAGTGTGTTACTAATATAATTTATTTAGTTGGAAGAGAAGGACAGGAGTATCGGGGAATATAAATCATATTTTTGCCATTATTTTTATCGTACATTCAGACGACGTTTGACATCAATATTAATCATTAGCTGTTAGACGTTCCAGTAAGTACATAATACAAATGAAATCTTATTAGCTCATGAGCACTGATGGAACATCATTCATTTGGCCATATTTTATTAATAGGTCTATTGTAGTCGGTAAATGAATGTTACAATGAAATCAATCGTTTGTTTTATGTGAGCAATTTTTTGAAGAAGTTCGTTTATAATGAAACAAACAATGATTCAAACAATGCTGTTCTGCGAGCAATGTGCCCTGCCCACTGCCACTTAAGTTTGGCAATTCTTCGGGCTACATCGGTTACCTTGGTTCTGATTCGATCACGTAGGGATCACGCCCATTGTGAGCGACCACGTTTCAGTGCAATAGGTCATCACTGGTAACACGAACTGGTCAAAGACTTTCGGACACTGTGGTATGCGAGACGAGACGATATTGCGTAGCTTCCCGAACGCTGCCAAACCGAGTCAGATTCGACGATTTACCGCTTTCTCGAAGTTGGACCTACTAAACTAGACAGTTTGTCCTAGGTAAACAGACACGTCCACAACTTCGAGAGTAGCGTCTCCAAACTTCATGAGAGTGGAACACCCACTCTGCATGCGCATTTGACATGACCTTTGTCTTGTTCATATTCATTTTAAGACCCATTCTTTCAGAAGCTCTACTGTGGTCATCGAGCATTGTACTGAGGTCCTCCATAGTCTCAGCCATGACTACTATATCGTCGGCAAACCAACGGTGAGTGATCTACTCGCCGTTGATGTTCATGCCATGCCAGTCCAGAACCTTGAAGACATCCTCCTGTGCAGCGGTGAACAGTTTCGGAGAGATAGCGTCTAGCTCTGTCTCACACCTCACTGCAGAACGATAGGTTTCCAATTCTTGTCCTCGAGTCGGACTGACATAGTGACACTGACATAAAATTTGGAACCACATAGGCAGTAAAATTAACTCTTCCAAACAAAAAAGAATTATCCAAAGCAAAAAAAACCGACGAGCTGAGCACCTCCTCCTTTTTGAGGTCGGTTAAAAATAAACATTTCCAAATTATAGACTGGTTGTCACAGTTATTTGCAGTTAAAGCAGTAAATAGCTATAGATAACAAGTATTTATTAATTGTCATTATCATTGTTTCCAATCTAACGATGAGGAGGTACTTAACATCCATTACGTTCATAGTTTATCTTCTCGCAATTTGCTTAATCGTCTCCCCTAAACCACAAATGTACAAACTTGTCGTTAACTAAGATTTATTGTACCCAGTGTACAGTTTACGTGTTCCGGTAATCGTTACGGACACCACACTGCAATTAGTTTCAAGGTGGCTTTACTAAAGTCAGGAGTGTTGAGCAAATATTTCACGTTCTTGGATTTTTAAGCAATCCGTCAGAAAATAAACCTTATTTTGCCAAAAGTATTCGTTACTTACTATCGGGTCGTAAGTTCTTACATTGGTTCGCTATATATACATCGTGGTATAAGTATCACAAATTGAAAAAAAAAAATCCTTACACCTTCAGTAAAGAAGCTGTACTTATGTGAGTGCTTCAACGGCACTTCGGGAAGAAATTGATTATATTATAGGTATTTGAACATATTAGGACAATCTTAATATCAACTAAATCAATCCAACTCCTTGTCACCATTACAGGCCAACTTTACCTCTTGTTTACAACCTTTGATCTTGACACGCGGTCACTACCCGTGACCGCGACCATCCGCCGCTGGTCGCCGGGTCACCAGCTCGCCGGCGCCCACATAGTTAATAGACCACGTCGCACGTCCGGACTGCGACCCATAGCTAATTGTTAGTTATTTGTACGTACCGTCGTCGGTAACGCGCACTGTGGACTAAACAAATCATCAAGTAAGTGATTTTATTTGCCGACTGTACTGAGCAAATGTTAGGCATTCGTGTTACCACTAGTGTTTGAACTAGCCAATCTAGATTTATATTGAGCAGTATTTTAGATTCAGATCATTAAAGTTACGATGGAGCAAATAGAAATAAACTTATTACAGTATTACTCACGCTCCTGACTTCGAGATGACCTAATCTGGAGTATTTGACAAGAACAGATTTATATCATTATTTAAATAAATTAATATTATTCTATTTATCTCTGTCTCTCTTGCTGAGGGGTCAGCTGTGAATGTTCTTTCACCCCCCTCCGCCAAACTTACCATTGCCAAGTTTTGAATCCGCCACCCCTGTCAAAAGATAATCACTCTTCATCAACCACTCTGTGAACATTCAAAGTATGTGATATTAACAATACACAGGAAAACCGAAAAATTCTTCCTGCTTTTCTTCCAGCTACAAATAACGATAAAAGAAAACAGGAAGCCGCACGCGACAAACATTAAATAATAGTGATGCGACACGCAGATTCTTATCGAAACGATCGATGTTGATCGACCTCGGCCTTGTGCCTCGCGTCTCAAGTTCACGTCCCTGCCCACACGAGGCGCCTCACAGCGACGACCGACGCCTCGCCAGCGCGGGCGTCGCGTCGTCGATCAGCCGGTACCGCCACCGCTCGGTAACTGTGTAGATTTAGATCTGTATCTCTGTGTGAATGGGTTTACGACGCACCTAGTTACCTACTCAGAAATTGCGGTCTGTCTTGAGTTTGTTTGTTAGCTAGGCTTGGCACCTAGCTAATAAAACAATTGAATAAATATGGGAAGGATTCTTCAAGGTCAATGATAAATCACGATAATTAAGTTGCGTTGCAATAATGTCTGCCCCTGCCTTAGATAATATATATATAATAGATAAAATATTTTTGAGACACAATCATTTGTAAATTAAGTACTTATTATTATTTCAAGCATGGGGAGAGTTGTCAGACGTACGGCAGTAACCCACATACTAAGTAGGTAGTAGGTACTTATTTTAATTCTTACGTACTTGAAGACAATCATTATAATACCTAATCAAGTAGAGGCACTCAATCGTAAACAAGTAGAGACACTAATCGCACGCGTCGAATTACATAACACCTGCTTTATTATTGTGTCCGTGTATCGCAATCATTCGCAGAACATCGTCCGGCAAACATTATACGCCCCATTTCTTAGTAGTTCATACATCCAAAGTAGGTACCTAAAGCGAATAACTTTCTTCGAAATTATTTGTACACGTGTAAGCGATTTTACCAGTTTTAGCTATTTTAGCTAGTAATACGAGGATCTTCAGAAGCTTCGCACAAAGTCATACAAAATCTGCGCTTATAAATTCTCTCACGGCTTTCAAAGCAGCGATAAATAACGCTCGTAATCGAATGTACGCAGTTACAGTCGCAACAGTCCGCATCGATTCGCTCTGCGTCGCGCTGATCCGAAGGGATCCGCTGGATCCGCACGGATTACCGGCGCGGCGCGGCGGCGGCCCAGCGTTGAGCAGCGGCTCGTAAAAAATTTAGGAGATGCAGTCGCTGAGATCCGTACGAATCCGGACACAGACCCTAGCAAGCGGCTAATCCTACCAATTAATAACTAGTTGCAATGTGTGTAAACAACTGAATTAAATTCGTAAACAAATTATCCATGAGGTCAAGAATTTAATTCAGTTATTCACACTAAAGATAAATATGTATTTCACACTACGTGTCTAGATATCAACATAAACATTGGCTGTTGAAATTACAATGCACTGCAGTTGGTATTGAAAAGATGAATCAATTATCTACATATATTTTGTGTGAGAATTAATTAAAATATGTTTTCCATAAAATCCGTAATCGCATTTTCAATCGATCAATCAAGCTTTGTTTACTCTACCTAATATACTGCTTGACAACCTTCCTTGGTTTACCTTCTTTTGCAGACTAATAAAAAGATAATAGAGAAATAAATTAAAGGTTTTAATATTTAAATATTTTTGGCGTGAACCGCTCCGGCTGTGTGCCTTGCGCCATGCGCCGGAGTGGCGCGGAAGCCCAGTTCAGCCGCCATACGAGCCTAATAGGTCGGCTTCGGTTGCGGCGCCGGATACGGTTGCCACCATTACGGGAAGCGCCGGATTTCATCCGACGTCGGGCCGTAACCAATACTTTTATGGATTTGGCAAGCGCTCCGCATACGTCAATCCGCACATTTGGCATATGTATTTCGAAATTAAACTAATGATATCAAATTTATAGTTTAAATCATATTTTATTACCGACCCATGTGTACACACGTAGATTTTATTATAGTTTATTTATAGTAATGTAAAGAAAACAAACAAGAAGCTAATGGAAAATACAGAAAATCCATGTTCAACATAAACAAACTGCGAGTGTAGATATATTGTGAACGTTTGTGTTTTAGAATTAAATATTCATCCAGCAATAAGACCATGAATATTTGATACAGAGTCAACGATACCTTCAGTATAGTACTCACGTAAGTAGGTATGTATAATGTCTACAAACTTGTGTGCGACTGAAACTTGTACGCACTTTGAGCTTAAATTGCGAATGAAATCTAGTTACGACTTTAATCAATATTTTTAGGTTATACAAAACACCAGTCTCACTCTGAGTAACTACAGAATATACTGATAATTAGAATAGCAGCTATAAACAGCTATAAACCTATCAGGTACTAGGGCACTAAGAAATCGGAGAGATAATGTATTCCATCCCTGGTCGAGCAGAATTTTATGGTCGATAGTGTCCCTTGCGCTTTACGAGCTCATCCCGGGGGTAACCCTCGACTGCTAACAATGCTAAACAGTCCCGGTGTCCCGAGGGGCCTTCGACGTCGTTCGCAGGCAAGTCCACCATCTCGTTTGTATCGGTTATTGAGGGGACGAACCTTATTGAACATCATGATGAAGCGAGGAATTTATGTTGAGAGCAGCAGTCGGGACACTGACCTTGTAATATTGAAAAAGTTCTGAGCGATTTTTTACCCCCGAAGGGCAGGTTATGGTTTTGTTTAGTTTATAATATGTAAGAATTGTAGGTTCTAAACGCATTACCTCTAGCCGACCAGTCCAGAGTCCTACCCGGCCCAAGCCAACAGCCATGGCCTAGTGTACTTGCTCGGAACGTGTTAATATTTCACATGTAGTAAAATGAGGATGGGCAATAATGAAATTCAGCCTATAAATAGGACGCAACATTTTAATGACAAACATCTAGTTTTCCGAGTCCGAGCTCGTAACCCACTGACCGCCGACGTCCGGCGCCTCACCACACGTCACAACGGCTCTCACTGACCGACGACGTCCGGCGCCTCACCACACGTCACAACGGGTCTCACTGACCGCCGACGTCCGGCGCCTCACCACACGTCTCAACGGCTCTCACTGACCGCCGACGTCCGGCGCCTCACCACACGTCACAACGGCTCTCACTTTTTACGCCTCACAGGCGTGTGAACAAAACGTCGTATTCACTCGTTCAAGTCACAATATGGGCAGGTATAGAAGGTCGATTCCATCTTCAGCAGTTATTCTTGACCTAAAAACTAAGTCAAAGTCAAAATACAGAAATTCCAAGTCAGATTCCACTCGAGTCCAGGCAACTTTCAGTCTAATTCCAGCCACAGTCCAGGCTATTTCCAGGTGCTAGGATAGATTTTGCCAAAATCCAGTCAAGTCCGTCTCATGGAGAAGGAGCTTTCGTAGTTTAACAGTTCCAGGCAACTTCCAAGCAATCTATCTATATACATTTAATAAAAGACTAGAAATCCGGTACGTCTGTACATTGAAGAACTTGAAAGAAAAGTAATCAAAATAAAAAGGGGTAACTAAAGAAAAGTTTGACATTGTTTGACACTTCCCGTGACCCAAGGGTTGGCTTTTACCTTGGTCGTCAGAGGCTAAGCATTGCTGCCGGTGGAAATGTGTTACGCATGCGATGGACCCAGTCCATTAATGAAAATGGGATGCGCGCATATTAAGGGGCTCCGGAGCGTACCTTATTATATTACTTATAGAGTTACCTACATAAAGAGTTACTCGATATAGATTAGTAATTTCCTTAACATAATATACTAATATTATAAAGAGGAAAGTTTTGTTTGTACCGAATAGGCTCCGAAACAACTAGACCGATTAAAACAACAATAGAAAGTTAAATTATCAGGAAGTAACGTAGGATATAATTTTTTTTCCAAAAAATTAGAGATCCTTAAGAAAATTGCAATAATGCGCTGAGAAAACTGTTGATGATTAAAAATTATGTACTAGTCATGATTAAAGTGCTCATTATTACCTACAAAATGTCCATGAGGGAATATGTAACTATCACAGTCACAATAGTAGCTTTTGTGTTCGAAAATTTAATAAGATCGCCGGTAGAAACAAAGGTTGATTTCATTTATCGTAGTATTAATTCTTATTCAAATAAATACGTAGTTCTAACAACAAAAGTATTTTTTATTTATTTATTAAAAGTTAAATTCAATGAAATATAAATAAAATAATATAAATAGTTTTATCATCAAGAGTAGATGTAGCAGTAAAATACTTTTTAATTCATTCGAATCGGATATTTAATTTCGAAGTTATCACGAGTATAAAAATGCAATACACGAACCGTTCCACGCCGGACAGTGGATCGTCCCCATGATGAGGTTGGACGTAGGCAGTTTGTAAAATGAAAAATTATTAATATAAAAAAAAAAAACTATCGTATTCCTTTACTTTTCGAATTGGAATCATAATTCAGGAGAAAATCGATAAATGATGAAGTCGAGAATCATAATTTAATCAACATACAACCTGCTACTGCACTGACCTCCAAATTGCAAAAAAACGTAAGAAAATTTGAATTTCGTGGATTACCCAGAAGGTTTCAACGAAGCTAAAGACGTGTCGTGTCGTCTGACGTGTCGTGACGTGTGATAAGTCGTATGACATTGTGAACATTGTTTTGGTCATGGGTGTATAGATAGCTGTTCACACACACACTGCACTGTTCACGGCACACTTACTGTTCTGTGGTCGATACAATGTTGTGGAAAAAAAGTTCTATACCCATGCCAAATTACAGCTTTCTAGTACTAAAATTCTGTGAGCTAAGCCACGGACAGACAGACAGACGAACATGGCGAAACTATAAGGGTTTCTTGTTGACTACGGAATCCTAAAAATCAATCGCCACATGTATGAAAGATCATCACTAGAGGAAGGCTCGACCGATTTGGCTGTTGTAAATTGTGTTCGTAACTGTCTGGTTTGTATGAAAGAAAATCCACCGGAAAAGTCGCAAATACACCCGAGCGACGCCGGGCACGAACACCTAGTTTTCAACCAAATATCCCTCAACGTCCGAATTCCAGCCCAGCAAGAGCCCCAACTTCCAGTCTAATGTCAAAACCGACATGATTATGCATTCCCAGCTGGTTGGCGGTCGGTGATTGAGTTGGTCAGGTTTGTTATCGGTTTGGTAGAGCAGCAGCTTCCTGGACATTTGAAAAGCTTTCAACTTTTATAACTATAAAACTTTTCACCTCTCTCTATAGACTGGCCTTCTGTATCAACATTAAATGCTGCATATAAAGGTTCTTACATACTGACGCGACTTGTCGCGCGACATGACTTCTTAACCGACTTCTTCAAAAAGGAGGAGGTTCTCCATTCGTCTGAAATTCGTGTGTTTGTGTGTATCGATTTTGATGATTCTTTTTTTGTTGGGTAGGTCATGCTTCAGAGGTGGTCCCATGTAAATTGTATTAACTTTGCTTGCGTTATTTTTAAGTTAGCTTCAATATTACGAATTTTGTGCCACTTGGTCTATGTAGACGATATATTATTTGACTCCGTCACTGTTATTTACATAGCAGGTCGTGGTATTCGAATTTGTGTGGGGTCGGTACCACAACTAAAAAGTGAAAAATAAAAACTTTTTACAAAAATTAAAGACCGACTTCATAAAAAGTGAAAAATAACTTTAATTTCGGAAGTCGGTGGCAAAAACGAAAATTGAAAAGCAAAGACAACAAGAAAGAAAACAATTTCTGAGAAAACTTGTCGTGACGTGTCGCGCCAGTATGTAAGAGCCTTAATCGAGAATGAACCGTCCTTGTACCGCCACGGTCTACCTCTTAACGGTGTTTGTACAAATACTATACAATGCTAGATCTAACTATGCACTAAAGTGGTTGATACAAACGAAGTCTAGACTTAGCATACATTAATTCGCTTCATATAACCTTGTGGATGGATTTTTGTGTTTACACAAAATTCAGAATTTCCGTGAGGTGATAACGCTAGAGAATTATTGATGGAATAGAAAATATAAAAGATTCTTTGATTTCTTTCTGATGCACTTGTGAATGATGAGCAGAAAATGTAGGTATTTTCTGTGAGATAATTTACTATGAGCATTTTATTGTTTATTTTTAATTAGTTTATTTATGAGTTATATGAGTTGAGAGTTTAGATTACCCAGCAGAAATTATGAGTTATATGAGATGAGAGTTTAGATTACCCAGCAGAAATGAAACTGACATGGACCGCTTTACTCGTGATTCCATGCCCATGTTGTTTTACAAGAGAGAAAGTACGCCAATCATAAAGTAAAGTTCCATGAAATAAGTTAGTAGTAAGATAAGATAATTATAAAATTGGTAGTTATACCTACTCATATAATTTGCTAACTACTCGACCAACTAAACCCTAGAAGTTTAAATATTTAAAAGTTTAACTGAAAAGCTTTTACAATTAAAATATAATAAGAATAATGTGCAATTAAGTGGCATTCCTGGCGAGGCCCGTGGACATCGGCGCGATGGTCGCAATGCGGCCGCCTCGCTCGGGCAACCGATATTAAATACTTCAACTTCGTAGAATTGCCACAACAACAACCACATCCAAAAGGTTCAAGCCAAACAAAAGGTAACATGATTGTCTATTGGGGGAATATTGTCCATTCGAGAAGTTAGAGGTATTAAATGTTTTTTGGTGTACTACATTCTTAAATTTTCACTATAAATAAATAATTTGCAAACGGATAAAGATTTCTGTTTTTTTGTAAAATCGAGATACCAGCCAACCAGCCTACTCTACGAATTGCAACTATTTGGGATGCATGTTTAGCAAAATGCATGTCGCTTTCTCATCCAAAATTACGACACTTATTTCATTGAATAATGCCCAGTCCGTGCCAGCGGCAGCGCACGCACGAGTGAGACTTCTGTTTGTTATGGTTCCGGGCCGACAGGGCCTTGCCTCCATCGGAAAATATTTGATTTGGAATCATTGAAGAACAATATTATTTAATCGATATTATTTTTATTCCGGAGCCCGTTCTTATTATTATCCTTTTAGCGAAGGCAACAGTTTACATTATTAATTTGTTAGAAAGCCCCTGGAGGATATTCGAAAAGATATTGAATACTATTTGTCAATCTCAAGACTTATTTTCCGATATTCAGCGAGGAAACCTTTCACCGAGAAAAAAAAGACGACCAGGTACATAAAACATTATCTTTTGTAAATAGTAACTATCTATCCACCTACAATAGGGTTGAAAGCACTATTGTAGCTGTTTCACGTGTCGGTAAACTGATAATATGGAAATCCAGCACCTGGTTCTTCGCGCAGGTGATAAAACACGTGCAAGCGTTGCGACCGGTGCGACACATGCGACCGGTGCGACATATACACATGCTACCGAATATATTCAGGTGCACTTCTGCAAATCCTACGTGCCCACCTGCTCACCCAGTGTGTGGCCTTTATGAACCAAGCATTGAAACACAATGGATTTAGATTGAATACTGTGACTTTACTATTTATTTGGAATACGTGTTTTAGACACTAATTCCGGATTTGGTAAACAGGCCATAGGTGCCGTACCTATTTCGTCTTCATTAATAGGTTTGTGAAAGGAAACCCTCCACTGTATGATAAAATATCCTCTTCAAACAAAACTTCATTCCAAGCCTTAAAGCAGGAACTTGAAAAAAAAAACTCCGTAATTAAAATCATAAATAAAACAAGAAACAGAAAAACACAAGACCAACCACGACATAAAAAAAATGGGTTTATTGGCCATAAGAGATCCGTCAAAACAGTCAGCTTTCATCCGGCGCTGACGTACAAATGAAGTTAATTTGTTTAGGGAGTGACCAAGTGAGATGTAAGCCGACGCATATAAACGTAGCTCTGATTTATTATCGCGTAGCTTTTGATGCGGGGCGCCCGGTTTATTTTTAAATAATCGACTTGGTATTTGTTTCTCAAAAGAGTAAAAATTGGCGCCATTGGTATACGTAGTACTTATGATTCAAATATTTAGCAAAAACAGATTATTACCAGTACATACGTTTTATGATAATCACTCACGTTAACCAACGTATTTTGAACCCTGTCAGTCAAAATGACAGTAGGTATAAAAACATTTCAGTTTGTTGGTGTTTAAGGTTTTTGGTGACGTCTCTGAGTGTGGAAATTGTGACTACAATGTTGTAAGTAAGAGTAAATAAATAAATGATGTAGCGTACCTGGGCTCTACTTCTGCCTTCAAAGCACAAACACGTAAAATTATAGAAAACAAAGCTTATTTTGGGAAACATAAACTTTATTGAGGAAATAAAATTCAGAATAGCCCTGTAGTATTCCTTACCTGAATAAAATAAAACACTGTTCAAAATTCAATAAAAAGACTGAACAATTTTATGAGACCAAATAAAAAGTCTCTAACAACATCTACTTGCAAACGTTGAATAGTCTACTTTGTCCGAACTAGGTTAAATTCCAGTGATTACTTTTATCCGCGGTTGATCCGACACGCAGATAACGCGGTTAAGTCGGATAACTCGGATAAGATAGCCGCTAGAGCTGAGATTGATGGATGGTGTGGTAAACAAACTAACGCTTTCTGTGTCTCTTGCCGACCACGGCCATAAATATTAGTTTTTAGTTTGAGAAATGCTTGAATTGATTATTTAACTTTAGTTATAATTTAAAAGAATGGTATTTTCTTTCAGGGCGAATTAGCTATCGAAGCAGTTATCAGTAATTCAGTTCTTGCCAAAATAACATTAAATTAATGTTGAAAGGAAAACACTATCATTCTTAACTTACCAAAAATGTGTTTTTCTCTGCCTTATGTTTTTATCGGGCTTTCCAATCATTATAATGGTTTATTAGTTGAAGAAGTTAGATAATAAAAACCAGCTTTTAAAGCTTAACCCAACAATAAAACAATCAAAGTCCACAATCAAGCATCAACAAGCACATTAGCCGTTATCACCCAATTCCACCACTCTCACCAACAAGTGTACATTAGCCGGGTAAACATCAAAATAACCGTTCGTCCTAGTTCCATGTCCGCAGTGGTGTGCGCGTGCGCAGTATGAATGGGCGCGATGAAAGCTCTTCCTGTTGGCCGCCGCCGCTTACTGGTCCACGAAGTACACTTGTGAAGCGTTTACACTAGACGACGAATGTTCTGACAATATGTTGCCCGAGATTAGGGCGATTGTTGTTTGTTAATAGGATGTACCTAATTAGTTACCTACTTGTATTTATTGCTCCCGTTAACTCTTTGAACTGAGATTTTTTTTGTTGTCACAACAACGGTCACTGTTTGGGTTACAAAGATTCGTCGTATTTCGGTCTAAATGACTGAAAGCTTGATTGTTTCGGTCGGTATTTAAGGTATTTCTATATTATTTTCCCAGATTGTATGTGCTAACTTTGATTGGATTCAGCGGTCTTTCGAGCAGTTATATAGCAAGGTAGCTGTTGTGCCCAAATATTATCTTCACACTGCAACATCGCGCGGTGTTGCCCCTATTGCCTAATAATCGTCGCCCGGTGAACACGTATCTTAACACCTCACCACGATGCACACGACCGACCGACGTGCTCATTCTTGTGCGCGATTTGTCTGTCACTCTCTGGGCGCCTGGTACCGCGCACCGATATATAGGTGTCACAGACGTGTGAATCCAGCATATTTTACATTCAAAATTACCTTCTTCCTGTATTTATTTGGATATTTTTGGTTGTTGGGTTTATTTGGATTTTTAAAACATTTGAATTCTGTGTTGATACAATACTTAATGGAAACAAACCCAATCACATTTCACCAGTGTTTGGTCTCATTTAGGTAATAAGGCGAGTAAAATGAGTTGATGAGTATAGGTATGTCTTGTAAGTACGCAAAATACTCGCTTTGACGTGGAGTTGCGCGGATACCTGGACCAGGAGTTGCGCGGACACCTGGACCTGGAGTTGCGCGGACACCTGGTCCTGGAGTTGCGCGGACACCTGGACGTGGAGTTGCGCGGTCACCAGGGCCCTATACCACAAAAGTTTACAAGTCTATAATTCCACAAAATTTTAGAAATAATTGCTTAATACAAAAATGACAAAATTATGTAAATTGAGACATACTTATTTGTATGGTTTTCCTTGTAATAAAGTTTTGTGGTTTAAGGCCCAGCCTATCTGTATTATTTTCATGTATGTTTTGTAAAAATATAGGTACATTGAAATTTATTTTATTGCGTACCTAAGTATAAAGCCAGCCAGGTTATTGAATAAAAAATGCAATATTCTCTGTCGTTACAAAAGCTCAACTCTTAGGTCTACCTTAACTTCCACGGCTCGCAGATAAAGTTCAGTAAGTAAGTCACTTGAGGATCCGACAGCGCTGAACGGATTAGGCAGAAGGATCCTTTCGTAGGCTCTTTCTGGACTTTATTTAATTTTATTTAAACTCTCGTGCCTATGTTTGTTGAAGGAATATGCAGAAAGTTTCAGACATGCATAATAATATCTTGGTAACAGTATAGTAAACCCGTTTCTATGGTAATCACGCTACGCGCGCAAGGCTTAAACTGTTATATTATAATTATAACTCTTAGTTCTGCAGCCTAGGAGTCTAATTCAGGCCACAACGCTTGCGACCAACAGACCATGGAAGCTTTCTCCATGGTATATCGGTTGTAAAATTAGACGGTCCGATGTATTTGATCTTGTTTACATCACAATTTACGATCTGTCGAATGATAGGTTATTAATAATTATGTGTTTCCTCTTCCGGGAACATTACCTTTCAACGCTCTTTTAACTTTTATAGTGCATTTAAATTGTAAGATATAAAGTTGGTTTCAGATAAATATAGTTTAAAGATTGCTTGTGAGGAAAAGTCTTCATATACCTAGACTTTAGGGCTCAAAATTGTAGGTATTCTTCCTCCTTGTTCCTGCACAATATTTACAGGTTCTAGGTTCCCGATTTCCGATATTCTGTGGGATTACACCATATTTTATACGCTCAAGATTCGGTATGATCAATAAATATGATCATAGCGGCATTTTTTCAAGGTCTCACCGAATATTCATGATAAGTAGATGTGTTGTGAAAACCGAGGCTTCCTCAGCTTGCTTATACATTTCATGTTACAGGTGTACTTTGTTGTTTGAGGTTTACTTTCCACTACAGTTATCAACTAACGGTGAATATTATCAAGATGTGTAAGCACCATAAACAATTCCTCTGTACTGTCACCGCCATTGTGAATCACTCAACAGGTTTAATACGGCTTTCACTAAACCTGCGCCGCGCCGGCTAATGTAGGTACCTACCTAATGAGCGTGGGTAAAATAATCATAATGTATGCAGGTATGACAGTTATGCGTGTTTGTTAAAGACGTATAGGTCCAAAACCGTATAAATTATTTGGAAATAATCTCAAAAAAAAAAATTGCTCATTGCTTGCTAGCTCCATTTAGCGCAATCACTTTCAATCTAGAGTGGTTTACATGACTAAAGTAGAGATTCTAAAAAAAAAAATTTAAAGAACACAACTTCTAAACTAGGTACGTACAATTTTTTCGCGGAACATAATTATTATGTTGCGTTTAGATGAATCCATGGAAGATAAGAGACAGAAAAAAATAGTTGGACGACTATAAATAGGCCAACCTGTATATTATGCATGATAATGTGCTGAAATACCTGTTGTGCTGCAAAATAGGTCAGACCAATTAGCCCGGATGTTAAACTGCAACAAGATTAGCTACGAGTAGGTAAACGTCGGCGTCGGGCACATTTCAACAGAACTTGTCCGACTTGCAACCTTGCCTTCAATATTTAATTGCACAGGTACGTCTTATTTGCATTTGTATCTATAGTAGGTACTACATCCTTGTTTGAACTATACCGACACTCAAAACATCAGCGCGTGCTGCTACAGGGCTACAGGCAGCGGTCGCAGGAAACCACTTCTAAAAATATTTACACACAGTGAGTACACATCTACTGAAATTAATGTTGGTTATAGCTTATACATATACCTACTTGTGAAATAATATGTAGGTACCTTATCATTTGGTAGATCCTCAGAACGTCCTGTGGATGCATAGCGGGGTGGGGACGGCATCACTTGTATGACGTGGACGCCACGTTAAACGTGAATCAGAATAGTCATTCGGTAGGGCAACCGTGTAAGCAATTAGAAAAATAAAAAAGAGAAAATATGGGAAATTTTATGTTTCAAATAGATGGATACTTAGTAAAAATCAACTCCCATTCAAAAGCTGTACTTTAATTGAGTTACCAAACGATTAAAAGTCAGAACTTCTGTGACGGACATCAACATCAAAAGTCTCCAAAATGTTGTTAAAATGTGCCAAACAATTAACTTGTTGGATCTTTTCTCGTCAGAAAATAATTTTAATAAAGTTCCTAAGAATATATTTGAATATATATAATTATGTTTGTAAAACTTTTATGAATTTCCTAATATTTTCCTTTTGGCCAATTTTTCCTGTTGACAGCGATACGGACAATTCTTTTAATGTAATTATTTCCCGTCATTTTTTATAAACGTACTTATATTTATTATTATTTTCCTTTATTTCATTATTTACATTATATTATAGATTATAATATATTTTTAATTAAATATTAGAAAAAAAATTAAAACCAAATGCAAATGCAGAAAAATCCACAATGCTGTATTTCAGAGCAAGTTGCTGATGGATAATCCTGGCTACAAGGTTGTGTCTATGCAAGTAACTCTTAGCTAGATGAGAAAACCATGAGATAGTGTCGGATTGATTCTCCCGGTCAGTGGCATGCCCGACAGATGTCAACGGTGCCGTCCTTCACAATAAATCTCCGGTAATTGTTCATCATGATCACTTCGTCAATAATTGCACAGTCAACCCAGCTACGGACGCTAGTAAATCTACATCGGGTCCATAAAGAGCCCGGAAAAAACATCCGTGAAGCTCCTAACTCTGCCATACCTCCCTGCGATCGTTAGTGTCAAGTACTACAGGATTGCGCCAGTTCTCTTTAGCCAATGAGAGCAGAGTGAAGCTCTTGGCCACCGTAACCACATCTCAATGCATCCCTACGTCGGTTTCTAGGAAATAATCCCTGACTGCATATCTCACAATTGTTGAGGGTCTTAGCGTTTAAAAAGCCTCGACCTCCACACTTTCGCGGGACATACAGTCACACTACCGATGACCGTGGGTGATCAGGTCTGCAGCATACGGACCCTCCTATACAGCAATTTCGATTCGCAAATTGCAATTTCGAAGAAGGTTGTCAAAATAATACTCGAATTTCCAAGTTTGTCTGAGAAAATACAATTAGTAAACAAAATTCAAAATAGATGGTTATTAGCAATAAACTAACAAAATTATACACACTGCAGAAGACCGCATAGCTTGGGGACGCGTCGTACGTGGTCCCGATCCTCAGCATTGAGGGAACGACGAAGAAGAAGAACAACAAAATTATATAAAATGTAAATGAATGAGTTTCAGACCATTTTACTTTCTAATTGTGTTAGATCCGAATTGTAGCAAAAATGGTACAGTCATCATGAAAGTTTAACCAAGAAAACCCATAGTGGACATGATCACTTTCGCGGAACCATCAACGCAGGTCGAACGGAACAACAAAACCGCGGTAATGACGTCTAGTCCTCACCTTTGATGGTGTTAAAGTACCGGAACTGCTATCAAAACACCATTGTTCTCTGTTCTGGCAGGTCAAGGTGCCAATAAACACACAAGACCAGTTGCCAGTGAATTTCAATGCTTCTTGGGAGTACCTAGCTGAAATCCTTAGCTACAAGAAATGCCTGCTATTTTCATTTCCAGCACTCTAGAGAATGACATGGTTGGACGTTATTTCGGGTTGACATTGATAGCTTGTAACTAGTAGGTACAATAACTAGCCAAACTAACATGTTTTTCTTTGGGACAGGGATAAGGTTCACTCACGCAAGTCAAATAGTGAGATTTTCCTTAAAAATACTCGCGTTATTATTTAATTCCGAAAACATGCTTCGTGCGTCTGCACTGGTCAGAAACATGAAACGTGAGCTGTTCGCATGAATTTTCCCGTGTTTTCGTTAATGCGACGGTGTGCGTTCCCTTGTAAGTAATCATTATGTTCCCACAAGTCATTGTCATTGTGAAGAACGGAGGTGTTTACTAACAGCTAACTTACGCACTGACACCTCTGTGGTGAACTCGTTACTCATGCAAAGATCACATTTCTACTTTTGTATAAATGTAATTCTTAGAAATTGGTGACCACAATTGCATATTGAATTACGTTAATAATGCGGCGACCGATGAATTTTCCATACAAACGTAATACCTAAATCATTTGCAATTTGAGCTTATTTCCACCATATTATGTTGATATTCGGATTTAGACAGTAGGTATTTATCTAGATCCCTACATCTTTTTTTTCCAAAAAACTTACTTAAAATGTAGTTACAGCGTAAATGACAATACATGTTTTCATATTGTTTTTTCTGTATAAATAAAAAACAACAAACCCAAATGATTGAAAAAAAAAATGCGTTTGCTTTTGTTAATATAAAATGATTGTTTTAGTGACTTTGTGAATAAACTTTAGTAGGTGCCGTTATTAGTCCAAGCAATCGTAATGTAAAATTATGATTGATTGATTTCTATCGCAAACTTACTACTAGACTCGTATCATAGTCAATCTGAGTCTGTCTAACATTAGAAATAAATTTGCAAACCAAAGTTTACTACAACTACATACAATGAATCTAAATTACCAGGTAGCCATAAATACCGAAAAGCTGTGTTGCTGCACACGATAATTTAATTTTCTTACGTTTCGTAATTCCAGATTACATGCGGATGTTTCGGTGCAGGCGGCTGCGGCCGGCGCCAATTAGTGCTAACCATGTTAGTAGACACCACAGAGCGAGGAAACTAGGAGATTAGTTACCACAACCGTACTGGAAGTACATACCTAGGTGTAATAAGTTACTAACGGCCAGTTTCTTCATCAAAAGTAACAGCCAAAGTAAAAAGTAAGATAGGTCGAACCAAAAAGATTATACAACCGGGTGTCAGTGAGGCTGGTTTTCCTCCGAATCCGAAGGAAAAGAACTGGATATAATGCTCTCCTAGAAAAAAAAGGTACGCCAAGTGTTAAGGAATATTTTAGTAGAAATTAGTAATACCGTTATGCAAGTATTAGTAATACTAGAACCGCTATGTAAGTATTCAACTTAAGTTAGTGCCTAAGTATTACTATCTAATTTAGCCAATATCGGGGTCTCCCTCGCCACGTCTGTCATCTCCTATTTCGCGTTCTGTGAACACATCAGCTTTGTTTCCCACGCGTAGCATCCAGCGGCAGGTTAAGTAGCGCTTCCTGACCAATTACATTAGAACTGATGAGGATACAGTTAATCTGGTGCGCTCATTAGTCCCATACTTGTGTGAGGTGTGACTGGTGTAAGGTTTTATTATGTTAATGAGCGGAATCTGCTGCTTTCCGGCTTGTGAGGCACGCTTGGTTTGTGCTTTATCAGCAATCAGAGGTTCGTAAATTTATAATAAACTTGTTTTTTTTATACTTAAATGGGTGTGCCAATCATTGTGTGGCACCATGAGTGATAAAATCGTGATGAAAAAAAAATATTACCAACTCCAGGACTTCTAACTTTTTAAGAACCATTTTGCATTTTATCATTCACTAAAAACTTTTACTATAAAATGTTTGCTACGAGATCGCAGCTACACCTAAATATAGCACTTCTTATGAATGTCGTAAAAACGAAACCAAAGAAGAAGTTAAAATGAAACTGAAATTACTTTTTTCATTTCCAAACTAGAGATGTAACTTTTTATTTAATTAATTATAATAAATCTTCAATGAAATATGCAATCTAAAGAGCTCATTGGGCATAAATCGTCCGCATCGCTGTCAGTAGGAAAAGTGCCCAAAAGACTGGAAGCGTTGCGACGTTGGATGGCAAAGCTGATTATTTGACCGGCCGTTCAAAAATTGGCCGTCTGGTCAGACCAAACCGGAGATTAATCGCACCGTAAAAATCTATTAATTTCAACTGAAAATGTTTCCTCATCTCTAGTGAGTACTTAAATCGGGAACGAATGTTTACGTTCGGTCAACATTATAAACCGCGGGATATTTTCCACGAATCTGTGAAAACACACGCCGGCCCTCGCAGATCAAACATTGCCATGAAAATACAAATATTTGGAGCTTTTTCTCAGAAAATATTGTTGGTTTCATTTGTACGTATTTGTTTGTATGAAAATATTATTCGTTTTATTGAGTTCAACGATAATGGCTTGAAAACTGTACCTACTAGTCATGTTAATAATAGGTCTTTACCTATGAAATTGCCGTTTTGTATGAAAAAATTTAAACGAATTTTTTATTTGTATTAATCGAAGTAATCACCCATGCAATCAATGCATCTTTGCCATCGCAGTGGCAGTTTATTGATGCCCTTCTTAAAGAAATCAGCTGGACGGGAGGCAACAAATTCTTCAAAGGCATTTTGTACTGCCTCTCGGGTATTGAATTTTTTTCCCGCCAAGAAGTTATCCAAATTCTGGAAAAAGTAGTAGTCTGTAGGCGCAAGGTCTGGTGAGTAGGGCGGATGACGGAGAGCTTCCAACCCCAGTTCTTGCAACTTGGAGACCGTCTGCTGTGCAGTATGAGGTCGCGCGTTGTCGTGCAGGAGCAGCGGAGACGAGCGATTGACCAATGCTGGTTGGAGATGCGCCAGCTTCTCCATCATTGTGTTCAGTTCTTCACAGTACACATCTGCAGTAATGCTCACCCCGTTTGGTAAGAAGCTGTGATGAATCACACCGGCGCTAGACCACCAAACAGTGACCATCACTTTTCTAGGGGTAAGTTTTCGTTTAGGGCATTGTTTAGGTGCTGAACCAAGATCCAACCAACTTGCTGAGCGCTTGCGGTTATGAAACAGAATCCATTTTTCATCGCAGGTAACAATGCGGTTCAAAATTCCTTCATTTGTGTGTCTGTTGAGCAGTGCAAGGCACGTCTCGACGCGTACTTCGCGCTGGCGATCATTGAGTTCGTGGGGCACCCATTTGTCAAGCTTTTTTACCTTGCCAATTTGACGCAAATGGACCAATATTGTTTTGACGCTAACGTCGAAAGCTGCTGCTAATTCAGCCGTAGATTGTGTATCATCAGCTTCCACAATCGCCTTTAATTCGTCATTGTCGACCAAAGTCTTCGGACGACCGCGAGGTTCATTTTTCAGGTCGAAATTTCCAGAACGGAAGCGAGCAAACCAATAACAGGTGGTGCGTTGGTTTGTAGTGTTAGCTCCGTAAACGTCGTTGATGTTGCGTGCCGCTTGTGCCGCGTTGCTGCCACGACGGTACTCATATTCCATAATTACTCGAATTTTTAACGTATCCATGATGACGAAAAAGATTGAAATGCGATGAAAATGTAACACTAATCAATAAAGAAATGACTACTTTTGGAAAAAAAAATCCATGTTTTTAAAATAAAATTAATTTGAAATTAGAATTCTTAGCCAAACAAAAATTATTTTGATTTGAAATGGCCAGTACTGCAGAACGGCAATTTCATAGGTAAAGACCTAATATCTAATAACTAACATATTATCTAACATGACTAGTAGGCGTTGAAGCGCCAAAAGTTGTGTAAAATGTTGAATAAGTAATAATATTTACAGGTTTATTTCATACTCAATGGGTAACAAAATTTCATTCCGGACAGGTTTTACGATAGCATAATCGTAACTTTGTTACAACAGTGCCTATCGCAACAAAATTACAGAATTTAGTTTGTTAGTAAGTAGTCACGTAACGGGCTTTCAATTTACATAAAATGCTAACAATAAATCAAACTGTACCCTTTCCTGCTCATCATTACAAGCACAGTTAGGGTCTATTATTGAGAAGGGTCAAAAGCAAACAGATTTCTTAAATTAGTCCCATTAATACCGACTGTGACTGGCTACTCAATATCCTTATCTGATTCCACTACATCACTGCGGTCCATATACTCAACATGGCGTCACCAAACAAGGTTTAATAGGCGGTAAAGAACATTGGAGTCACAGGTCCTCTTTACACTTATGGGATAAGAATGTTATCAAGATCACGTTATAGATACTACAAGAAAAGAAAATAAAACTATTCCACGACGACTATAACCAGTCTTTTATTTGCGTCGACACAAACGCGCGATTGAAAACGCACCTTAACTCTGCACAGCTCTGCGGTGATGCAAGCAAACAACTTACTGCCGTCGGGTTTGAGTGCCGCTATCAAATGAAAACCTCCGCTGGTAATGTACGTCAAACGTAAAGTTTAGATGAAAAATATTACAACTCTCGTGATTTTTTCGTTATGGAATAATTTTTTTGTGATGCACTCAAATAAATGGGTTGTAAAGCCCACACTACGCTATGTTTTATTCTTTTTTTTAGGATGTCAGCATCATCATTCTCCTGCCCTTATCCCAATCTATTAGTGCTGGTGCAATATGTCGTTGTCTTCCATACTATATGCGTCATCTCGGTAGTCACTCTCTTTCCAGCCATATAATCTTTCACGCCCATCCATCGTTTCTTTGGTCTACCCTTACTCGTAAAGCCAACCACATGTAAATTACAGAAATCAAACGCCCATTTCGCAGTGTAGGTGAGTATTGAAACGAAACAAATCAAATAATTATAACACATTGTAAGGACTCCCAAGTCCCGAGGGCAGCCAATACAACATCTGTCTCTTATTAAAATCTCTTGAGAAACATTCAGATAACGTATTTGATTCAGCTCTGTTTACGTTATTGGCTAAGCAAAAAATAAACGTCTTTACTACTCTTGATTCGATTGAAGTGGTTTCTACCGAAGCCAGATGATCGCTCTCATGTGTACTGGTTTTTATGCGATCAATGGTGTTGATACTGGGTCATGGGTAAACTGTTCTATGCACAGATTGCATGGCGTACGTGCCCGCGGTAGGTCAACAAGCTTTCAATATTCGATAGTATTCGTTAATATCATTCGATGGAGTACGTGCGGTATTTTTAATTTCGTAAGAGGAAACTGTGTTAATTTTGACCCTGCTCTGCTGAAGCTTTTGTTTGCTTTTTGTTAAAACTACGTTTTTTCACAGTTTTTTCTGCATTCAGGAGATACGGAGATAGTTTTTTTCTTATGAGATGACAGACCCAAGATTAAGAATAAGATTGTTTCAGGTCGTTTATCAGTCGAACCAGCTGCAGCAGCTCACTCCAGGATACCGTGGCTGTTTCGCTATTAACTATACGACAAGAGAGAGGTTCGGAATATTTAGAGCCATTGGCTGGGCATCGTATTACATAATACTTATGTAATTGAATAAATCATGGGATTAAAGGTAAACGTAAGCACGTATCCAGGGCTCGCAGTGTGAACTTGATGCCTTACTTAAGTGAAGGCCGAGTGAAATGGTCATCATTATGTACGTCTCTTCTTTATAACGCTCATGTGAAGTAGTAACACTGAAATAAGGTTAGTGCTGGAGGCACGTGGAGCATTAAACTGATCGTTTAACGGCATTATAGGGTGTTGCGGTCTGGTTTCACTATCCGGTATGTTCATGAACTACTACTACCTGTTGTGTGGCCACACGATAGTACCTGCGAAGAACACTGAAAAAGAAAATCAGCACTAAGTATTAACTGAGTTATAAACTAACATACAGGTAAAAAATTTATTACTCTCCTTTTGAGATTCGCCGCAGTCCTGTCAAAAAGGCTACAGAGGACGTTTGATAATGTTACTGAGAGGAATTTATGAAAGACTAAACAATAATTATGTTGTTGTATTATGTTTAAGTACTCTAAAAAGTACCAGTAGTTTTATAAGTTCCTAATCATTACGGGATGTCTGATGTAGGTTTTCTGTCGAAAATAGAATTTCTGCCAACACCTGCGACTCTGAAAATAAGGCATTAAACCGTGCCATTAGAGATTTAAAAGTTACTGTAAGTAAAGCACCTGTTACGCGACCTGTGCGCAGAAGTATAGTCGTAGGGAGTTTTATTTCTTTTTAAATCTAAACTCCTTTCTGCATCTGTATAAATGCTAGGAGAAACACAGCGAGCGCGAGAAGTGCACCTTACTTGAGACAACCGAATGCATTTTATGAAAGGAGAAACAAATGTAACCAGAATTAACAAACATTTTTTTTATCCTTTTCCTTAAACTACGTCAAGCTACGATTACCTAAACCAATCAATGAACTCTCTTCGTTCCAATTTCGTTACATTCACGGCCCAATAATAACGTTCTAATCCTGTATGTCTCAATCATAGATATCCGGTCTCAATGCAGCAACATTTATCTATTGTATGTAATTTCATTTGTATTGTATGTATTGATGGCAACCGCTTTAGAAAGTCCCTATTGAATGAATTTGCATTACATAAGAACTTTCTCGCGTCAATCAAAGAAACAATTTATATTACTTACACGTTTGTATGTTCACGACCTTGTAATGTTGTATTACGTGTACCTATCAACATTAATTTAGAAATAATGAGTAGTTATTTTTATTTATATACGAACTACGTAGGTTCTGCCGCGGGCAATGTTTGTTGTAATGTTAAACTTAATGTTTGCTAATGGATAGTGCCGCGGGGAGGCACTCCTGACATCACTCGTGAAACTATACTTTAGGCAGGTAGGAGTACATGACTGGTCCCTCGTACAAAAAGGCCAAAGTATATTTTCATCATTTGCCGAGCATTTTCCCAACTTTGTTAGGGTCGGCTTCCAGTCTAAACAGATGTACTGAAACTGAATACCTACCACTATTTTACATGGGGCGACTGTCTATTTTACCTCCATAATCCAGTTCCTGGGTAATAACGAAAGTCTGACAACCCGTATTACCTTGGAAAGACTGGTTGGCAGACTTTCGAGCTTCTGACTAACGGCCGATTTAAGTTACCTACCTATTGAAAAAGTTATCTTCAAAGAGAGCTCTCGTATATTAGTTTGGTCAGTAAATCCTTGTCTCTGGATGGGTCAAATTAAACTTGATACTTAAGTGGTTTTAAAAGTTAACAATAGTTTTGCTACTCTGTTGATATCACGGAAACTAAAGGCTCGTGCAAACAGACGCGAAATCGCGGGCCCGACAGGCAGCGGTACCTTTGTCGACAAAGGTACCGCTGCCTGTCGCGCCCGCGATTTCGCGTCTGTTTGCACGAGCCTTAATAACTAAATAACAGTAGAGTTTCTGGACCATTCTTCTCCATACAAAAATAACCTTTTGGAAGGCGCAACTAGAATCAATTCTATTCTTTGATGTGCCTATTTCTAAGAAATTATTTGACTTTTTAACTATGAATATCTACCATCGTGTGTTTCGTTAGCCAAACGACCAACGAGCCCTCAACACAGTCAGCTGAGCTCACGAAATTACCCTCAAAATATTAAAATATAATATTGATCCCTTATAAACTAAGATATCGACGCATTCACTAGATTTGTATTAAAAAAACCACGAGCTCTTTGATGGTTTCACAAAATTATTAGATACTATAGGGACTGTTTCTACACAATAAACAGTCGTTTGTAAAAAAATTGGATGTCAATTGCGTGATTATGCGCAGTTCGCCGTTCCCCAAGGAACCGTTCTTTATGTCTACTACTAGCCAAAATATACACCGTCAGAACTGGTGACCCGGGTTATCAAAAAGTGATTCTGTTTATGTCATGATTGAATCTGTAATCTGCAATATCTTTTGGCTCTTCTATTTACAATTTGCTGTAAAGAGTAGAAGAATACGAACCTAATTCAGTATTTAGCTCTTCCCATAGCAAATAGCGTGATTATTTATAAGCCCACAGACTGACCAGACCTACATAGAATATCTGTGAAACATTTGAGCATTTGATCCGGTAGTATTTGCGTGATACTTTAACATACATTCAGGCAAACAGACAAAACCGTTCCCAGTCCTCGTAGTAATTACTTTTTTCAATATTCAATTAGTATGTATTAATGTAAAATTAATTTGCATGCCCTAAACAGGCAAAATATGGACTGTACGTTAAACCACCAACTTTTACGGACAATAGCCACAAAGTAAGTTCGCCACGGAAAAAAAGTATGTGTAAAAGTATGTGCCCATTGATATTAAATTATAATATCATTGGTAAAGCCACAGCTCTATTCTACTGTATTTCCTGCAAATAAATTCAATGTACAGTTTGTACTTCGCTACGATATTATTATATGTATAGAATAACTTATTTTATTTATTTATTCTGTACTTACACATAAGATGGTTTATACATTTTAGATGATACAAACATAAACTCATTGTAGTTTTACCATGCATGAATTTCAAAGAATACAAAAAAGTGAAGTGCAATGATGAAACTTTTTCAGATGATATTCATATTGATTTTGGTGATTTACCAACTACTTCCTATCGTTCTGCATATAACAGAGACCATACTGCCTATACCTAGGCCTTTACAAATTTTGGTGGTGGTAATAAACGTACGCCTTAACTGAGGGGACCAGGCGAGGTGGGTATAAAACAAACATTGTTGGTGGTGGTAATAAACGTACACCTTAACTCAAACTCAAACTCAAAGCATTTATTTCAATTAAACCATTTACAGGCACTTTTGAATTTTCAAGGAGTCAGTCAGTCAGAAATATGAAGCTAGTTGCCCATTCCAAAGCGTAGTAGGTACCTATGGAGAAGAACGGGCAAGAAACTCCATGGACACTCTTTTAAATCAAAATATTGTTACAATATAATGGTTACATCATTCATGTTGAAATTATACATGTGAGAACAATGTAGAAAGCACGTTAAAAGCGTCCGCAATTATAAAATAAGCACAATTAAAAAATTAAAATAAGCCATGGCAGCTAAGAAATGACCAGTCCAGTCACAACTGACGGCGCCCGTTCACGAACATGACGCATGGATCAGCACCATTCAGCTCAACCATTTTGAAGGGAGCTAAATGATCCAACACATACGCCACCATCAGCGAGACATTTGAGTGAGCATGACATTCCCAGCCGCCAGGGCACATTCAAGTCAATGAAAGACAAAATACCCGGTAAATGGTAGCTCTATAGTACATAGTACTCACACCTGTGCAATTATATAATACAAAGGAGAGATTGAGTTTATACAATGCAAAGATAGTCTTACAATCTTCAGCAGCTCCAACAGCATTTTCGAATGTTAATTAGTTAGTTGTGGTTGTGGAGCAGGACCAGCATTAAGCCAAGCATTTTTATCAGAGATGTAATCCTCCAACTTATAATATGCCTGCCTACTAACTGAGGGGACCAGGCGAGGTGGGTATAATAAACGTACGCCTTAACTGAGGGGACCAGGCGAGGTGGGTATAATAAACGTACGCCTTAACTGAGGGGACCAGGCGAGGTGGGTATAATAAACGTACGCCTTAACTGAGGGGACCAGGCGAGGTGGGTATAATAAACGTACGCCTTAACTGAGGGGACCAGGCGAGGTGGGTATAAAACAAACATTGTATCTTGGACCACTACAATCATTTTTTGATTTATTCTTCGTTCGTCCTGAAGTTTTGTCCAACATCCCAAAAAATTCTTAGTTTGTCCCATATCACTATTGATATCTAAACACGAAAGAAATATTTTTTCAAACGTATGAAGCAATAACACTGTACCTACACGCATGAGTTACCCACCCGGCGCTGTATATTCCAGACAATATTTCCATCTGTGTTCAATATACATGTCTGTCAAACTGAGTTATAACGGTAACTTCACACAACTGAGCGTATTCCGCCATCTACCTATAACTTGATTCCCACATTTCTTTGCGAACACGTCAAGTAAAGTGAGAAGCTTCAGCAATCAGGAAAATATTTCAGAAAATAGTTACCTACACGCAGTAGAAGATATAAGAATTATTTTCTATTATTGTATCATTTAGTGAAGTACTTTGAGTGTTTGCTTCATGTAATTGAATAAATCAACACTAAACTTGTATCTAATTTAAGATGTTTGATTTGTCAAACGAACAGATTGATGAATCATAATCAAACAATGTGAAAGTGGATCTAAGTAGGCAATCATTCGATGTACTCGTCGTAATGATGTTTAGGGGCATGAGGAACAGGGTGTAAAGTTCACTCATCCACCATAGAAAAGGGAGGATCCTCCAACCAGACGGGTGTTGTGTCTGGCGGGCAACTGCCCAACGATTGATGTTGGGTTCTCGTATATATGTCCACTGCACGGTAAACTTTAATTGCGCGATGCAGGATTTATGTGAAGTCTGTCTGACGTCAGGTCTTTGATGTGTAGTTCGCATGTGGCGATGTAGATACCGCCACAGATGAATAAATTAGTTAAGTATCTTTAAATTGAGGACAGGCACACAATATCCGCATCAATCAATCAACCCGGTCTACCGCAGAACATAGCTGGACAGGGGGTCTCTCCCAAGTGACGCCACAACCGCTGAAATGTGTCTGTCGCATACAAATTTATACACAGACATACCTATTTCTTAATTGGTATTATAACATACATGGCGGATAAGTACCGACATTGTTTTACTGCCAAAGAGCCTCTTTGGGAGTAAAGCGTAACCTCATTGGCTAAACCGCTTAAAAACCCCAGACGCTTCCCACAGTTCACTATCAATTTTACGAGCACAATAAACAAAAGTGAATCCACATTACATAAGCATCTGACTCAGCTGAAAGGGCAATTATTTCTGTAAAAGGAAGCAACAATAGTGGTATAGAATGGAAACAAACGATCAGCCGATGTGGCCATGTGGGCGCTGCGGGGTATTGTGCGGAGCGGCCCGACCGTGGCGGCCGGCAGCCGCGGAATTGGCCGCGATATGCCGATAGTACAAGCCTAATGACTGGACCGGTATGAGCGTACTCACGGCGAATGGGCAATGTCTGCGGCACTGCAAATTGTTTTTATCGATCAGGTTTTGTGTGTAGGTAGGTAGGTACCTACCACATAACGTAGATATGTTTTTTATATGTTTGGATGTTCTCACTATAATTGTAACTGAGACAATTTCGTCTTGACAATTTACTTACTTTAATTTACTTCTTTGCGAAACGTACCTATCTTGTAAAGCCCAAAATGATAAAAGAACCATTATTGAAAGTAAATGATGAAGAAAATAAAAAATATGTAAGTACCTAAGTATACCAAGTAACTATAGACGGCAAATACTTCGTTTTTCTGCTCACCTATTATAATATGGAAATTAACCTGTTTGTCTGTGCTAACGTTATTTATTTTTCATTGCTTCTAATTCTGACTTGTAGGACTATTTGCTGGCCTCTGGCAACTTACAGGCAACTGTTGGTATAGGGTGGGTTTTAGTCAGTACGACTCGACACGCCCTCCCGCTCTGCCCAGAGCGGAAGAAGTTATTCGATAATTTCCCACCGAAAAAAAAGGACTATTTGCTTGCGTATCGATATACGCAAGCAAATAGTAGTGAAGTGACAGTAGGGAGGTGCCTAGAATCTGCAAACCGACTTAACTATTGCCAATCAGCTTTTTGTCGCTTGCAGGCAAATGCCAGACCCAGCAAACAACTTATTCTTGTCAGTGACATTCTGACATTCGTTTTGGGCGCTTAGTATTTGTTCAAATTAGATTCACCCTCTTGCCCGAGGCCTGACTGTGAGGGTCCCGGGCTCGGGCTCCGGGAATCCCTTCCTGGAGTCAATTCACTTACAATTACAACACTCATCTTCGGCCTCTTGTCCATCAGGTACAGTTGACATAACATGGAAACAATTCATTCGAAATGATCAGTGCGTCTGACCTTCCATTTGTTATCGTATAGCGTAGTGTTTATCGTACCTACGATAATAGTATTTATTTCCGATTGTTTCAACGGAGGTACTCTACATTCTTGTTAAACCTATAAAGGTTACCTACTGTGCAGTTACTTCACATATTTATCATAGCACATGTTTATCAACGTTACCCTTGACATAAGACAAAATAGTTAAAGGCAATTCATAAATTCATGATGATTCTCAATTTTACAACAGGATTACAGGACCCAGTATCCCTGCGCTAAAAACGACCTTGAGCAGTATAACACGTACCTAATTCAAAATCATATTTCAGGTTTGTAAACGTATTCACTCGTGCCCTGAATACATCTGCCGATGAATATGTCGTACGGCTACGGCACAGGCGGCACAAACGGCACAATTAGCAGCCAATTGAGTGCCGGGATGGAGGTAACACGAGATGGTACTAATAATAGTAACTTCTCGACTCATATCCGGACGTGGGAACCGTGTTGCTGTGAATTGAAACTGTTGCCATGGTTACGCGTCAATTGGTTTGATATGGTCACGTATCTAAGTCAATCATGTGGCTTGTAGACTTTTTGCTGGTATGCTGTGAGGGTTCCGATTCCAGCCGTGCGTCGCCGCTGTCCGAAGCATGAATCATGCCGAGATGGCAAATATAGGCTCGCTCTACCGTTGAGAAAGGATCTGTCTTGATACTGACGTCAGTGAACTTAATGTGACCACAGTAAAAATCACTTATTTATGCAAACATTTAGTGGGTAAGTCCTACTACACCTTCTAGCAAGAATAAACTTGCTTCTTTTCTTCAACTGATTATCAAAAAAATCTTTATTGTCCTATCGACGAGATATAAACCAGACAGCCTGCCTGATCAGCGTGAAAGTGAAATCAATTTAGAAACACTATTCATTAAAGATCAACTACTTTTACTTACAATTAAATTATGTGCTAATTAAAACGATTTCACGCTGTTTTAAGAGAAACTTTAACTAATGTTACACTCCATTATTTGTCTTACTCCTTTCTCCTGTCATACTATACCTCAGTGCCGCCATTATTCGTCGAGCTTCATAAAACAGAAGTTATTTTAATTTAATGGCTTCTTAATTGTATTATATAATGGGGAGAGCGAGCTTTGTTCTTGATTGGCTTTGAAATAACTCCTTTGAGGAATCAGGTGGGTGTCACTGGAGGAATCAAATTCCTTAGGTACCTATTGTGATTTGATTTAATTAAACTTTGGCTGACTGGTGGTACTTACATACGCATTAACAATCAGTCAAGTGCCTATGCTACTAATAAAATTACTACTTGACATTTTTAATAAATATTACCTATCAGTAGGTATTGCTACCGATCACCAATCGGTTCACTGAGAATGTTAATAAATGGGAATTTATTAGGTACCTTGACTTCATAGGTACCTACTGACTTACCGAGTTTATCTTTAGGTATTTAGCCTGGTTCAATATTATTACGATAATGTATTACCGTAAGTATTATAAAGTGGTGTCAAGTATTCCAATATTACCTACCACATATTCAATCAATGGGCATAACAATTAAGTAATTAATTCCTACAGTTGTCAAGTAATTATCAATCAATAGTTAATTATTATAATCCATCAACAGGCGATTGTATTAGAGCCAGATTGTTTCATTATGATATTGTAAATTGTACACAAGTGGTTCCTACATACATTATCTAAGTACCTACGTAGGTAAACAATTGGTTTTAATTAATTTCAAACATTAGTGTTATTGTATAATTTGCCAATCAATGTGTGTGCTTGTGATGGAAATGGAAACGATATTTGAAATGGAAACTATTTGCCGTCACTCCGTCTACTAACAAACTCCCGTTACATGAAATAATGAATTTCAGGCGAACGTTAATAAAAGTGTCGAAATTGAGTTTTGGCGCAGAATAATGTGTAGTTAAAAGTAGCCGTTATCGATATGAGTCATGAAAGTAACATCACAATAAGACGGGATGAAAAGAGCATTAAATAACTGCAGTTCAATTTAATATTGTTGTATTTTGAGAACGGGATGAGAAAGCAGGAGTATTACAAAACATAACTCATAAACTCCTTTTGGCGCATCGTTCAGACTCCTCCCTATATAAAAAAAATATTTTATCGACAGCAAATGATGTTGAAGAATAAAAAATGTGATGAAATAAAGTGTCACATGACGGAATTCCACAGTCACTAACGCTACGCAGCACCAGTTTGTCATCCACGACTTTCAGTTCCCCGAATAAAATTGCGCCTAAAATAACCAAGACAATATGTGTATAGTAGCGCCCTCTTGTAGCAAATTTTTACATTATCCCTCTGTTTTAAACGCTGTTCATATGAATGTGTATAGATGGCAGTGCTAACCATTCATTTTCCGTGCACACCAGCGCCCCCTGGAACAAATAGTGGAACTACCAAGATTTGTGCATGGTTGTTTTAGTTATTGTCCGTGAGACTAGATAGCAGTAGTAGTAACACACTGACATGCAAAAAAAACCTTTACATTTCACAGGTTTTCGAATAGTTAGTCCTGGTTCATTAATAAATAATTAAAATTTATTTCTATTAAAAATAGCATTTATTTAACATTATGAAATCAAGCTTATTGAAACTGCAGAACGCGATGACTTCATCTAAACCTAAAACAATAATTTATTTGACGCCCGCCCAATTAAATTGTTTCTTGACTTCTTCGATATTTTTCAGTCAGTCATAAAAAAAATCAAAAATAATTAATAAGAACATTGATTTATTTATAAATAGCTGCATAATTACACGAAAAATAACGTCCTAGCGTGTACCTCCCCGGGGGCCAAAGATGTGATACTACTTACACGTTTCGCAAGAATCTACCCAACTCATAATTTTATCCTGCCAATCCCAATCACCTATTCACAAGCCGAGTCGTAACATATCAAGTCAAGTCCCAGACAATGCGACGTAGCAACAAGGAGCAAGCGCCTCTCAGCCTTGACCGAGTGCAATGCTCACATAATGCAACGCACAGACTAGACAACACTCTAGTAGAACTGGTTCATGCCTAGTTTAACAAGGACTCTGAGAGGCAGTAGGTAGGTAGGTAGGTACGAAATATACGTTCAAATCAATTTCAGTTGATGTCTTTTTGTTACATGTTGTAAGTACCTATTCAGTTTTCAGAATGCGTTAACCTCTAACATTCTTCAGTTCAATATTTCTTCCTTAAAATTGAATGGCCCATTATGGAATTTTGTTCCTATGGCACATACAGGCAAAGGGATGTTAGAAATAGTTTCATTAGTTACGGAGGTAATCACAACATTGTGACTTATTCTTCTTTCTGAGTTCATGATTCATCTCAGTAAATTGTGGTTAGACGGAACTTATATAAGTAAACGTATACAAAATACTTACATTCCGCGACGTCTGTCTGAAGGCCACAGATCTATCTTCAGATGCGGCGCCTGTGCTCTTTACAGCTCTAAATAATATCAAGTTGTTTATTATCGTCTAGCGTTAAAAATCAGAGTGCAGCTGTCCATAATTATTTAAATCTGGAAGATTTTGGATTCTCGAATAAAAGTGTATACTTAACACACATATCTAGATTTTTCAATCAGTAGGTACTTATGGGACACAATTGAGTGTCATGCTCACAAAATTGATATACATATATTATCATTATCAGGTACCTACTGCAGCACCTGTAATCGTTACCTTCCCTCCCATCTACCGGAACTGATCTGGGAGGACTGCAGCGTTGCCATGGTGACGCGCGCCAACAGCGCGGTCGTTGACCCGCGTCACTCGCGCCGCCCGCCCAGCGCGCGCCGCCCGCCCCGGCCTTATTTACAAACAATTGTTTTGTCAAACTATTCCTTATCGATAACGAGTGTTATGGTGAAGTGTTGGGGGACTGTGGGTTTATGAGTGCGCTCCTAATTGAGGTGATGCAGGGCGGCGACCCGCAGTGACAAGTAATTGATGCTCATTGCGGCCGGGTTGTTTATGATGTGACGGTGGCCGTAAGTAATTGATTCAGTTTCCTTTTATGTCGTTCGATAATAGATTTTGATTGTAAACTATGTTTTATTTCGTTAAAATTAAGTATGATAATAACATAATGAAAAGTATTTTTTTTATTACTTGCGCGTTTGTTTCTGTAACCCCTTCAAAAATGACCATTAAAATATTTCATATTATTCATGGGTGGCATAAAATAGTTTCATTTCGTTCCCATAAATCGCCCGCACCCGCTTAGCAACATAATAAAGTTAATTCCGCCGTAGCATGATGTGTCATGGTGTAGCATGGTTGTATGGGGTGATAGAGTACAAACTACACGAGCCCTCTTAATTAAACTACTTTTTATTAAACATGCTATACGCATGCTATTCTATTTGAAGGTTCGCTTTATCATTTATTTTCAGGCTATCTAAGAATTAGGTACCTAATAGGAAAAATTTTAGTTGTTCTGCCTTAACCTAACACGGTGCACGCGACATTTTTGATAAGAATACAATGTTCCTAATTATTTTCGAGAACAATATCAAATATTCATCTGCTTAGGGTAAATAATAATAAGTACCTACAATCTACTAATTAATGTTTACAACAAACATTGTTATTCAGTAGAATCTAGTGTCTAGCCTATTCTGTTTTCAAGGCTTTAAAAAAATTAAAGTAATAAAAACTAAAACCCAACTACGACTAAAAAGGTATAAACAAGACCCTAGACCCAAGACCACAGACAGACAAATTAAAAATCCGGAGTCGCACGTGTTAGGGCATAAATCGAACCGATTACGTGTGACTCCGGATTTTTAATTTGTCTGTCTGTGGGGTCTTGTTTATACCTTTTTAGTCGTAGTTGGGTTTTAGTTTTTATTACTTTTTATTTTATTTTATTCTTTTGGGGTTATAATATATATATTTTTGAAATGTACTCATACTACTATACACTACACAAGCCCTTTCATTTGATACCCAACATGGTACGATTAAACAATTTTTTTTTTTAGTTCCTGACTTTATGTCCTCTAGAGGTCGCCATTTTTAATGTAAAGTGACGTCGCATAGCCTATAACCAGGGGACAATCAAAACGCTTCCAACGATACCTCATTTGTCAACTTGTGATGAGTGGTTTAGAAGATAGGAGGGAACAGATGAACATACACACATACATACATATATACATACATACATACATACAAACATACATTCATACCGGTCAAAATCATAACCCTCCTTTTTCTTCGCCGTAGTCGGGTAAAAAGTGCTAAAAATGAGACAGAAAACACCGATATTTGTGAATATATCAGTCAATATCAACAATCAGCCGCGCCCGTCAGCATGCCGTGATGTGCAGTTGATCAGTCTGATCGTCGCGTCGTGTCTGACCGCCTGTCACGGAGAGCTGCGCCCCGTCTGCACACGCCATACCTAGGTCATTGTGAAAGCACTGGCCACCATTAGGTTTCATATTTTAGGCTTTGGCTTTTGGTATGTATGTTTATAGGTACCTTGACAGATTTGGAAAGGAATGTGGAAAACAGACACAGACGGCGTGTATATAAATAGTTTTAATAACAACGATCAGTTCGCAATTAGGTAGGTCCTACTGTGTAGTTCAGCTGGTGCCTATCTCACGAGTAACAGAGTTTATCAGATTTATAACCCAATATGGACTTATACCGTGTAAGTACACTAATAAGAAGAATTAAAAAAAAAGTGTTTATCAGATATTCCAGTGCCTACTTACGTACTTACACACAACACCCCAAGTTTTTAGTGAATGCTGAAACTCTCGCATACTTCACTGAGCCTGGTTTATCCTTATTAAATAAAAACAGGCAAATCCGCAGAACAACATTTATCAAATGGCCAAAACGAGACCGTGTTACATCAGCCTTGTTTAAAACTAGGCGTAGTAGGCGCTAGCTGCACGCACATTCGATTATATTTATTACAAAATTAAATTAGTTAGAAAATCTCAATTCGTTTTAAAAGCTAGCGTGCCTTCTATGTGCCTGGTATCTATCAAACACGGAAACTGTTTCGTCTGCAAATTATATTAAGTTGACATTTCATTGAGTTAACCCAGATTTTGAGGAAATGTAAGAAACTGTCACTTGTTTGGTACCATGCCCTACATAGTACCACAGTGACACTGTGTACAAAAGGGTTGGTTCAAAACATCAGTTAACTGTCATCAGCCTTCGTTAAAACACAGTAATGTTTGAGGTTTATTGTCCATTAACTTTAATGTTGTCAAAACAGTTTGTATTTAGAGCTGACAAAGAGAAAACAGAATAATAATGATCACCAGAATAAAGTTATCCAGTAATAAACAAGTTATTGCGTCGACTCTCTGTAATCACTTTATTATTTTGATTTAAGCTGTGTCAATACCCAAACATTAGGTACGTTAAAAGGAAGGCACAGTTAGTTAGTCATTCATTTATCATGTTACATTTCCATAAAAATGTAAATACACGCAATTCGTACCCGTATTTATCCGCAGTGCGTATTTCCTTCTTTTGAATTTACGGTCCTTCATTATTTTTTGCAAAAAATTGCATGTTCTTTTCATAGCGCAGATAGGCCAAGCAAAAGGTACCGTACACAAAGACACACGTACTCATGCATAATGCAGGCGGCATCCAGCTAACCCACCATGACCCCTGCCTACCCCTATGTCTGTGAAGATCCCTTCACTGTCTGCTGTTAGTGATGCCCGCATTTATCATGTTAGCCCCCTGGGCCCTCGGACAGGAAAAGCGCAAGATTTAATACTACATGTAACTGCAATTTCTTGTAAGATTAATTAACTACATGGTAACATTGTAACAGCGACGTCTCGCCGTCCTCTCCTCTGAGTTCATCCGATAAGCGCTTGTAATCCAGTCGCAGTTATCTCTGTATGATAACCTATAGTAACCTCAGTCTAGATTATAAGCTCACACGTGCAGGGTGCAGGTGGCAATACCCTCTGATCTCAGGCTCACATGGTGGTGATAGTCCGGCAAACGGAATAGTTATGAGGATAATATGGACGTTGGACGGATACTAGAGAGATTTCTTGATCAGACTTGGATACTTGTTTATATCATAACGATAAATAAATCTTAGATTTTCTAGTGAAAGATATGATGTCGATGATAAATATACTAGATGTTTTTGACGTCGAACTATTATGTACACAAAGACGTAGTGATGGGATGCGTACGTATAGTTACCTTCCCTTCGAGACTCCACTACGAGTGCTACGAGTGCTACGACTACTGCCTACCACTCGCAAGTAGGTATGATCAGTGGCATGGTCAATCAATTAATTAAGACGACACGGTTGGCGCAGTGGCTGAGCGATGGACGGCTGCGCAACGTGTCGCGGGTTCGATCCCCGCACGGAACAGATATTTGTATGATCTGCAAGTAGTTGTTCCGGGTCTGGGTGTTAGTGTATGTGAGTTTCTATGTTTGTAAACGCACCCACGATACAGGAAGAAATTCCTAGTGTGGGGCAACGTATAAAAAAAAAAATTAAAAAAATTGGTCAAGTGATACTGGCTGCTGACTGCGCAGTCTATCTACATTCTAATAATAATATTTAGGTATTTAATTCAGACAAACAGTGAAAATTAAATGGTAGCAGTTTTTTTATTCAAATGATGTTTGAACGGTCCTTTTCGTGGTTAAAATAAATAGGTTATCTACGGTTTAAAGAGATCTTTTATAAATAATTGTCACCTCGACAATTATTATTATTTTTAAAAGAGCTCTCAAATCTGAACTTTACCTTAATTCAACAACATAAAATGATTACCTACCCACTTTTAGACTTCACTTAAAAAGAGACCTCCTTTACTTAGAATAAAAATTCAATACTTAATACAGCTGCAATAATAGGTACCGCACTACTGCTACTAACAAGTACTCAGCTCTGCTTCGAAACAAGCATTGCCTACATCGTAAACAATCCCTTGCTTTATTATCTTCTCTGATAAACATTAGTTATCAAAACACAGCGATGGCACGCCGCGCGCCAGTCAGCTGTTTGTTATCGCGCCGACGGGACGTATCTGCGCGTTATCGCGAAAATTAGCGCGATATTACAAGTTACCGCGTTTAGTTTAGTGCTCATTTTTTTTTCATACCAAATTGTTATAAGTTTTAAGTGTTCTTCACCTCTATTTGTGGACAAACCACAGGCGCCGAGGAATATAGTCGATAACATACCCACGTATTGAGGTAAACTTTAATTCTTATTTAATTTATATTGTGTCTACCTATATTAATAGACTATTATATTGTTAATTTGTCTATTAAAGGACGGGTTTGTTCCCATCGGTTTTCCCCCACTAAATAACGTTTAACAGCTGATAATAGTTTATCCTGGAAGGATTCAAGCAGGTAAAAGTGATTTAAGTATAAACAGTGAAGTAGATTACCTAAGATTGCTAAAAAAAAATAACAAGCAGTATCCACGGGCTTGTATATCTTACCAACGTTTATCAGAGCGAAAAATACACATTTTATAATCCACAATCTTTGCAATTTTTCATTGGGAAGTTCGAAAAAACACTAATTAACATTTTTATTGTTTTATTTTAAACATACATGTGCATGCAGAATGAGTCGTTGCTTCTTGTAACAAAGCAATTAAATGTAGAATAAACAACCAGATTTGTAATTTGGATAATTATACGAACGGATATCAATAATGATAACACAAGATAAGGCTTTTGTTCCACCACAAATACATCGCGATACAGATGTTAAGATAACAAACCTATCTTGATGTGTTCCGTGTTCGCCATACACGCACTACTGAAATTCCAGGCGCTACCAAATGAAGCAGATCTAATTGCGTGACACACTCAATGCCAGGGAATTTGTTGCGTTGGTACCGACACTACCGACGCACAAGAATAGAACTCACCATCTCTTCCGGTGGCCAATACATCATGTGTATGTAAGACGTAACTGCTTGTCCACTTATAGCAGAAAATATAGTATTAGGTATTGTGCTACGACGTGCTTAGAGAACCCCTAAAATGTAGGATTTCATAATTAAGGCCCTACTACCCATGATATATACTGCCATTAGGCAACTATGCCCGCATCCAACATGTGCCTGCCTGGCGACATATACTGCCATCAGTCAACTATGCCCGCATCCAACATGTGCCTGCCTGGTGACATATACTGCCATCAGTCAACTATGCCCGCATCCAACATGTGCCTGCCTGGTGTAGTGGTGATATATACTGCCATCAGTCAGTTATGCCCGCATCCATCATGTGCCTGCCTGGTGGCATATATTGCCATTAGGTAACTATGCCCGCATCCAACATGTGCCTGCCTGGCGACATATACTGCCATCAGTCAACTATGCCCGCATCCAACATGTGCCTGCCTGGTGACATATACTGCCATCAGTCAACTATGCCCGCATCCAACATGTGCCTGCCTGGTGTAGTGGTGATATATACTGCCATCAGTCAGTTATGCCCGCATCCAACATGTGCCTGCCTGGTGGCATATATTGCCATTAGGTAACTATGCCCGCATCCAACATGTGCCTGCCTGGCGACATATACTGCCATCAGTCAACTATGCCCGCATCCAACATGTGCCTGCCTGGTGACATATACTGCCATCAGTCAACTATGCCCGCATCCAACATGTGCCTGCCTGGTGTAGTGGTGATATATACTGCCATCAGTCAGTTATGCCCGCATCCAACATGTGCCTGCCTGGTGGCATATATTGCCATTAGGTAACTATGCCCGCATCCAACATGTGCCTGCCTGGTGACATATCCCATGGACACTGGCGATCATCTCACCTACCGCAGTACTGATAACTCTGTTATCGTGTATAGCAGTTGAGTGTCAGTGTGTGTGTGGCAGTTGAGAGTCGACCTCAACCCCACGCCCGCCGGCCGAACCACGCAGAACAATAATTATTAACTTTTGTAATTTTAGCTTTAATACATCATTGTTATCGGCACCAGCTATATTTATATTTGAAGACCACTATGCAAGGCATACATATCTACTTAATCCATGTAATGCTGGTCATGACATACAAAATTCAATGATAATTACTCGTTCTTTATGAAACAAGACATTTGCTCTACTGTAAAATAATTGTATTTTTTTTAATCATTACTTTTGTAAATTGGTTTAGTTACCAACAATAGGTAGGTACTGTTAAAATCACTCTGCCTTACAAGGCAATCCTTAAAAAAACAATGTGCGTGTACAACTTTGGGGTATAAAGAACACCCATTAGGGCAAGTTTCCCCATTATTGGTGGCTGACCGTAACGTTAGTGAATAATATAATACACTTACCAAAGCTGTTTCTCGATAACACAGTCCAGCATTATTGGCCCACAATACTGAGATATTTATAAGGACTCAACTAATGACAGTATACGTTTCCTATTAAAGTGAAGATCGGTCGGTCTAATCTGGGTAGAACATTGACCATCAGTCGATAAAATCTGCGATTTTTCTACATGGTGCCAATGCCATTGCACAATTGCTCACTATACAGGGTTAAATTTTATTCCTTTTAATCCACATATGGGGTCATTGTACTCATCATTATGAACAACTTTCACTATGGAACCAATCCTGAAATCGCGAAATAATATCAACTGTTCCCTACTGAGTTCCCTACATTTATTATGTTCTATGTTCGCATAGCTCGTCAAAATGTAGAGAACAGCATTTTTTTCGCGATTTCAGGATTGGTTCCATAGTGAAAGTTGTTCATGATGATGAGTACCTACAATGATCTTTTAAGTGGATTAAAATGAATTAAATTTAACCCCGTATAATTATGTATATACAGTTGTAAAGATCCTTTGTAAACTTCGTTGCAGAACTACGCGACGGCGACTAATGATATACGTGTGGGTATCTTCCTTCAAACAGATTGCTATTATTGGTTCCAAAGCATCCCAGAATTATTAACTTTTCTCTGTCTTATCTACTATTTTGAGTCCATACATTTGCTAGTTCGGAAATAATGTCGTAACGCAAAAAAATCGATAACGTTATCAGCTTTACTATGTACAGTATATTGACATTGACCTGTATTGCTCTCAATCGGATGAAAACCTTTCTAAGGGCTACGATAATAATGACCACAACTCAATAAAGTCGCGACAGTGGTGAGTGACTGACACTCGTGTCCGAAAGAAAAAGTCGTCACAACAGGAAAAAATTATTATTCCAACAATCAGACATCCTTATCAAAACCACGTACTATGTCGACAAGTTCAATGTTCTAGATAAGGTTAGACCCTGAGCCTCGGGACGTCACCGAGCCCTACTGACCCACCATGGGACACAAAGATCGACCACGTGTTGCTGGCCCACACGGCGACCCCCTACCCCCCTGCGACCCCACCTAATGAACAAAAACGAAACGTGACCTCGAATTAAAGCAGGTAATTAGGCGTTTATTGATAAGACTGCTGTGACCACGCACTCGCAGCAGGAAAAATAAATACAGTTTTATCGCAAGTTTTTGCTGCTGCTTTCGTGGAAGTGGAACTGAGGTCAACTACAGTACTAGCGGCAGTGGAGTATATTACAGTTTTTTTTGAAAATTATGATGTAAGTAAATTATTTACATACATAAACTCAGCCCCCGTTTTTCCTTATAATATAGACACGTCTGATTAGGGGGATTTTCTCTATATTGGTCTTCTTCTCTCGTGTCGATGGTACTCTTCACAGTTGTTCTTTTTTTTTTCTCTTTTGGTGATATTGATAATTTTTACCTACAATTAATCATCATTTTTGTTGAGAATCTTTGCTAGATGCAAAGATTCTTTTACTTACTTCAATAGCGAGCTATGGCGGCAACAACCGTTTCTACCTACTAATTAGGCGATAAGATGACGCATTAGCATAAGGTCCTAACGACAACTTAATCTTTAGAAGCGTTTGTTATCGTTATATAGCAGGGCAAGTGGGTCACAGTAATATATTTTTGGTTTCAATTTTAAAGACCTATTTTGAGCCTCGAAAAATCTTGATTTAAGTTTTTTCCAATTAATTTTTTTACCATTACAAGTTTTTCGGTCTTCTTTTGACTCCTTTCATATTTTTTTCTCTTCCATTACCACGCTGCTCCAACCCACTCAATCCACGTCCATAGTCCACCAGACTCGTGTCAACAGACACTCCTCGTGGCGGCGCGCGGCGTGGTCATCGTGAGAGCAAACACTCGCGAGTGACGCACGACTCACGAGCGGGTCAACCACTCGCCCCTTATTTGAACAGGGCTACAACTCCGCGGAATTACTTAATAACGAAATGTAAAGAATACAGACCGCTGCGGAATAAACCATTAACTTTATGGAATATTTTCTGAATAGATTATCCTATAAAACGAGCCTATGACTCGAGGTTATATAGGACTCTTAATCACGAGACCCACATGGTCTCCGTCCTTAGCACATAAGGAGAAACGGGATCTGCAGTGGCCTCCTACTTGTGCTACGTGTTTGACACGCCCATTGATTTGTAAAACACCGTTTTGCTTAATGGAATGGCATCAAAACTGTGTCTATTTTCTGCTCTATTGACCAGTAGTATCTACAACGACCGAGATGGCGATCCCAGCGCCTCAGGCGGTAGATAGAGCCTTCTCAACTCCTAAAATATCTGTGGTCAGGTCCATTTCCTCAGGAACTCCTGTCATGTTTTATTACTTTTTTTTATAATTATGTTCTTCATGTATCTTTTCTTTACCTCAAACTCAAACTCAAACTCAAAGCATTTATTTCAATTAAACCATTTACAGGCACTTTTGAATTGTCAAGGAGTCAGTCAGTCAGAAATATGAAGCTAGTTGCCCATTCCAAAGCGTAGTAGGTACCTATGGAGAAGAACGGGCAAGAAACTCCATGGACACTCTTTTAAATCAAAATATTGTTACAATATAATGGTTACATTATTCATGTTGAAATTATACATGTGAGAACAATGTAGAAAGCACGTTAAAACCGTCCGCAATTACAAAATAAGCACAATTCAAAAATTAAAATAAGCCATGGCAGCTAAGAAATGACCAGTCACAACTGACGGCGCCCGTTCACGAACATGACGCATGGATCAGCACCATTCAGCTCAACCATTTTGAAGGGAGCTAAATGATCCAACACATACGCCACCACCAGCGAGACATTTGAGTGAGCATGACATTCCCAGCCGCCAGGGCACATTCAAGTCAATGAAAGACAAAATACCCGGTAAATGGTAGCTCTATAGTACATAGTACTCACACCTGTGCAATTATATAATACAAAGGAGAGATTGAGTTTATACAATGCAAAGATAGTCTTACAATCTTCAGCAGCTCCAACAGCATTTTCGAATGTTAATTAGTTAGTTGTGGTTGTGGAGCAGGACCAGCATTAAGCCAAGCATTTTTATCAGAGATGTAATCCTCCAACTTATAATATGCCTGCCTACATAGTGTGCGTTTTATACAAGTTTTGAATTTCGTCTCATTCAGTTGAAGTATGTGGGGAGGGATTTTATTGTAACATTTTAAACAGTACCCCATGAAAGATGAGTCTACTTTAGCCAGTCTGAAACCTGGTTGAACTAATAAGTCCCTATTTCTAGTACTATAATTATGTCTATCGCCTCTTTTACTAAAAAGATGTAAATTTTTTCTTACGTGCAAGATGTTTTCATATATATATTGACAAGGTACCGTCATGATGTTAATATCCTTAAACAGTTCCCTTAAAGAATCGCGCCTGCGTAGATTATAAATGGCTCTGATCGCTCTTTTCTGCAGAATAAAGATAGACTCGATGTCTGCAGCCCGTCCCCATAGTAAAATACCGTAAGACATTATGCTATGAAAGTAACTAAAATAGACTAGCCTCGCGGTATCTACATCAGTAAATTGACGGATTTTTCTGACAGCATATGCTGCTGAACTCAGCCGTCCTGCAAGAGATGTTAAATGAGGACCCCATTGTAGCCTTGAGTCGAGCGTGATCCCCAGGAAAACAGTTTTATCGACGAATTCTAGTTTCTCTTGATTCAATATAATCTCACAATCCCTACTTTTGACATTTGGTAAAGAAAATTTTATGCACTTAGTCTTTTTTCCATTTAATACTAAATTATTAGCAGTGAACCAATTTTGGACCTGCAGTAGGGCGTTATTTACTTCGTCAAAATTTGTAGCACGTCTATCTACCTTAAAAATTAAGGAAGTATCGTCAGCAAATAACACCATGTGTGGCTGATTTTTTAATAAATGGAGTAGATCATTACTGTACACTAAAAAGAGGAAAGGACCCAAAATCGAGCCTTGTGGAACACCCATTTTTACTTTTAAACCTAGTGAGTTGATACCGTTTATTTGAACTTGCTGTTGTCTATCATTTAAATAAGATTTTACTAAACTGAGCGCAAGTTTACCTAGTCCGTAATGCTCAAGTTTCAAGAGTAAGGTTTCGTGATCGACGCAATCAAATGCCTTGGAGAGGTCACAAAAGATTCCTATGGCGTCTTGGGCTTCTTCCCACGCGTTAAAAATGTGTCTTAATAAGGTTACACCGGCGTCAGTCGTACAACGTCCTTTGGTGAAACCGTACTGTTGGTCGTGAAGGATTTTATTTGTGTTAAAATGATTGAGCATTTGATTCAGCATTACCTTTTCAAACACCTTGCTGAAAACCGGCAGCACGGATACGGGCCTATAATTATTGGAGTCTTTACTGTCCCCGGATTTGAAAAGTGGTATTACCTTACTGTATTTCATTAAATCCGGGAAGACTCCTTGATCCACACACAAATTAAATATTAAGGCTAAGTAAGGCGCTATGGTCTCAATTATGGAGGTACAGACTTTAATGGACATTCCCCAAAGATCCTCGGTCAATTTGATCTTGATTTGCTTAAAAGCTTTTATTACTGTAACGGGGTTAATATGCTTAAAGTTAAAATCAATCAGGCAGGCTGGAACGTTCGCCCTTACTAAATCAAAAGAGAGCGATGGCGAGGAGTTTAAGGTTTCAGTAGTTTTAAGTGGGATACTGGAAAAGAAATGTACAAATTCTTGAGCCACTTCTTTGCTATCGCAAATGAGACCACCACTTGACGTCTCCAGTGTGTAATCGGAATTATGCTTTTTGCTCCTATTCGTTTCATTATTGATAATTTTCCAAACCGTCTGTATTTTATTGTCCGCTGATTTAACTTTGTTGCTAATGTATAAGGCTTTAGCTGCCTTACAAGTGCTCTTAAAAGTTCTAGAATAAGTAGCAACATACTTATTAAAACTTCCCGTGTTAATATAAGGCTTAAGGCCATACAGTTCGAAAAGTCTTTCCCTACTTTTCCTGAGTCCTTTAGTTGCCCAATCACTAAATAAAAACTTAGGGCTGATAGTTTTAGTGCTTTTCTTAAAAGTATTATTGAACTCGGTTTGGACTACCGAAAAGAATTCTTTATACAGAATATTGACATTGTTTATTGAAAGGTCCTGATTACTTAATTTACAAACTAAAGTGCTATTAAATTTATTTAAATTAACAGCGGTAACTGGTCTGAATTGTATCTGCACTTTTTTTATGGGTAAGTTGGATTCAAAAGTTACTGTTTGCCCACTGTGATCAGAAGGGAGATAATTAACGATGGCTTTATCTAAATAGTCGCAGGAACAAAACACATTATCAATACATGTAGCAGTAGTCGTAGTTATTCGGGTTGGCTCTACAAACACATTTGACAAGTTGAAGGATTTAAACAAATTTAATAATCTACTGGTATTAGAATTATTTTCTAAAATGTTAATATTAAAGTCCCCGCAGATAATTACCTGTGTGTTAGTTCCTGAACTGAACACATAATCAAGTTGGATTTTAAAGATGTTAACGTACTTAAATTATATGGAATGGAGCAAGTAAAATTAATCTGCAAAAAAATATTCTATCACATCCTTAGCCTATCATGTTACATCTATTGCGTAAATCTAAACAAGTAATGTAAATGACATCGAAACCAGTTTTTAGAAGATCTGGTTAGTCTAGTTTACTTCCTAGCTGATCTGGGGGCCTAAACCGGCCACATTAGCAATTCCTCTAAAAGCAGTTCGTTTCCTGAATCCCAGCCGTCATTAGCAATTCCTCTAATTTGACAAAAAATCAATTTTTGTGGACCATTTTACGAATTTGCATAGAAAACTGTCAAACAGGTGAATTATTTCGTAATACGAATTACACGCAGCACATATTATGAATTGTCAGTCAGTGACATTTTACGATGATTCATAATATTTTCATGTTATGATTCTGCTAAAGTGACCGTTTTAAGCCCCCTGGATGCCATAGACGCGAGTGATCACATATCGGAACAGGCGTAGTTTGAATAATGAATTAAATTAATGAGATATTTTGGCACTCCAGTTCACCTACCTTGTAATGTAAAACAACACTGTGATATGTGATTATTATTAGAATAACTGAATATTTATAGTTTAAAGTCATGGAATATTCTCTATATTTTGATTAAGTTTCAAAAATAATTTAGGCCGTTTTCCAAAAGCGAAACAGCACCCTTATTGCATAACACACAATCAATCATAATGTTTCATTTTGACAGTTCAACAACATTCATTGCCTAAGTAGTGTACTTACGTTGTTGAGCAGATTTTTCGAACATATGAAGCAATGGATTAACAATATCTTTCAACATTATTCAGATTATGATTGAGCGTGTGTTACGCAATTAGGGTGCAGTTTTTGTTTAGCAAAACCAATTACTAAGTTACTGCGTTATTATTGTTTGTGTATGATAGGTTCCTAAATATAGAAGCTAGAGGTGGTCAGTCATTGAAGGTGTCCGTATGAGTGCCCATCCCTAATTTACTCAGCAGGTCAAAGTTAAGTAAATGAATGTTATCCTCGTAGCACCCCTGTCAGTACGAACAGCAATAAAAGGCGATTGTCGATAACTGCGTAAGTAGCACACGTCACACGACAGTTCAACACCCCTGGCGACTGTGGGTAGGTGGTACTATCAACCATACTTCATAGTAACAGTTTGTCATCGGCTTTATTTCGCACCAGTAAGGGCGGTTTCCGTAGTCGCTAGCACAATGGAACCATTCTCGTAAAAACGTCATTAATTAGTCCAGCTCGCTTACGATCGCCACCTCGATTACATTACGAGGTTGTGTGATTAAGATAACAGAATAAGGGCCTGTATTTGGGTCACGTGTGTATGTGCGAGTTTGTTTATTACCGACACCTGGAATACCAACACTGGTATACATACCAGTTCATTTATATTTTTCAAACATTACATTAATTTCATTTATTATTAGGTACTTAGGTATATCGCCGTCAGGTTTTCCACTAAGTATAAAAATACCCTTCCTTTAGCCGCTATGCTGAAATTGAATGTTCAAAAACCATTATATTGTGATATAGATGAGATATTTCCTTCCTGGATTTTGCATAAATTCATGACTAGGCGGAAACAAAATACTTCGAACATGTACTTAGTCACGTAGGTTTGCCTCCTACAGCGGGCTATGTAATCTTCTTCAGCATAAAAATACAAATCAAAAATCTTTTGTTACGACTCGTTGCAGTTTTAATTAGGAGCAATCTCGCAATTTCACAAGTGCATGTAATGTGTTTCGTACTTACGGTTCTTTACGAACACTGTTCTGTTGACTAGCATGTTTATAAATGATTATGAAGAAGAAGATAATAGTTAGGCTGGAATGGATACAAAAGACCGGGAACAGTAGCTCAACTAAGGAAAGCAACAGTGGATTGTAGTATCCATGCTTAGTTGTCATCACCATCGTTTCGGCCGATAGACGTCCACTGCTGGACTTATGCTTGAGTCTATAGTTACCCAAAAAAACAGTAACTGTGCCTGTAACATTCGTTCTAGTCACACCCACAAAATCTCGCACACATAATAATAAGTATCTCACAGCTGAAAAACTGCGAAACTATCCGCCCACTGACATGCTGTAATGCATCCAATAAATAACGAGTATCGAGTGGCCGCACGGCTACGCGGCCACACGGCCATATGGCCAGATGGCTAGGTGGCTACAACCACGGCCGTGATCATTAGCTGTAACGGGCCCGCGATAAACATTTCAGTTCTAGTGAGTGGATCGTAAACGATGAATTACTTTCAATCAGAATATTGCTACCGGACCCTAAAGTGATAGTAGTACACACCATTACAAATCACCACCCCATAAATAGTGATTTCAAAACCATTCGTTTATTTTTTATGGTCCAATTTTAGCACAGGCTTGTCTTTTGGGCGGAGACGTCACATCTATTATTTTAAATCTATCCGTTATTTGATTTTTCTTGGTCTTTTATCATCAATCAATCAACAGAATGAATCAACTCGGCCGTTTTCAGGTGGACAAAAACCTCTTAACTAAAGTGCAGGTCTCTATGAGTGCATTATATATATATTATATATCGTTCGAAGTTTCGAAGACATGCACAAGGATATTAATCGGTACAACAACAAAGATGTATTGTAATCATTCAAACATCTGTGATTTTTACAACATGCATCGTTTAGCATTTTTGTGAGAGCACCCCAGATGTTAAACTCCAAAGTCATAAGTACCAACTAAGAATATTATAAATTATTATGTGCTATTTATGTTGCGCCCGCGACCTTGCCGTTCACGAATTCTTCTTACTAAGATTTTACGTTTATTTTGCGAACTTCAATTTGTATTATAGCATCATCTGTCATCGCTAACACAATATTGCTATAAAGATATTGTAGTGATATTATAAAATTATTTTTATTTCAGTTCCTACAGTGGCGAACAGAATGTTCGGCTTGTGCCAACAAACATAGTCACTATCTATGCGTTAAAAGTAACGAGTTGCTAACTCGTAGCGTTATTCTGATATATTGAAATAACTCGCTGTTAAAAAAGTCTTTTCGTGAATAAATTGTTGATTAATTGGGAAAACGTAACCAAAGACCAATCAGTGAATCACCCGGACAAGCCTCAATATACCAGCCACCATACAGATCGAACTCGTGGAATGTAGTATGTATGTATTTTGCCAATATTTCATGAATGTAAATACAGGCTATGACCTACCCTTAGCAAATAGTATCCAATATAATTAACAAATTATAAATTGACCATATTGTGTTCTTTGATAGTTCTAAGTACCTACACATTCCCGTGTATTAGGTGTACATACCTAGGTAGGTAACAGTAATACGAAGAATTAATTAAAATAAAACCAGGTTATAAATATAATGCTTACTGCAAACTAGAGGAAATTCTAGGGAAATAAACCAGAGCTAAAATTAATACAATGTTACAATTAAAATAATGCAATTGCACAGGAAATGCAACGGAAATGGGTACCTTCGTCTTAGATACCATATAACTATAGCGTATGATGTATTTATTTCTTTATATAGAATGCTATTTTTAGCTCGAGGAACTTACGTACATACATATATATAGAAGCCTAGTGATATAGTTCGAGAAGTCGTGAGTAGTCAGGTAACTTATAGCCTGCAGACAGGACAGTTCGCTGCGGTGGGAATCTCCTGACCACAAGCTGTAGCGTAGCGTTTAGATAATATATTGTTATATAATGATATATTATTATGCAAGGTAAAGCACGTATTCAATCACATTAAGTTGAGGATAATAGGTACCTAACCTATGTAATTATTGTTGTGTTTAGTTGATTAAAACTTCTATTAATCGTTTACATTCAATAGATCCAGTTAGCACATTTGCAGTATTGGGATATTTACATGTATCACCACGTTTTACAAGCGGATTGGTGATGACTTTATGTCCTTTTTAGTTGACGAAAGAGCCTTTCTTCAGTAATATTTCATTTAACTAACTTTCTTATTAGAAACGAATAAGACTACTGCCGCCAAGATCGTCTTTACATAATAAAGTATATGTGTGTGTGAATAAGGTGGCTAAATACGTATTTTTAGCCACCTTATTCACACAATTACTTAAAAAGTTTCGGGTGCCTGATTTTTTTGCACAAGTATACCACACTTGTGCTCTACTACCTACTGACTAAAGGTAACTAATCACATGATAACTGATTCCTATCTACAACAACCACCTCAGCCCCCTTGTCCTGTCTATCTATCTGGTGGGGGACATCCCACAGTTCCCACACTAAGTTTCCCGGTTTCCGGGTCTAATTAATTATTAAATTTTAATCTGTTTCGCAATTACTCGTCTAATATTCCTGCTGTTGTGGTATTGCCCTATAATTGCCTCGTATCGAGGTAATTGGTTGGATGTACATCATTAGCATTGTAGTGTCATCATTATCATCAGCATGCACTGCTTGACATGGGCCTCTCCAATGGCACGCTACTCAACACGATCCTCGATTCAGCTAGGTACTCCCTGTCAGCTGCGAAGATCGTCGCACCCTCTAGCCTGCTTCCGTGAACCGTGCGTCGGCGTCGCTGTCGGTTGTAGTACCTACATATTATTAAACCCGAATGAAGTACTCACTTTAGTTTATGAAGTTGTTGCTAAACTTTAGTCATGTTTTAACTAGGCCAGTCCTTCCTAGTTTAATTTATACTCATTTAACGGCGAGGAGCTCGTGGCTAAGTAAAAACAGCCGCGCTGTTCGATCCATCAGCTTGCAGCATCGCTTGCCGGGGTTGGTCCGTGGATAGGTTAGCTGAATACCGACTGCCTATCTTTACATACCGAAACTCCTCCGTGCCTCGGAAAGCACGTTGCTCCCGGCTGTCATTCGTGGATCTTTGACAGTCGTTACGGGTCGTCAGAAGCCCGAAAGTCTGACATCCAGTCTTACCAAGGGTTATCGTATTACCCAGTTACTGAGTTGTGGAGGTCAGATAGGCAGTCGCCCCTGTAAAATACGGGTATTCAGCTGCATCCGGTTAGACTGGAAGCCGACAGCGACCCCAACATAGATGGGAAAAGGCTAGACAGATTGATTGTAGAGGTGAGCGATCAGTTTTTACGTGAACTTCGAAAACGCATGGATTTTTTTTTCTGCATTATCTTACACGTAAAAATACTTTACTGCAATGTTCCTAGTATTTAGTAATACTGCATACTGCGCATCAAACAAAGCGTATTATTGTCTTGTGATGAATCTTTGTTCCGCGTGCACATGGATATACACAAAACCTTGTTTACTTCAAAATCGAAGGATTATATAATATAGATACCTCTCCTAGGACTACCTATAGGTACAGAGGTACCTATAGGTAGTCTATCTATAATTAGTCCAAGGAGAGCCTTGGAGTAATTATACTTCTTTAACTAATTAGGACCAAAACAACAGTAGATACTACAATACCTTCCATGGTGTGAATTCCCGTAACCTCAGTTTTCCTCATAGATATTTATGTAGTATTAAATATTTAACCAATGTATTGTTTTACGAAGAAGTCCTGTAGTCATTATTGTATATAGTTGATCTTATGATTCCTTTGCGGGTTACTAGGAAACGTGTGGATTACCTGCTACACGAGCTAACTAGTTGCTAACTAGTTAGTACGATACGTCGCGTCGCCTGTCATGTTTTTATTTTTGATAGTAAAGAATATAGAGCACTTGTTGCTGTGTGCTACTTTTTTATATATAATATATACTCGTAATAGGGGGCTATCAAAAGACAAAACGAGATAGTAAAAACGTCAAATACCTAGTAAAGGCAATTAGAATAAAAACATTTTCACATTGTCTTACTGTAGTAAATCTAGTTACGGTAAAATAAAAAAGATGGCCGCAAAGAATATTTTTACTTTTTAAACCAATTACTATGCAGGCGGCTGTTAGTCGTCAACATTCACAAGATTACTTCGAAGTGACGTTGTTCCTTAAAACAATAGGAATCATCTGTTGTCTCAGCTTAGCATTAAAACAATACAATTCCTTTTAAACTTTTAAAATAAACGACTCAGGTAGGCAGTGCATTAGTGCATACCTAACTTAAACAATGATATTAGAAGTGTTTATTGTTTTCAAGATTATCTAAATTCGCATCTAGTGTGCCGCCCGAATTTCAACGAAAAATATCACTCTGTTACCATTTCGCAAAAGCTCAATAGAAATAAAGTTAAAACACTCATTTTAGGCCCTTGACAAGTTTAAGTTTTACATTGCTAGTGATTCCTTACTATTGTTACTACTAATTTTATCATCTTCCTATGACTTGGGTCAGGTTAACCACAAGATATTATGTAGTTCAATGACTCGCGTGTGACGTTCGAGAAATTATCCAGTGAATAATGCAATGTGCAATAGAAATAAATAATTCAATTAATGAACATGTGGTAAATAAAAACTTATGAATGGCGACACACGTAACATTATTTCCTGGAAAGATGATTATTCTTCTCTTTGCGTGGTGTTCAGTCATGCTGCTTACCATTTACATGGACGGCATGTTGTTGATTTATGTTGTAGCTCACTGGAGTAGTATCGATATCGATCTGTACACTAATGAGTTCAGGCAATGCGTTGCTTTTATTTAAAGTTAACTGCAGTTAAGTTTTGATCAAAACAAGGATTTTTGCATTCTAGACCGCTGTCAAGATATGTTCGCGTCAATTTTGTTTCAGCGCAACAAGAGCGCATCCTATCACTACACGCAGTTCAAAGATTCCAAGAACACGGTTTCGGACTCAAACCCGTTCGTGCATGTAGACTATGTTTGACTATGGTTGAACCACAATGATGTTCCATAAACCTGTATACTTACTTTCCTCACATAATATTTGATTAGGATCCATCAGTCAGCTCATAAAGATGACGAACAAATAAACTACGAACACCAGCATTACTCAAAATAACATAATTATTTTCACTCCAGCAACGCATAATTGGGAGCGTGCTTCTCTGTATAATCTTATTCAGGAATGCTTATGCTGGGAGCAGATGGCGCGTCTTGTGCCTTTTTTTGCAGCAACAGCAACAGCACCTGTCCGACGCGGGCACAGCTTGAACTTGAACCAGTCGCCACACGTGATGTGGGAACGTTATCGAGGAGGCCGATACAATAATATTCTTGCCATGTGTTACTTAATCTTAGCCATAAGCGTCGACTGAAAGGAAAAATAATTTTTATTCTACATAATTGAAAAAATTATTGATTGTAAAGTTTTTATATGACTTCGTATATTAATATCGGCTCAAAATAGAGCTCTCTTAATCAATCGCAAGTATGGCAACCGCATTATGAGTGTACAAGTAATGGGAAAATTTTGTTAACGGTTATCGTAATTATCAGCATGGTTATTTCGGGAAAACCTATGAAATTCATCATTTTTGGCGGCCTAAATCCAATCAGTCCACTCTGTCCAATATTTACAATAAGGAAAATAATTTAGTGGTACTGACAAATAATCATGAAACCTACGCTAATTAACCTACGATAATTTCAAAAATGTGCAAAATTCATCTGAAAAGCTGCTTATTTACCGCGAGATTTATTTCAGTGCTTTTTGTTTCTTTCGCTTGGATATAAAGCAGATTCGTTCTAAAAATACAAATTAATCTGCAGTGCACTGAAAGTCTGCCCGAATCTTATCAATGTTCACACAGGTACTAAAACTGCATGTACACAAAAGAAACGTGCCTGTGTGCGTGTTTCGGGACTGCAGGTCGGTGTACGCGCCGCAGGTGCCCACTCATTCTCCACTCAGCTTTCGAGCTCGTGCTCGTCCGTTTTATAATATTAAATGTTTTTGAGTCATCATTTTAGGGACATTTTCGTTCACTCATGCAGACTGCAGTATCTGTGGTCGTTTGTTGGTGCACGAATGACATTGTTTGTGGAGTATAATTATTATGTTTGATAGTCAGTGTGTTGTTTACATAGATCAGGTGGTTTTTGTTAGTGCACTGTCGTCAGCACAATTTAAAGCGCAGTTTTTATCGGTAAGTGTTTTTGCTTAGTTTGATGATTGTTATTAATGCCCTAATAAGTTAATAATATGTTTATATTGTTAACAATTTTATGCATGAGTAGGTAGCTGATTATTATTTTTATTGTCATTTACATATTATTAAGTTTTGTTTCCGGGTCAACATTCAATTATATATTTCAGTATAACAACGACACTATTTTACAACATAAGCTTACCGACTACTCTACTAGATACAATCAAGATTTAAAAAATACTAACTATTCAGATGCAATCAGCTGTCACCCACTGCCATAAAAAGTCATCAAATCAAACCTGTCAATATTCCATCATCAGTCGATCGTATTCATGACTCCCTTTAATTAACCGTAAGAATACATCTTAGTAGGAACCTTCACCTTATCTGTCATTGCACACCCAAACTTGGTGACATGCACCTCGCATGGCGTGACAATTGGAGAGATAACCTCGCAGATACTATTGAATTATGAAATTGATGTGACGTGAGACAGTCGGACAGACAGGCGGAAACGATCTGTAGATGGGGAGTAGAAGCCTTAAAAGGAATGTGAAGACGCAGACGCAGGAATGATTTTAGTTAATCACAATAATAAAATTGTTAAAAAGAGGAGCTCGTGGTAATAACAGCCGCACGGGTCGATCCATCAGCTACACTTGCCGGGGTTGGTTCGTGGATGGGTGACCATCTCTACATACCGAGACTTCTCCGTGCTTCGGAAAGCACGTTAAGCCGTTGGTCCCGGCTGTCATTTGTGGATCTATGAAAGTCGTTACGGGTCGTCAGAAGGCCGAAAGTCTGACAACTAGTCTTACCAAGGGGTATCGTAGCAGTTACTGGGTTGTGGAGGTCAGATAGGCAGTCGCTCCATGTAAAATATTGTATTCAGCTGCATCCGGTTAGACTACAAACTAGGGAAAAGGCTAGGCAGATGATGATGACTATAAAATTGTCGAAGTTGCTGCTGTTATCTGCGAGTCTATGATTTTGGATTTATTGGAATTTGTTTTAGGTAGGTATTCGGTTTTTCCAATCATAGAAAACCAATGTGGTCAATTTACTATAATGTTTACTGCATACCTATTAACTTACTGCTTTACTAAAGTAAGTCACCTATCACACTAGCTCTAGCGAAAATGACATTTTATCGAATTTGTCTCGCTAGGTGTTATATCGATTGATAAAAATTTGTACGTTATTGCGCGTACACTTCATAGTCTATCGTAAACATACAACTTGAAAGCTGCTCGCTCAATACCATACTGCGAATCATGCGCAGCCTTACCGTTTACGTATTTCCCGATCGCGATAGACAACCGATAGACATTTACGTGCTAGTCTGTGGCAACTCACAATGAATATTGATGGCGGGTTTAAAGCCATCATTAGCTAAATATCCTGTCAGCCATCCGTGGTGAAGGTATTGTCCTGGACACTTTTATGACACCGTTTAGTCCATACCTAATAGATGAATGGTATGAGCTGAGGAAGTAATAGTAGTTAGAGCTAAAGCTGTTTTAAGTTATACGCAACAGGTGTTGGTTCCGTGCAGTCTATATTTGTATCTTAAGATCAGGTAGTTTTTTTTCAAACCTTTTTTTGTTTCTTGCCTCGGGCAGGTGATACTGCCCGAGGCGGGGTAAAAGCCTTTCTTCTTATATCATTTGACATTATGAAGGTTGTATAGTCTAAAGTATTACCAGCAGGTAAACAGACTGCTGTTTAAGTCAACCTTGTACATGTACCTACTGACAATTTCAGTTCAGCCTTAAAAAGAAACTAAAGAATGCGTTTCAATGCACTCAGCTGTAGTTAGTGTTAAGTGTGCGGCCGTTATGGATGATGGACATCCATTCAAAACAAAATGTTCGACATTGTTACGTCCTTCATTAACGAGTTACTTGAACAGAGTTGATCGGACGTACCTACGTTACGCTGAAGAACGTCTTTCAGGCATATACTTGTTATAAATTACAAAAAAAAAACAACCGACTTCCAAAAAAAACCACCGACTTCATACAGACGAATTGAGAACCTCCTCCTTTTTGAAGAAGTCGGTTAAAAAGGCAATATGATTTACTGTTCTTTTTCTTCTCGACATGACAAAATACAGCAAGGCAAGGAAGTACCTATGTCTGAAATAAAAGATTTTTTTTTTTTTAAACCGATTTTCTGATAAGTAGTTACTGGGTATTTCTTTGCATTTATATATTTTCTTGGAACATTTTTGGTTGTGATAAATACCCGACAAAACTAGGCTAAACCCGGGAATCCACGCTCATTAGCTGATTCTCTTCACTTTTCACTATCAGACCAAATCTGTAGGGCAATTCCCTGCGCTGTTATACGATTTTGATAAATACTGTTTTCAGTATGTTTTAGTTAAAATAATGAATAGTTATCTAATTAAAGTAATAGCTTGCAGTAATAAAAAATGAAGAGAAAAACGTTCTCTTTCTGAATATAGCATTTTTTTTGTTTGCCGGCACTTTCACAAATATAGCCCAAAAATGTATGGACGGTGAATGATCTCCTTTAAACAATAAATAAGGTCTAATAAATTATGTATAATATACGTAATATACTTATGTAACCCGTGTGTATTAATAAGTACACAATTACTAATTTAAAAAAAACACTAACTAAATTCATTCGACAAGAAATTGGCTTGTCTACAACAATACGTAGCTACATATTTATTATTCGCGAAAGAATTTGGCAAGTGCCTGTGTGGAGCCATCGGGCCATCGGGTCGTCGGGCCAACCTGTCAATTGTACCGTTACTAGTATAATAAACTGCCATTACATGATAATAACACCATTGTTTATGGCCCAGCTGTCGGCAAAGTGCTGGACTCCTAGGTATGAGGTGGTAATTACATTCAAATAATTAAGTAGAACTAGCTCTGTCTTTTGTATCGGCGGACCTTAGTAAGTCAGGCGAGGAAAAATAATTGTTGAGAAACTAAACAATAGCTGGGTTTAGTAAGTTTCGTAGATTAACATATTCAAATGATTTACCTCGCCTTTTGTTTTTGTTATTACGAATTGCATTCATTTCGATTTCAGGAAAGAGGTCATTGTGAACAATACCTACAGCCTAAATATGGTTAACCTACTTTGGTAATAGGTTTTTAGGGGTATGAGGAACAGGGTGTAAAGTTCACTCATACTCCATAGAAAAGGGAGGATCCTCCAACCAGACGGGTGTTGTGTCCGGCGGGCAACTGCTCAACGATTGATGTTGGGTTCTTGTATATATGTTCACTGTACAGTAAACTTTTATTGTGCGATGCAGGATTTATGTGACGTCTGTCTGACGTCAGGTCTTTGATGTGTAGTTCCCATGATGCGATGTAGATACCGCCACAGGTTCATTATTAATTAGAATCAAAATTAACAATACATTTTAATATTAGTGTTTACATAATATATTATGATACATACCATAAGTACCCATGTTGTGTCACGTATGTAGCTTTTGTGCACCGCTAGCAGGACAATACTGATATTAGTCATGTTCGTGTACCTACTGCTGGAACTGGTTGTGGACACGGGAATATAGAGTAGGTAGGCACCCTACTCGGTAGATAACACGTTCTCAATGCAAAATAGGTACTAAAACCCAACTACGACTAAAAAGGTATAAACAAGACACCACAGAAAGACAAATTAAAAATCCGGAGTCACATGTAATCTGTTCGATTTATGCCCTAACACGTGTGACTCCGGATTTTTAATTTGTCTGTGTTTTTATTACTTTTTTTATTTTTTTTATTCTTTTTGGGTTATAATATATATATTTTTGAAATGTGCTCATTAAATCCTTTCATTTGATACCTAACATGGTACGATTAAACAATATTTTTTTTCAAGTTCCTGACTTTATGTCCTCTAGAGGGCGCCATTTTTAATTTAATGTGACGGCCTATAACCAGCGGACGATCAAGAGGCTTCCAACGATACCTCACTTGTCAAATTGTGATGAGTGGTTTAGAAGATATGAGGGAACAGATGACGTACATATATACATACATACATACCGGTCAAAATCATAACCCTCCTTTTTGCTTCGCCGTAGTCGGGTAAAAACTGAAGATGAAATAGAGGCCCATCTGTTCGCTTAGTTTAAGTAGTTACTGCAAAATACTACGACTTTAATTTATTCAACTTTGCAACATAAACCTGAAAACATATTGGGCTGTTGTATGTAGTCGTACCGACACTGTCTTTGCAACTATTAAGCCACTTCATGCATTCACACATAAGTACATGAAAACTAGAAACCAAATCCGAACTCATTGGTTTATTGGTGATTCGCACGAATTTACTCGCCCGACAAAATAATATAATTTTCTTAAGGCGATTCGCACAAAGTTAATTTATTTGCATTTGATCTACATAACAAAACTTAAGAAGCACGTAGGTATGTACCCAGTGACGTCACCAACACCCCAGAGGCAAATATGATAATTATAATTACCTACATGTAAGCACTTTGTATCTCATTTTAAGTGAACTGTTATATATTTTCTTTTGAGAAATTAATTTCTTAAACCATTTGTAGGCGAATCAACAACTTCAGAAATCGATTAGCATACAAATAAAATAACTAACTTTGTGCGATACACCTCAAGAAAATATTATCTTATTTAAAACTGTATTGCAATCATGGTTGCAATGGTGAAATGCGTTTCCTATCGCATTAGATACGTTGATCTAACACATGTTTTTTAAATATCTGGGTTCTAACTGCAGTTTATGAAGTGAATGGGAAATAATTTCACTTTTTTATTCATATAATATTGGTTGTATCTTCCAACTTCGAACAACATAAACTCTATCGTTTAATTTTCGCTTTATAATACATCCTTTTCGGGTTAAGTTACAATTATTTACCTGTATAAATTTACAGATGACAAATATTATGTTGCTGTGGTTAATACGTCAATCATATGGATCATACGTCAATAACTATCAAGTTACTATTTCAGAAGCTGGATTGTCGCACGAGACAGGTAAATCCATAAATAATTGTGCTAAAAGTAGTAGCAAGTGGTAGCAGGTGACGTTATCGACATGTCCCGAATTAAATAAAGTTTAGTTCGAAGTATATAATTATCAATCAAATACGTGTAACATTATACAGGTACCTACGTAGTAACATAGATATTTGCATTTGCGTGAATTTTGCATAAATTATTGCTAGTGATAAGCATACCTACGTTATGTCCAGTACAACAGCAATGATTCGGATTTATAAGTACTTAAATTGTGTTTATTATTAAAGGCTTAAGGCTTGTAAGCTCTGTGATACCTACATACATAATAATACGGATTGTTGGTCGTTTCATAATAATAATTGCTATCAAATATTCATAATATGTGTGACTATGCCGGAGTAAGTACTTGGCATTTCCTAGTCTACCTTCTAAAACTAACTAAAATGTAGTCCATCATCACATTCATCACATAGAAGCCATTAGTCAGTCAAACCGCCGAAAGTATTTTGTTGGCGGATTAACCCATTACCCCACCCAAACATTTCCGTTGACTCTGACAATTCTAAAACCTTATAATAATAAGTACCTATCAGTCAGTTTTCTGGGCGGAATTCGGAATCCTATAAACTGCATTAAAGAAAGTTAATGTAATTGGTGATTGATTAGTGACGACTACTGATTACATAACGGGTGTAAAAAGACACTTATAGAAGCCGAAAGTTCCTTGTTATTCCCGTCATTGTCATAAAAAAATGTGGACCATACCTGGGAACCCTCTGGTTACGAAGATATTGAAGGTCGGAATTCCAACTTTTTCAGACGTTTTTGTAAAGATAGCAAGTTTTAAATGTAATTACTTAATTTTAACCCCACAAAGCCACTACCATTGCGTTTTTTCACACTAAAAATAAAAGTCGTTTCCCAGTAATTATTGTTGTGCTTGTTTTGTTACTTAACTTGATGTCCAGAATGCGTAGTTGACGGTTATATGATGTGTCTTTCACACCCTTTACGTACCTACTTGTAGTTTCTGGGTTCGTTCTCAGGCAGCGTTATTGGGTCAAAAAAATCTTAGTAGAAATTCGTAGTATGGATTCGTGTCCAGTTGATGGCAATAGGCTCCTCACCTAAGGTACCGTAATAACCTGCGAAATATGAGTTTTCTAAACACCTCTGCACCTACCTAAGGGGAATACGGGCGTAATGTTATATGTCTGTAATCTTGCAATAACTAGGTATAAACAAACGTGGTAAGTACCTTATGTACTTACACACGAGCACGAGAATACGGCGCACGCGCCTATCGCCACACAATTGCATAATTGTATTTTCCGGTTCATTTTATTGTGATAATGGTAAACTAATAAAAATCGGGATTAATAATTATTAATCCTAAAGGGAAAACCTGTGTGCATAATGCGTATATGATATTATATAAATATTATCTTTTATTGGTGTGTCTATTATTATCATTTTATTATTTATTCAACCTGTTAAGGTTTATTGTGATTTAAACGATTGTTTCCCCATACTGTAGCCGTATGTTTCATAACAGTGCAAGAATCTCTCGAAATACCTATAATAATAATGATTTTCTTTATTATCTAAGCATGTTTAAAAATGCATGTTGATAAAGATAAACTATAATGAATAAGTCAAATATCAGATTTGATCTGGTTCCATACATAGTTTTTAAATGATTGTGATCAATCAAAATTTCGTACCTACGTTATAATGGTTTACATGGTTTTTCATTTGCATTTGTAAAATAATTAGGACTCTTAAAAAAAATACATTATCTAAAGTAGGTAGATATAGCGTTGTGCTCGACAGAAGTGCGTGTTCTCATCCCAATACAAATAATCAGGATAACTCCCTTTTGTTATGGAATTCCTAATTAGTTAATTGAAATAGATTTTCCTCCTCATTTTGTATAAATTCGCGGCCGCGTTACTGATTGATTACATTTGTTCGACACAGGCGACAGAGAGCGGTGCGGAACGGAGCTGTGATGTCGTGCTGACAGAAGAACATGAGGAGCAGTGACCATGGCGCCTGATGCCGAAGACTGCGAGACAGTGCGACTGAATGTGGAGCAAGTGCCTGTGCATAATGGCAGGAGGATCTTGCCAAATGGCCAGCAGCCGGCCAGCGCCTGGACCGAGAACGAGGAAGAGCGGCCCGGAGACAACACAAACAGCCCTGGCGAGAACAGACGCCTGCTGCCCACCAGCGGACACCCAGCTAAGCACAAGTCGCGGCTGCAGGCCGGCCTCACGCTCGGAGTGCACAACAAATACCCTCAAATTACGAAGTCACAGAAAGCATTCGCGAAGACGAAGTTTGAGAAAAGAAAAGACAAGCTCATAGCTTTGTTGAAGCCGCCGTACTTTATAGTCTCTATGATCATTTTCTTTGTAAGTATATTTATCACAATCATCTTTTGTCTTGATCACTGTCTTCATCTTATATTTTGTTTGAAACTAAGATTCATCAAAAAAACCTTTTTGAATCCCTTTACTTATCATCTTCCTGCAAGTTGAGTCAGTCCAGCTAAATGTTAACGCTAGACTTCTTGTTGTTTCCAGGTACTCATCCACATATCATTGTCTGACGACATGCGCGCGACCCTGGAGTGGTCTCCGAACGCGTGGTGGCGCGAGCCCTGGCGGCTCTTCACCTACGGCTTCGTGCACGCCAGTCATGCGCACCTGGCTCTGAACGCGCTCGTGGCACTGGCTGTAAGTATTCTATAATATGTCAGGCATGTGTTTAATCATTACATCATTCTTTGACTCCAGTCAGTATTAACCTCTCCTATGTTTCCCAGGTGGGCTGGCCGCTAGAGCGTGAGCAGGGTCCGTGGCGCGTGGTGGTGCTGTGGGCCGGTGGCGTGGCGGCTGGCGCGCTCGGTGCGGGCGCCCTGCAGCCCCGCGTGCGCGTCGTCGGTGCTTCTGCGGCTGTCTATGCGTTACTGACTGCACATATTGCTAATGTGTGCCTTAGGTAAGTTTCTTTTTCTAAAAATAGTTGAATTCGGATATGATATTTTCGTGGTTTTATAATGTAGAGTTTATCCTTGAACTGTAACAGTAGGTAATTGCCATCGATACTGTTTTGTACCTTACTTGTATGGGCAAAATAAATCTCTTATACCTAGTATTCGCACGATCTCATTAAATGATGACACCACATAATAACTTTCTTCTTAAAAAATACCCTGTCGATATCTAACCAAGATTTTCCCTCACAGGTTCGGCCACATCCCCTTGTGGTGGTTCCGTCCACTGAGCGTGGTGGTGCTGGGCACATCGGAAATGTGCTGGGCGCTGGTCCGTGCTCCGACGCCGCTAGGCGCGCCGGCCGCTGCGCACGCGCACGCCTCCTACGAGTATGTCGCCTGGGCCGCGCACATCCTCGGCGCGGGTGTCGGGATACCTCTCGCCTTCATTGTGTTCACTGGTGAGTTTTAGTTTAATGTTTTCGTTTAAATTCATATTTTAGGAAAAATCTTAAAACATTTTAAACAACATTTTCTTAGTTTTCTCTCTCGTCCGTAAAGATTCATTTGAAAATCATCGTCAGACATCATCATCTTCTGTCTGGCATCATAGCTGAAAAGAACGGCTTTGAGGGACACATAATCCTATAATTATATATTTCATTTTGTTTAAATGTATGCCTTGCTTATTATGGTAGGTACTGTGTCAAATAAACATTTTCATTCGATTCGATTTTATATTTATGATTATTTTCTTCCGGGTACAGGTGAAAATAACAAGAAGGCTTACGTGATAGCGTGCCGCGTGATCTCAGGGGCGCTACTGCTGACCGGCGTGGTGGTCGCCAGCATGTACTACGGGTGGCAGACCGACGACGCCGACCAGACCTGAGCCCTGGCCCGCGGAACATTTGCGTCTCAACGAAAAGTGCAATTTGTACTCATCCGTCCGCTATTCGTGGCTTAGAATAGCTTTTGATGGGAATTTTACACCTTTGTGCTCTATAAAGTACAAAGATAGTCGGCAGTATAAAGACGTCGCCGTATAATACGATTTATGGATCTTTTTCATGTTCTAGGAGTAAGCGTTATGTACAAACAATAACATGTTCTTTGGAATTCATGTTTTAAGAAAAAATTAAAATAAGTCGTAAAATCTAAAGTGTGACTCCGCCTAACTACATTCGAAGTAAAGAATTGTAGGTAACGTTTGATCGCGTATACCTATTTAGGTATCAGAACAGCCCAATGTGGTGCATGCCTTATAATGCAGGATTGTAAAATTTTGGTATTTCTCTCGAATCTATGTGTTAATGGCGGATTTATTAATGTTATTGATTTCTGTGAAATCACCCTTTCGATTGTTTTGCATCAAAACGTTGGATAAACGGCTAGTGATATTTTTTAAGCTTTGTACTTAAGCAACGGTTCTACAATTATTCTAACGTTAGGTAGTAGCGATCAAGTGCAATAATAGGGATGTTGAAAATATTTTTTTGGTCCGTCAGGTAGATAATTAAAAAATATTGGACACGTTTTTCTTCTTTTTTTACGTAAGTAGGTAATCAAAAGATTACGACAATACATTGAGTGTGTGATACATTAGTGTGCCATGACGTCACTAGTAGGTATGTAAATTTTATATTTAGGTACTAGTGACGTTGCAACCTCCACTGAACTTTAATGCGTTTTATCGAAGTCGTTTTTTATTAATATGATAAAGCAAAAAGTACGTATTTTTTAATTTTTTTATTATCTGACTGACGGGCTAAATAGAATTGATATTGTAATTAAATATCTTCAAAAACTCTTTCATAAGCATGTATTATGTAATCTCACATGTCGTTGTTATTTATTATTTTATAATAACGCACATTTTATTTGTGTTAATATTCCTCATTAGCGCATCTGTAATTGGCACTAAAGTAGATAATTAAGCAACAAACTCTTATCATATCAAGTCACTGGTCAATGTTAACTAAAACATACATGACATGCCTTCTGTTTTATCTGTAAACAGCAAAAACATTGATAAACGGACTGATACTCAGGTCACAAAAATAATAAAAATGTTAAAATAATGTTGAGTATTTCCAATTATCACCGCGCAGTGAAGCAAAATGTTAACTAATTACCTGAGTGTTGCGACTTGTTTTTATGTTTTGGCTAACAAATTGTCCATCTACAATAAGAAGTCAATGTACGTTATTAAAATTTTTTGTACCTGCTATGTGACTGCAACCAAAGAGATTATTGTATTCTAGTCAACACTGACTTAAGTTATAATACATGACTTAATTGAACTTGTGTGTTTTTGTTTTTATTTAAAAACGTAATGATTTATACATAATTTACACAAGAATTAAACGTAACCGGTGAAATGTGGGTAGAACCTATAGGTACACCACTGCCTAACCCTTCGGGGATGGCGTGATGTTATGTGTTATACATCATTTACTATTCTGATCAGAAAAAATGTCTTGGCTACTGAAACCTCGCATGCCTAATGTAGATACGGTCAGTAACAAAAGTCGACTAAACATATCATCTGAATTGACACAAAATGAATCCATATCCTGCTTTTTAGCATTTCATATAATTATTACCTAAGAGTAAATATTATTTTACTTCTGCTCCGATTTAAATTCATATCGAAGGTTAAGCTACAGGTAGTCGGAAGCCCAATACTGTGTCAACAAGTCCTACCAAAGTATCGTGCTACCCAGTAACTGGGACGTCGGTCCATGTAAAGTTCTGGTATTCTACTGCACCCGATTAGACTGGAAGCCGACTTAACTTAACATATAGTTGGGAAAAGTCTCAGCTGATATTGCTCGATTTGATTAAATTTGATTTAGAAAACTAAAGTGTTAATCGAGTTTTGTTGCTGACTGTGCCTACAAAATATGAATCCACAATAGGGAATTATGCACGTAATAGAAAACTTATCCAATATTGATATATACATTGTGTAATAGTCAATAAACTATTTTTGAATTACTCTTATTTTACAATTCATTATAAAACTCGAAACTCAAAACGTGCCATCTTCGACAATGCCGGAAGTGACGAAAAAGACTATGTGAATATCTATTATTTTGGAAAGTGTTTGATATCTGACTAAGATACCTATGCTATATAACAATATACATCACTAAGATATATTGTATAGCAAAATAAAATAAAAAAAGAATTGGGGCTCAAAAACAGATGTAAACAAAGCAGTATCGTTGTAAATGACGTCACATCATAATCGCGACAGAAACGGACGTTTGCACTACTTATAGTAGAAAATTGTTGGAGTTCCACATTTTTTTGAGCAACAAGCTTCACTTTTAGTACTTTTCTTGGGGTTATATTAGGTACTGCTTTTTTATTGATTTTTTGAAAAAAATATATTCCATGCAGATTCTCTATTGTACCTACACAATGTCATAAATGATGCATAAAAGTCGTCATCACATCTGGAGTTGGATGAGCTATGAATAAGCTCACAATCGACTCAATTAAATTGTTGATTTTATTGTGAGATCTTTAATTCTCCAAAGTATGCATACCATCAACTGTGAAAGGCATTAATGAGGTTTTCAAAAGTTATGAAGGTTAGAGGCACCGCTCATCATTACGCCTGATCGAACCGAGCGAGTAGTGCGAAGTTAAGTTTCCTGGGTAACCCACATTTTGCCGGTGACGACTTGACCTGTAGGATGTAGGAGACCCAGAGATAATCCAAGACTATGGTAAATGCAAAGGTAAAGCCCCTGAATTTGACATTGTCTTATATCTCGGACACTTCTTTGATCCACGTAGTTTCAGATGATAGCACGCATAGAAATATAAAAATTCTTTCTTATAACTATGATAACACGGCAAATGATAACAACCATAAAGTCATATAGATAAAGTCATGGTCATGTGCACAAGCCATTATTTTTGCTTGATAATGCTGATCTTTTCGACTATGATTTCAATTGTCCAAAAAATACATATTTATAATATTGTATCTACTGAAAATGTGGCAACATTTATGTTAAGTTGTATAATGCGATAGTATCGTCCAGTGTCTTATACTTTTATCGCTTATGTGATTATTGTGATCTTATAAAAGTTCTATTTGCATATTTATCGTTTCACTAAATACCTACCATTTATCTTAATTGCTACGTCTGCATCTTATTTCAAATTTTTTCGGCTACTTCATGATAGCCGAAAAAAAATTAAATTAGATGCAGACGTAAGTACACTACTTACCTATAAGAAATATTAAACAAACTCAATAAATGTTTAATTATATTTATTTGCTAAATTAACACTAGATTATTTAACTGTTATATAAATCTACAGTACGAATTCAAATAAAATACATTGAGGCTATCATGTACGGCTTGTGACGCGTTCAGTCAAATGTAACGCCGAAGATGACACGGAGTATCAAGAAATGGAGTGCCAGCATGCGTACTTCTGTCCATTGAAGTGCCCCACTGTGTGGAACTAGATTGTGATTGATTAACGTTATCCGGCTGCCGTACACTGGATCGACCGGAACGGTCCATTGGGTTCATGTCACCGATCGACTGCAATCTAGTTGCACTAGCAATTACTGCGGCGACATACTTTGCTCAGCTTTTACACACAGACACTCCATCTGTTTACTACTCGGTGTACGAAATATTTAAGTCTATGATAGTCTATGTCGTATGAGATCATGGCCGGCCATTTTATTTTAATAAATATTTTATTTAGTTAAAATATTTCTCTCCTCCTGAAAGAATATAAACAGTCACTACCGGACACTGAATCTTTTAAAATATTCATTTTCATGTAGTATGCAATGGGGAACGCGGGTTTCAAAAACATTCATTTCATAGTACGTTTCACAAACTAATGTAGTACAAACTATTATTACGCTAATTAATTACTTCACAGTCGCACCATTATTATAATATCAATCTTAAGCTGGACAAGCTCACACTATAAGTATTATCGCCTTTTTTAAACCGCGTAAGTACACACCGAAAATCACAAGGTTCCAAGGTCCAAACACGTCCAGTAGTGAGTGCATATTACTGGAGTCATATAATCAACCGCTCAATCACAGTCTGTACTTACTAAATGCATCGTCTCCGATCTTCAGCAGTCCAGCGGCTTGCACTGAACACCCAGCTCCGTGCACCAGCATTCCGTGCACGGCGTGGATAGTTCCGTGATGATCCTCCCGACCCTGTACATCCTCCCGTAGATGTTACAGCCAGCTAACTTCAGAAGTCCTGAGCCTACACCTGGTAGACTTCCCAGGCTTGGAGGCCGGGGCCCTCCAGTCGCCACAGGCGTGAACGGGACTGGATCTTCCTGCATCACTGGTCTTCTTTCTGTCGTGTTATGCGACTGTGGTTTCGGACGTTCAATTGTCTGAGGTGTCGGACGTTCAAACGTCTGAGGTGTCGGACGTTCATACGTGTCGGGTGTCGGACGTTCTTTTGTGTGGGGTGTCGGACGTTCATTCCTGTGGGGTATCGGACGTTCATACGTGTGGGGTGTCGGACGTTCATACGTGTGGGGTGTCGGACGTTCATACGTGTGGGGTGTCAGCCGTTCATTTGTGTGGGGTGTCGGCCGTTCATTTGTGTGGGATGTCGGACGTTCATACGTGTAGGGTGTCGGACGTTTGGTGGTGTCGTTCGTGATTGGTCTGTGAGTGGTTCGCTTTATGGCGGTAGCCTCGCCGAGTACTAGATGGTCTATCCTGTTGACTGTGTTTGGTTTTAGAGGATAGACGTACGGACGCGGCGGGAGAGGTTTGAAGAATGTTTCTTCTGCAGGTCTGCTGGTGTAGGGTGTGATGGTGGAGGGGCTGCGGACAGGCAGAGCGGTTGGGGGCGGCCTGGTGGGAGCTCTGGTGGAGGGCTTCTTACTCGGAGCGGTCGTTGTTTCGTAATCACTGAGAAGTAGTTTCAGTACGCTGCCGAACGAAAACTCGCCGTCATCATCTTCGTCTTCTTCAGAAGAAGTATTGACAACCTGCCCGACCGGAGCAGGCGTGGTGGTGATAGTCGTTAGTTTAGGAGACAGTTTCGCGGAACTGGTAGTAGAAACAACTATTGTAGTGCTTTTCTGAACAGACTCAGTATTTCCTTGTGGTGGTGTGGTCACGTCGTTTATTGCCACTTTCTCGGTATTATTTGGTTTAATGTTAGCTGTGTCTGTCTGATTAGTAATGAGGACAACTGCTAAAGGCTCAGATGTTGTGTGGGGCACTTCCACTGTGGATTCACTTTCTTTGTTTTCTTTCTTTACAGTTGCGTTTACAGAAGAAGATGTTTCTGCAGAAGTAGTATTTTTTTCTGTAAAGAAATACATATTTAGGTTCTATAGGTCGTTCTAGAACTATCTAGTATAAAGAGTGTATTAGTGGTATCCAGTCCCAACATACTCAATAGTGGTAGACTTGACGCTGACCTGAACAAGTTGAAAAGGTACTGTTGCTAATGATTGGTAAGTACATGACCTCCACATGGCATAATATTTTATTCTTATTTGAGCTAGGTAATGGATTTAAAAAACGTGTCCACAATTTCATTAGGCACGAGAGAGGACAGTTATGTGCCACTTTACCTGGTTTGCAGTCGACGTCCCCGCAGCAGGGGTCGTGCGAGTGGTTGGAGACAGGCAGGCGGTGGCAGGGGGGCGTGACGGCCGCGCAGGGCCTGCGCTTGCAGGTCAGCTCCACCCACGAGCACGTGCACAGCTGGCAGCCCAGCACGATGCTCTGCCCGCCCGGCACGTGCTGCCCGTCTATTAAACACTCACCTGCAACAATTATTCGAGAGACCGTTTAAGTTAAAATTGCGCGCCCCTCCACTCGTAAAATTATTTACTTTTTTTTAACATAAAACGGCCAAGGAAAATTAAAGACAAACACATTATTTAAGTAACGACAATTTCTCATAATGTCAGTCCTTTTCACCGTGAAGGTCTTCCTTAAAACTCACCCTGAAAATCTTTGATGACATCAAGCTGCATGGAGGTGGTGAGATGGGGCACAGCCGGGCCCGGGGTGCTGGCGTACACCCCGAAATAGTCGTCGACTACTCCCGAACCCTTCGGGAGGAAGCCACCTGGAATAATACAGATTGAAAAACCTGAATTGTCTACTTTTTTCTTTATTCATATAGCTTTTATTAATTACAAAATAAGTAGGGGAGATAAGTCCAAAACTAGGAATGGGGGTAAAACCGGAAAATGGCAGTGTAGTCTCTTACATGTTTCAAATCAATGCGCGCGTTTTCCCTGGCCACCCGATTAGTGTCTCAACAAATTTTAATGTTGTCGTCCATGTAAATCTGTCGGTGCATGCTCAAAGAAAATAAATAAGAAAAAGCTTTTTATGGTATATTGATATTATTCCTTGAATTAAACAAGTGTGTTATTCTCATTGATTTAAATATGTCAATGGTCATTCTACTCGTATAATTTGATCAAGGTAACTGATCAAAAGTAAGAATTGTACGCGTGAAGACTGTACAGGCCGTGAACCCGAATAATTTTATGAGTTCCATTATTTGGGTATACCCGGTTTTGGACTCGCCACGGGAAAAACCGAAAAACATAACTGTTATGATTATATTTTTTGGTATTTAGAAGAAAAAAGTAATAACAACTGAAACAAACTAAGAGTACCTAGCCTATCAAAATTGATTTATATTCTTCCAGACTTGTGTTTTATTAAAGCCAATATCGGGACCCCTTTTTTTCGCATAATGTTGTTTTGGTCTAATAATTCTTTGCCATAATTGTTTATTGGCATACAGTTTATGTTGTCATAATTATCTCGTTGCATAATTTGTTTAGGCATAATTTTAATTCGCATAATGTTACTAGGCGTAATGTTGAGCTACAAAATTTAGTGACAGAAACAAATCGCTGCAAAACCGACTTCACGTAGTCTTGTCTGCCCTACCCCTAGAGTGTAATTTAGGCCCGCGTAGGCGCGGAGGGGTGGGGCGGCCCGCGAGCTGAGGAGCAGGTGGTTTGAAGGCCCACCGCCGCGGCTGAGACTGGCCGGCGAAGCCGGCCAGCAAGCCGAAGCTGCGGTGGTGAGCGTGAAAACCATCTGCGACGATAAGCTCGCGTGGGGCCGCCCAAACCTCGCAGCGCCGGAGCCGTGACAGAAATAATGCTTGCTGCATGTTGCATGCCTGCTTGCACGGTGCATGCCTGCTTGCATGCTGCATGCCTGCTTGCATGCTTGTTATGCCTCCAAAAATATGTTTTAATGTCATTATGCGTAAATATATTTATGCTTTTGAATGTTATGCTTATACATTATTATTATTGGAGAAATTATGCTTAAAATAATTATGCGTAAGCTGTTATGCGTTAATAATATTATGAGTAAATATTCTTCGGCTAAACAAAAGTATGCCATGTTATATTATGTCTTAAAATTTTATGCAAATGGATAGGGAACCGCCAATATCTGTATATGAACCAGCGCTCTAGGCGTTGAGTCGCAACATTATGCGTCCAAGTTTTTAGGAAGTTAAGAATTTTCTAATGGACAAAGATGTTACTAATTAACTCATGGTTACTGATGATATTATTTACAGAATTTCGGCGTGTGTATAGTAACATTTCCTTTCTGATATATATTTAAAGCAGACATAAAAATAAACTAGAATCATGAACGTTAAAAACATTAAAACATAAAAAAATACCAAAGAAATAAAGTTAGTATTTAATAAACAATAACACATTGTTCAGTGCTTTTTAGCATTGGGTCTATTTAATTGAATACTTTCACTTAAACAATGGGCTCGTTTATTATTAGAATGCCCATAATATTTTTTAGCGTTCGCAGGGCGTCCTCTCTGGATACGATTAGTTTTTAAAGTCATTTTCTTCTATCAATTTCATATTTTTTTCTCGTAATAACCGAAACAATCACTAATATTACGGTAATTAGCACGAAGTAATTGAATCAATATGCGCCGAGGTCAATATCATAGTTCAACTGGCCAAAATAATAACAAACAAATGTAAACTATGATCCTATACACCTGTCTCCCTGTCTCGTAGAGCGAGACAGGGAGACACTCACTCCATATTCGGCATAGATTTATTCCTAGATGCCTTACTTTCTTTTGGGACAATAATGTTGCGGTATTACACGTAGCTTTAGAAAAGTGTTGAGAGCGAACATGATTGTCCTTTTTATCTGTTGCAAACATGAGGGCCAACTCTGTGCGGTAAAAACTAATCAACTAAGGTGCTGGCACGAAACGAAGGTATAATTGTTTTAAAAATTATGCAGGACAGTGTCTGTGTACTATTCAGCACCATCCAGTGTTGACTCATATACAGATATTGGCTTCACGCGTCCCGATGTGAACCCACTTTTCCATACTAAGTAATTATTTTAATACATTAGCATAATCAGCCTATAATGTTCCCACTGCTGGGACACAGGCCTCGATCGTAATCCACCACGCGAGCCCAGCGCTTATGATCGATCGTCTAAATTAGTACAACGTAGCGATCACTAACCTCGACACGATAATTTTAATATCCGAACTGAAAAGCCGGTGTCATGTTGAACATAGTACGTTTTTTGTTACCTTCAGTTTCCACTGGTGGAGAGAACAGGTTGACAGCAGGCGTCTCCACCGTAAACGTGGTGCTAGTCAGAGGGATCTGTGTGACAGCCTTCACGTCAGACCCCTGACTGCCCAACGAAGCTGACACGGTGTACTCATGGACCCCTGGATCATTGCGCTCAGGATACCTTTCTCTGGGCACATCTACTTCATGACTGATGGGAGGGTACGAGGGCTCCACTTTACCCAGCACAAAGACTGGGTACTGGGTAGGTTGGTACGTGTCTTCTCGTCTGACAGGAAACTGGGTGTCCTTGGTGGCGGTACTGGGGTAGTACACCGGGAACTTATCTTCTCTTTCAAGCATGGGGTAAGTGAGGGTTTCCTTTGTTGGCTCATCGTCGACCACCGCGTCGGCCGCTACGAAGGGGATGATCCTGAAAACAGAAGACACGAACGTTTGAATAAATACTGCTTGAGTTTGTGCCAGCCACAACATTTTAGCTTCTTCATCTGCTACATCTAATCATTATAGGTTTAGGTGTTTCCAACAAAAATTATGGATAGATATCACTTAGTCGAAGAGTGAAATAGAGTGCACTACATCCCTACATCACTCTCAACATCCCAGGGCCGTAGCCAGGAATTCATTTCGGGGGGATTGTTGCAAACTTTTTTTTTAAAGAAATTAGTTACCTACCTATTTCTGATTTCAGAGAGGGTAGACAAATAATAAGTACAGATTAAAAAAAAAAGAGTATTTTCCTATTTTTCGGAAATCTTAAAAAAAATATTGCGAGCGAAGCTTCATATAAGTTAGGTTTTCTTTCTCTTTGACAGAGCATACAGAAATAGAAGTAACTTTATCGACTTATTATGCAGAAAATTTTGAGAAGGATGATGCAAGAGCGAGCGATGCGAGCTCGAAAATTTTAGCACCCCGCCTGGGAGAGGCTGGGGAAGGTTAGTATATCTCAGAGAATGCTGAAGTTACTGGAATTGATTCTATACAAAGTCAGAGTCGATAAAAATACAGTATCTTACTGGTATTGTAGATAATAAATTACACCTATGCGAAATAGATTACAATAAGTATAAGGAGGTACCCTAGGGGGTCGATCTCTGGATTGAGATCCTGGTTTCTCGCATTTCAGGGGGGGCTTGAACCCCCCCCTGCCTACGGCCCTGCAACATCCCTATGGCTTAAGTGGTCAATTGATACTTACTTTAAGTTCGGCAACGACGGCGGTAATGTCGGCTCAGTGTAGTCATAATCATATTCTCCCTTCTTCTTCTTAGAACTGTTGAGTGCTACCGCGAGGTCAGCAGGTATCGGGCTCTTGGGACTAGTCATCGCCGGCCTCGTGGTCGAGTGACTGGTGTTGGTCATCAGAGAGCTGGTCACATTGATTGTGAAAGTATCGTCCTCGTCGAAGCCTCCGTTCACATTCCTATCAGTAATGATGTCGTTGGGTGAATATGTCTGCGCTTCCACGTTTACGATTGGCACTCTTGGTAACACTTCCAGTTGCTTTTCTGTGTCATTGACAGAAATGCTCAGAGGTAAGGATGTTGAAGATAATTCAGCTGTGCAGTTTATAGTTCCATTAATCACAATTTTCACTGTTCCTTCAGGCTGTTCTGTAGTTTTTTCTGGTGACTCCTCAAGCGACTGAGAAAACTCAGGCATAGCTATCAGTTTGGCCGCGCTCATTGGCTTTTGAGTTGTTGTGACGTTATTAGATGTGGTATTAGTATTTTGTTCTGGTTTCATGCCCGCGTTTAGAGGCGGTTCGTCTGTTTTCCTTTTAACCTTAGTAGTGGTGATGAGGTGGTTTTTGGTGGCTGATGCGAAGGAGGTGTGTTTTAAAGTGTACAAGCTAGTTAAGACCTTCCTGGTCGTACTCTCTAGCTTGCCGGACTTCGATGAAAGGAGTTTCCTTTCGTCGTGTCTTGTAGACGTTGGAGAGCTGCCTGGAGGCGCGATGACGTTTGATTGAGTTTCTGGAAATTATAGAAATATACATCAGTATTGTTTCCGCCTAATACAATATTGTAAATTCGGTATTAGCAGTGCCAGTTGTTGATCTATTATCAAATACTTGTGTTCAGTGCTACGGTGGATACAGACATTATGTAGTGCTACAAGTGAAAAAGAATAATTAAATTAAAAAGCGTTTATTCGTAGTTAAATCCTAAGGTTACAAAAAAATATTACTTCTACCAAACTGCAAAGCAGTAAAGCACGGTAAAGTCACCACTATTCTAATCTTGTGTGTGTGTGAAAGAACTACAGTGATAGAACTACAAACGCATGGATGCAAGTGTTAGTGATCCAATATAGAAACAAAATTTGCGATAGATTTCTATACTGCTACCTAAATCTTCGACCTAGCGCTTCTTTTTTCAAGACATCTTTGCTCTGTCCTTCGGTCGTGTATAACACTCGTTCATGTTGCTCATCTAACACGAGGTCTGTCTCTGTTGCGACTGAGTAGGAATACAAGTATGAGAACAAGAACAATACAAGGGAAGCACAGCATCGAGGTTTTCTAACTACAAGTCTATATTTTATGAGTACTAGCACTAATAGTAATACTAATAGTAGTATAATAGCACTTTCCCAGCGATTTCATTCGACTTTCCCATACCAACTTTCACCCCCTAACCCAGCACTGGGCCCGCGTGGTGGCGACGGGGGCTCTTACAAAGAGGAAGCGTAAGATTCAGCAGGGAATATTTCAAGCTGACTAAATGTCGATTTCACTAATGAAATTTGCGATCAGAACTTCTAATCCACGTTCAAGAGCTACCAGTGTCAATATTCCACAATATCATAAACGTGGTTTAGATGTGCTGAATTCGTTAAGTTTCATTGGGGAAATTCACCTTAAGTGTGCGTATATGTACCTGGTTCGTCGTGGTTTTCACCTGACTCATCGTGGTCGCAGACGTACTGGTGCGCGCAGCAGTCTCCGCGCTCGAGCAACGGACGGCAGCCGGCCAGCGCGGGTGCGCAGCTGAGCGCCTGGCAGCGCACCTCGCCGCGCAGGCAGAAGCACGCCAAGCAGTTGACGCGCGATTCTACCGGCGAGCCCTCCTTCACGAGTGCGCCTTCCACTTGACAGTCTGCCGACATGCCACACGCTCATCAGTTACTGCGGTTTGAACAGTTACTTAGTGGCTTTCGAAATACTGGCTTGTTAGTCAAGTGGCTGCAAGAAAGGGCCAGGATTTTATCCTTAATTCAAGCAAAGTGTTAATCGGTTTTTCATCCGGAATTACTCGGTAGCAGTACGGGATCTGGATTTATCCCCAGTTAATGGCATTAGAGTCGCTCTTTATTACTTGGTACTTAAACATAGCTGGCGAAACCAACCTATTATAAACCTTCATGGCCATGACGTGAAAGAAATACTCCTCACCATATCGGTTGTGATGCTGGTTGGGCCCAACGGACGTGGTGTCGCAGTAGTAGCGCTGTGGGCAGCAGGCGCCGGGCGAGGGGCGGGGTGCGCAGTGCGGAGGCGGGGGCAGGCAGGACGGTCGCACGCAGTGGCGTGCGCCGCGCAGGCAGAAGCACTGCTCGCACGCCACGCGCGACGCCAGCGCAGACCCCGCTGCGAACACGCTGCCACCCTCCACGCACGCTGGGAACACTCCAGTATCATCAGACGTCAGAGACGCCACCAAGCACGCGTCCAAACAAAGAGATGACATTTATTTTATTTTATTTAAGACATAGAAAAACTGTGTTCCTATGTCTCAGTGACGCCATAGAAAAAATAGCTTAATATTAATACGGTACACGTTACCGACACCGACCTTTGATTACCAACCGTCAGATAGACGGACATATTACCAACCGTCAGATAGATGGACATATTACCAACCGTCAGATAGATGGACATATTACCAACCGTCAGATAGATGGACATATTACCAACCGTCAGATAGATGGACATATTACCAACCGTCAGATAGATGGACATATTACCAACCGTCAGATAGATGGACATATTACCAACCGTCAGATAGATGGACATATTACCAACCGTCAGATAGATGGACATATTACCAACAGTCAGATAGATGGACATATTACCAACAGTCAGATAGATGGACATATTTATTACCAACCGTCGTCAGATAGGTCGACATATTATCAAAGGCCCACTTGCTTATTTAGTCGGTTTAAATGAATGTAGAGTTTGTAAACTTGGAGTTAAGTAATTAACGTTTCATTTCTTATTACGCGTTGCGCTACAAAAGTACATGGTGTGTGTCGCCCATCGTAACGTCCGTCCGCTACAGCAGCAATATTTATTATTATAACTAATATTTTATGTCGGAGACGTCCTTAACCAGGGCGCGTCATGCTCGGCCTTCACTTAGTCTAAAGCTGCATGAGTTCACTACCTATTCCATTCCAGACATGCACAGGATGAGTCCATCACCGGATTGTTGGGTGAGTTATCAATACGCGGCTGCTTTCCCCTAGCGGTCACATTTGCACTAGACTCCTTCGCATAGCATCTAGAAGTCGAAAGAGTGTCAGGAACAGATTGCGATTGTCTTGGTCTGTGGGTCTTCGGGGATTTAGGAGGAGTGCGATGTATATTAGGCATTTATATTTGATGCAATATCAATAGGGGCCGGCGAGTGTTGCAGTCACGTAGAGGATGAGCAGACGTAGCGTTTACAAAAAAAAATGAACAATAACAAAACAATGCTCGAAAACTTGTTATTTTTATATGTTTATCTGAAACGTTTATGTCAGGATTCTTCGCTGAGTGTAGTTCGTAATGACGGTAGATATAATACTTATGCTTGAGTCAGGATGAACAACACACTGAGGTCACTTTGAACAATATTTCGTTGTTTGTTTAATTAATTTTCTATAGTTTCATGATTATGGGTAGCACTGAGTTTGTTCAAAGTATACTTGAATTTCCAACAGCAAACTAGTTGAAAAATTGGTAGATAAGTGGCTTGGCACAGAGGAGACATTTTTTTTTTAAATCAGGAATGATACGTACCATTTTTGGCAGTGACCGGCGTCGCTGTCGGGACCTCTGCCTCAATGGACACGCCCTTACTCTCGAGTCGTGCTGATGCTCCGTGCTCCATGAGCTGCACCCTATCTGAAAAGTTCAACATTCTAGACAAGACTTGTAACAAATTACGGCAAGAAGTTCTTGATCAAAATAATAATTATAATTTATGATGTACCTGATTTAGTTATTACTCGTTTTTTTTTTTTGCTGTATCTTGAATTATGAAGCCTGAAGGAGTACATACTTTAAATGGTCCTTGCTAGCTTATTTCTACAAAGAAATAGGTTTTATTTGAGCATAAGAGCCCGTTAACAGGAGTTACAATACTACAATCGAACCGCAAAAAGAGACGATCCATATAATATCTTGAGTCCATCAACTAGCTCATTATCAACGCGCTTTCGACACAATCATATTAAATCGTTCATTATCATCAATAGAATACACTAGTTGATGCCCGCGGCATCGCCCGCGTGAATGTCGATTATCGCGACCAAAAGTAATCATGAAATTTTGATCCCGTTCCCGCAACCCATGGGAACCTATTCCAGGGATAAAAAGTAGCTTAAGTCTTATTCCATTGCATCAAGCAAATTTTTTGTATTTTTTTTGCGATTACTCCTAAGATATTCGTTTAAATTATATGGTGTAAAAGAGTAAAATAATGTGCATGAAATGCTTAAAGCCTCTAACTTATTTAAAATAATAAGGATTAGTACCGTATTTGTGTAAATAGCTTTCCAATTACCGCTTTATAATTGCCCATTTTTTTATGTATTAAAATGGATATAGTATTTTATCCTTAAGAGATAGACATACGCCATCCCGGACTTATCTGAAGATATAAGATACACAATCCCGCCATACATCATTTTGTTATATCTCAAAGGGTTTAGGTAGCGTTTTCGTTGAAAACTTCCAGATGGCTAATTTTTTCCGACACCTCCAACAAATATCATTATATTTTAGACACTATTGAAGCTTAACAAATTATATACTAAATACTCCCCTAAAATCTATCTATTAAAAAAAAACCGCATCAAAATCCGTTGGGAAGTTTTAAAGATCTAAGCATACATAGGGACAGACAGACGGCGTGAAGCGACTTTGCTTTATACTATGTAGTGATTAGAATCATCTTAAAGCTGTGCACGATTGTTCTAAATATGCTCTATGAGATTTTCTACATAACAAATAAATACAAAGAGAAACAATAAATTTTTCTTTACGAGGTTCAGGTATTCACCTGGACAGTGAAGTTCAGGGCAGCAGATGCCGCGGCGATGTCGCACGTGGCAGCGCGGCGGCAGTGGGTCGGGCAGCGGTGCGCAGGCGCGTCGGCGGCACGACAGCGCACCGTCTGCGCACACGCAGCGCAGGCAGTCCTCCCGAGTGTTGACCGCGGCACCGTCGCTGTGCCACTGGCCGCCGTACAGGCACGCTGATGGCAGCTCTGTTTTCTTACCTGAAGCTGATTTGTAACATTAGTAATTAAATATTCACTGAAATATGTATAAAGGTAGCTGAAATATCAACTTTTGTCCACGACTTCGACCGCGCGAAGGTCGGAAATTATCCCACGGAAACTTACTACTAGGATAAAATATAATTATTCTACGTCCTAACCCTGGTTATAAGTATATTAATCTATGGAGCCCTTTTTGATGTTGTGTAAAAAGAGTAACAATCTATTCTTCAAGACCAAAACTATTAACATTAATGGCACCTCACTTGACGATCAAAATAGAAATGGTAGGTCACGCTAATGCATCGATAATGTGATTTAAAACAAAGAGCATAGCAAGTACCTAGGTACCTATAGTGTATTATTATTATCATTTATAGACTCACCATAATATGATTTGCCTTGCCGATCATTTGGAACAAACTGATGCAACACACTATCAGAATCTGAAAAGAAAATATGGGGATGTCGTGAGTCAGGACAACTGTGTGAGTTTCATAGGTTGTGGGTCCATGTTTCATGAACGCACTTCAATTAAATCAGGTACTTGTTCTAAACTAGGTACTGTTAGGTAAGCATTTATATTTCAAACAATTGAATTTCGATTTTATTACTCACCGTATGATTTGTCGTGGTGATCATTTGGAATCATACGCCGCCGTTTCGTTTTCTGCGAATCTATAAATAAGGTTTAGTAGTAAAAAATACTGGGTAATAAAGGATGACCTGTGGTTTTCTAATAATATTATGATGTAACCTTTTCCCGAGATTCGATCTGTGTTGAATTTGCGACCTTAACCCTGATGGCATAGGAAAGGCAATAAAAAACAAATATCTGCTGGATCCCACTATCATTCCCAGTATCTGAAAAGTGTAGTCTGGAGAACTGTGTGAGTTTCAGAAAATTATGAGTTACGCGTATGATCCATATTTCTTATTGTGTGTTGTTATTACAATTAAATGTAAGAAAATTTAAAACTAATATTAAAAGTACACTTTGCAAACAAACCTATAACAAATTAGAGGATTATATCCAAGATAAGAATGCTTGGAAACATGCTGGTCTTGCTCCATAGGACAATATTCGAGTCTGGACAAAATCAAACTGGTTGCTAATCTAGTTGTATAATTTAATTTATTTTTATAACAAAGATTTTTACACACTCGCACACTGTCTTATTAGTATTACTTGTAAAAATGATAGGAACATTGTGATATCGTATACTTTTACAATGTTTGTAAATATGTGAGCACCATGTATCTATCACATACTTAATTTATTTATTTGTCATTGCTCCATTTTTAATTCTTTTTACCTATTGTTGTACAGTAATCGTATTCTAGGTACATCGTATTCTCATGTAATTATATAATTGATGTATACAAAATATTGTAAAACATTTTTTTAAAGAGTAACGGTGGAGTTTCTTGCCCATTCTTCTCCATACGAAAACTACCTTTTGGAAGGGGCAACTAGAATCAGTTCCATTTCTTTCTTTGTGTCTAAAAAGTGCCTATATTGTGCCCATTTGAAATAAATTGTTTGACTTTGACTTTATTTTTAAGCTTTACTCCTTCATCAATGCAGTGAAACTTTAACGTATAAATGTAGATTGTTCTTGAAAGGTTAAATCAAAATTAATATTTTTCAATCAATCTGCTTAGCCTTTTCCCAACTATGTTGGGGCCGGCTGCCAGTCTAACCGGATGCAGCTGAATACCAGTACCTGTTTTTCATGGACTCAGGCTTCTGACGACCAGTAACTCAAACTCAAAGCATTTATTTCAAATAAACCACCTTTTCCAACTGTCAAGGGGTCGGTCAGTCAAAAAGATGAAGCTAGTTGCTCACTCCAAAGCGTAGTAGGTACGTATGGAGCAGTGGCGTGCCTAGGGGTCAAAGTCAGGGCAAACAGATAGGTTTTTTACGATTAAAAAAAATAGCCATGTGAGCGATTTACGGATTTTCTATGTTGTTCATGGTAACACCATTATTATATAGTGTTATTTTTTATTTATTTATTGATAGGCTCAATTTTGAAGGCAAGCCGGGCTTTTGGGCTTCTATGGAAGGAACGCCACTGGTATGGAGAAGAACGGGCAAGAAACTCCACGGACACTATTTTAAATCAAAATATTGTTACAATATAATGGTTACATCATTCATGTTGAAATTATACATGTAAGAACATGTAGAAAGACGTGCACGTTAAAAGCATGCGTAATAAAAAGATAAAAACAATACAAAAATTGAAATAAATTAAAAATAAGCCGTGGCAGCAGACATGACCACTGTTATACACTGAACGACTGTCACTGTTGTGCATTAATATTTCAATCAATCTATTTATTTTATCTATTCTGTAAACACCTGACCGTGAAAACTTAGGTGAATTGAGCTGTCAATCCCTAGCGTCAGATGGAGTGACAGCTCGCTTTAAGCTCACTTCACCTAAGTTTACACCTTCACCAGAATAGGTTAGTAGAATTCAAAAATACCACTACAGGTATTTTTGAATCGTCATTTTGATTTAATTACTCTCAGCGTGTATTCCTGTTCGTCCCACTTCGTTTTTGTTTTGTTTCTTCTATAGTTTAAACAGCTCTATTTGCTAAGCCAGTTCGAAATATATATACAATCTTTGATAAGTTACCTCCTTGGTTACCATGAGTCGAAGTAAGAAGTTAGTTCCATTTTTAAAGAACACTACAGATATGAGTTTTCATAGTAATTTATTTGGCCGCTATACACGACATTTATGGAATTTCATAGTTACTTTGCCGGCCGCATCGTTACTTGTTTTTACCAGTACAGCAATTTCGATTTATCTCGAAGAAAGTTGTCAAAATAATGCTCGAATTTCCAAGCATGTTTGAGAAAAATAAACTTATAGAATTTGAATGACAGATTCATTCAAATTCTATAAGTTAGATAAAACTAATGATTGAAATACTTTCTTGAATTTATGCAGGCCTAGTACTTTTTGTTAGGTTACTGCTTAGAAATTGGGCACAAGGTGTCTTGGGCTGACTACCATATTGTATGCATGTAACGTACTACCGGGATAAAAAGTGTCCTATGTCTTATCCCAGGTCATGGTCTACCCATGTGCCAAATTGCACCTAAGGGCATTTTTATTTTAAATGGCGCAGGTTATAATAAACAGCCTTTAAAAATGTATTATTATTTTAGGACTTTGAACTTTGAATTATTGTAAAAAACAAAATGAAATGATTGAAAAATCATTTCAGCCATTTTAGCGTGAAAGTGTACCTAACAAATAAACAAACAAACTCACTTTCGCATTTATAGTATTATTTAGGACAAATAAGTGTATAATTGAACAACAACTAGACTCAAATAATTGTTCAGTGGGAATTAAAAATAAAATTATTAAATCATTCCCGCGAATTGAATAAATTTAATATAATTTATTCAATTCCCGTTCATCCCACCAGTGGGACGACGCCAGTGGGACGAACGGGAATACACGGGAATTATTGCCAAACTTCCTTGTCATCAAAGTAGTCTTTAATCTTATAATATGCTTTTTTGCTAAGGACACGTTTGATGTGGGTTTAGAACTTTCCATCGCTAAGTTCTGTAACCGACTTCGGCAACTTATTATAAAATCGGATACTGTTTCTAAGAAATGACTTACTAGTTTTAGTTAATCAAACATGTTACTACAAAACAAACTACTTACTAGTTTTAGTTAATCAACACAAATTAAATACACGTTACTACGTGTATTTATAATTATGGCAATCGCTTATTATTGTGAAAAGTCCTAAGTTTTTGCGAACATACAAAAAACTTTCAAAGATATAAAGAGAACCTGTTTCATTACCTGATAATCTAAAATCAAAGCTTATTAGTGAAGAAGTGGATGATAAATTCAATACACCTACAGGATAATACATTGAGATAAGTGATTACAGAAAAGCATGAAACTATTTGAGATTGGAGAAATGAGTTCTAAGGAGCCAAACCACTCCGTCGACTTTACAGAAGAGGTACAAGATGGTGGAGTGCATGGCTCATGTGACTTAGCGTCGAAGTTCGAGTATCGAAAAGCTCAAGACCATCAAAAGTAGAGAAGTTAGTTCTATTGTATAATTAAGTGGATGTTGCTAAGCATTATACAGCGTGCCGCTTTAATGGTGACATTAATTTAACTTTAACACACGTATAAGCTTTCGTGTATTCGTTATAGGAAAATATTTTATTTTACTTAAACGTTATTATTTATTGATTTATTAATAATTTTCTAAACTAGCATCTTGGAGCAAACTGTACTTAAAGAACTGTAGCGCAGAGGTCATTTGCCGCGGTCACGGATCATAAGTAGGCGAATTGAGGGAAAGCCGCGCAATTTCTTAGAAATTTGCCATAATTTCTAAGAAATTGCGCGGCATTCCTGCATCAAAGGGTATCGGACCGATAGAACGTAAGCCCAGCTGGCTTACGTTACGTAGGTAGCTTTATGAATTAATCTTTTGCACAGAGTGATCTCAATGTTGGTTATGTTTTTATTATTTAGTTTGTTTGAAAATTAAAAAAATTCTATTTACGAATTATTTTATTTTATTATAATTTTTATGGGGACTGGCCACTCGCCCTACCCGTGTGTTAAATTAATGTCGCCATTGTAGCGGCACGTTGTATAAACATTGTAGATAACTGTTATTTTTAATAATTTTATTGACCTAAATGTGCTCACCAGTTGGCGCCACTGACGAGTAAGGTCCTGTCAGTACTTTTATTTGATATGTTTTGTTTAAGTACTTTATATAATGTTTATTTTATTACATTTTACTTATTTATTTTTATTATTATTATATTACACTATAATTTTCCTAAAATTGGCAAGCATGAAGCAGACAAATATTATTCTTCCTCCAAGCGCTACCAAATTAGATCCTTTGTTGTTACTTAGAATCTTTATCCATAATTTACTAGGAATGGCATAATCTTTACAAAAAATATAAATAATATAAATTAGTAAAAATTCCCGATAGAAACCCCCGCAAACAGTGAATGTTCAGTGGAAGTTCGGAGAACATTTCCTGATCTTAAAAAAAAAACAGTAAAATAGTACCGTTGTTTAAATCGGGTAGTACCTACATCAGACCCTGCTAATTATAGATCTATTTCAGTGATGGACCTACATAAAGTAAAATCTTTGCACAAACCTACTTACAGAATTAAAATCATTCATCTTATAGAACCAGCGGGGCAATAGCGTAACACACGAACAACTGCAATGTAACACACAAACAACTGCAATGCCTGTCATTTCGAACATTCCACAACATTCTTTGAGTTTTATTTACGAGCAGACGAATTTTTCAAACATAGGTATGAAGCAATGGGTTGGGAATTTCTTTCAAAATCCTTCGGTGCTGGCCATCGGGACTTAGGTACTTTAAAAGATGTATTATTCATTTATATCTTAAAACTCACCATAATATGCTTTTTCTTGGTGATCATTTGGAATTATCTGTTGTATCATAACTCTATCAATCTCAGAATCTGAAAAGTAATAAAAATAGATCATATTGTGATCCCTGTTTCTTCCGTGCGTTGTCATTTGTATAGAGTGCGTTTCATCAAATAGTTCCTATGCCGTAATGTTGGCGCCGCCGCCGCTGTTGTAGGACCAATAAGAATACTATGCCGCTATGCCGCTACGGTGCTACTTAAAAGGTCCGTTTTTTAACGGCAAAGGAACTATTTGATGAATCGCAGTCTAGCTGTAGATTCTCGTTCATCAACGCAATTAAACTTTGACGTACGTAAAATAAAAAATGCTAATATTCAAAAACTGCACCGACAAAAATAGGCCTAGGCTTAAAGTACTCGCTACTAATAATAAGTGCTACTAATAATTATTTTATACTTGTTTGAACTTGCTGAAAACTCGTATCTAGGCATGTAAAATCTACAGAGTAATGTACAATACGACCGATATAACTTGGCAGGTCTGAACATAGGCACTGCGAACTTTCCGCATGTTCTCTCACTCACACTCGCCTCATGTCACCATTTGGTTCCTGAAAAATGTAACTGCGGAGCCCTCTGCGCGGAGTTCGGAACTGCCGAGTTATATCGGCCGTGTGGAAATGAAATTGATGGCTCTTTCTCTTATTGCAAATCTGAAAGGAAAGTTATTTCGTGAGCACATTCACTTCGCCGTGATAACAAACTTATGCGTTTGACGAGACCAGTGAATTAACAAATACTTACTACAGCCATAAATACTTGTGCAAATTGGCGCGATATCGCGGGAGCGACAGGTACCGCGAAGCTTGTCGCGCCAGCAATATCGCACCTGTTTATGGGAGGCCTTAATTGGTTTTAGTTTCGACATGATAATAATGTTTAGCTATTACACAAGCAACGACTGTGTAAGAGACCGAAAATTGCTGAAAACTCATGCAGGATTGGTGTAGATGTATCAATATTATCTTTGCGCCCTGACCCCTGACGCAGTGACGCCTAACGTTGCCACTTGAGTCAGAAGCTTGAATTTGTCTTCCTGATAAAAATCTAAAGGAATTATATAAAGTTGTCTTATTTATGTTTGTACAAATTATTATTTCAACACTCACTGTATGATCTTTCTTGTCCAAAATCTGGGAATATCAGGTCCGCGATGTGTAAACTTGCATCTGAAAAAAAGGTATTTCTTAGTCAGGAGAACTTTATGGATTTATAAATAAAAAGCTCACCTTGTAGACGACAAGTGAATTTGCGAATATTATTGCCACAGTTTCAATTATAATAATTATATTCGTAAATATCTCAACTAATTGGTTAGAACAGATTGGTCCTCCAAGGAATTTATTAAAATTGATGTCACGATACATGTTTAGTTTTGGATACTAATGATAGTCAAATATTGTATGAACAAAGTATGTAAATGTGGATGGGGACTACCAGAACTGTCAGGTAGTACCTAGTTTGGGACAGGTTTCCTAGGTCCTAGCTGTACAAATACTAAACTGCTCGTCATTTTACAAGCTTTATTTATTCCAAGGAACTTACATGAAATAATCAGCAAAGGGACATTTGACTTATCATAATGGTAATATATTATACGATTATACTTAGATCGCGCATGCGCCAGACGATGCGCGGGCGCAATAAAAAACCAGGACCACACGGCGCGGGCGGCCATCGCCGACCTGTATTCTGTATTATACCATATAACCAATACCCTTGTTCGCAGTATCGAGGCTCATTCAAATGGAAATCGTTGGTAATGTTATGTTTACTTCTAAGGTCCTGAGGTATCGTAGCCAACACTGTGAATCAAATAAATATTTGATTATATAAATTATATTAACATCATGGCACTAAATTTATTGATCTTCAAATCAGGTTTTTTAATGTTTCAACATCTCTACAATATAAACCTAGTCTCTTACTAACCTAAATAACTTACTCAAACCGATATTGTTAAAGTGAAATAAATGTATAAACAAATACACTAATGACAAAATCAACAATAATCCATTAAAAAAATCAACCACAATAACATAATTTTTATTCTACATGCCGATCAGAAACCCACAATCTAAACCATCATCTAAGATCAACGTTAACAAATCTTATAGGTAACAGCGAAGTATAAAGAAGGCAGTGACCCTCGGCCAATCAAAACAAAGTCATAACAATACAGTTTACGCATCGCGATGATCTGAGAGATATCGCTGGAACCTGTATCGCGATGTCTAGGAAAATAGTTCCGCGTGGGAACTGCCGGCCACTCGACTTGAATGAGCCGCCCACGACACACTGCTGTATAAGTATCGTACCTACTGGGGTTTATGACAGGTCACACTGGGAACGAAGCGAAACGAAGCTAAGTTTGTTTATATGAACGGAAGTATGAAAACACGCGGAGGAAAGCTAAACGAACTTCGCTTCGATCCCAGGGCCTGCGCTTGAGCCATGATAGTTTTACTGGCAAGTTTAATTCGTGTGATACGAATTGTGATATTTGTACAGTAAACAGCTGTCGATACGGATTAAGGTGGTTGTAATTGGGATGTCGGATTTCATTAGTATGGATTGTGGTGATGAACATTTCAATATAACACTAGGATTCTAACACTAGGGGACTTCTTTTGCGAATTGTCTTCTTAATAAGCAGTTAAAGCGCTACATTATGGGACTGAAAACACTAACTAAACAGACAGTTTGAATTAGTCTGTTTCACCCAAGTACTTCGACATATTATTTTTCCTCGTCCCTATGCAGCATGAATGTTGAAGATATGTCAACATGAGTAACAACAAATAAATTACACAATACATTGAAAATGACATTATTTTATAAGATCCAGCTTACGGCAGCTTATAGCGACGGTAAACAGTCACTAGGCATAACAACTAATACGAATGACATCGCATCGTATCAACAATCCTAACGATTGTGTTGAATCTAAAAATCAACATTAGATCACGAACAAAACGCAATTATTATTGCGTACCTACTAGCCTAAAGTATTATTAAATACATTTTATCATGACGCGATTCCATTGCCAGTAGGCAGTTTCCGTCCATTTGCGGGTGAGGTCAAGACCCCCAGGCCGCTGCCTGTCCTAAGGGTGTAATTTGGCGGCTGGAAGCCCTTGTCATGAATCACTCTGCAGTGTGACGGGTTCTACGGTGCGGGCAAGCGAAGATTAAGTACTTACATTTACCTGCATGACACCTTTACATTTACCTCAAAGACACCAGATACACAGGGTTGATGATAGTGTATAATGTATCCCACCAAAAACATTTTCATGTAAAATGTTGCCAAGACGAGACAAAAAGTTATCAGATCTCATGTAGAGCCAAGCTTCTAACTCTACACGCCCTAACTCTACAGCTTAGTCAAAATATGTGGCTTGGCCGTTTCGCTACCGTCACAGGGTAAAAAATTTATTTACTGTACATTAGTACCTAGTAGTAGTTCCTGTAAGACAATAGTTAATTAATCATTCATCTAATTTATCATGTAGATGCGATCGGCCCGGAAGCTTTGCAATTGAAACTTTCTACGTTAATAAGTCTACTATTGACATCATATCCCGAGAATTTTGTTTATCTGGTATAATCCAAACACAAGTTATGAGGGTTCAAAAAAACGACGAAACGCTTCGAGAAAAGGTAGGTAGTGCCCTCCTTGCGCTTGGCTCGTCTTCGCGGGGGCACTCCCGTGCCCCCAGATTAGGTTTTTTTTTTTTTGCTATATTCAGTTTTAAGCAAAAGCTTTCAAAAAACAATACTCGAAATTAGTGGGGTCTGTGTCTGACGGTAATTTATAAAAACTCAGTATCCATGATGCATGTCACTAACCATTTCTATAAAAAAATTAAGATTCGGCTAAGAATAAATGAATTTCTAGAGTAATAGAATTCGTAGTCTAATATAAAGCTTTGCCACACCACTACATGCCTCAATCAAAACAGGCACTAGATATTATCCTCACGTTAGTGACGATAACTGACGGGTGTGCGAGGCTGCGCAAGCATTCATTCGGGTATGGAGGTGGTCCTTCGACCCCAAACCCTGACCTTCGCTAAACGCGTTGTGGCTGTGGCTGGCCACTCATACGGTCGGCTGCTTTGCGGTTATGTGCAGGCAGTAAAACTGACAGCAATCACATTGTACCTACGCATGTATGAATGTAAGTGCAGTGACAGTGAACCAATGCTGGTGGTCCAATGTCGTGTATGGGACTTACAGTCATTGACAGTTTCGTTGAATGATGTACATATTATTATAAGTTAATTTCGCTTTTCATGCTTGTATGTGTGACCGATTAGATCTTTTAAATTTTGATGCGGTTTTCACAATTACTTAGAGAATTTATTCCGGAAGGATGTGAATTATAAATGATGAATATGTTTCTTAGATGTAGCTGAAAGCTGAAATCTCATATTTTGACATGTCGCGAAGCAATGGCGGGTTTAGACTAAAAAGAGACAGGTCATAGGCGTGTAGTTTCAATCAGGGATCCGCAACCGCGGAGCTTCCGCATCGATTTGGACATCCGCATCCGCAATAATGAATGCGGATCTTTATGCGGATTCGGATGTAGCACAGGTCGCGACAAGAAAGATGAGCGGGGCCGGCGACTGGCGCGTGCCGTATGCGAACGAAACCTTCGCTCCTATTGGTCAATGAGCACTTCTCATTGACCAATAGCACGCAGATATTTATCGACACCACCAGCCAGTGTTCGTAGCGAACAATTGTTCAGTAGCGCGGGTTTAATATAAAATGAACCACTGCGTAACTTTTCTTTCTTTCTAACAGACTTGACTCCGAAAAGGCGGCAATATTACTTTTTATTAATTATAATTCTATTTTTTTTTACTTTACTTACTAAATATGTAATAAAAAAATACTATCATTTTTTTATTACTTACCACCCACACCAATAAAAAAAAACTTTAAAATATCTAATCATGCGCATCCGCATCCGCGGATCTGAGCCTCCAAATATCCGCGTCCGCATCCGCATCCGCGGATGTGAAAAAATCTGCATCCGCAACATCCCTGATTTCAATAACCTCCCACTACACACGATTGTTTTAGAGTTTTATGCTATTGGAACTAGGGCGTGCGATTCATAGATAAACCATTTTCTTGCCCGTGGCCATACAAGACGGCCGTGACTCAGTAATGGTCGCCATGTTTCTTCTCCGTGCCACTTCCCAGCTAATTTTGGCGAAATTCTTCGGAATCTTCCCACAATTATGATAGATTCTGAATATACTTTCCCATGGCCGTCACAGTCGCTAAATATAGGTATAGTGTAATGTGATATCAAAGTGAAGGCTGCTACAGTTATCTACTTACAAATTAATTAATTCATTAATTAATTAAATTATTAATTTCCATTGCAAAACGCCATATTTAAGTCTTTTCACCCATTATGTTCAAAATTATCAGCTTTTAGTACACTTTCAGAAAGTTAATTTAATGTAGGTCTCTCTTCCTATATTATCATCTTAGAACGTTTTAATATGAAAAGAGTTGCCGCGTGTGACGATCTTCCGTCTGGCAGAAGTTAGGCAAAACCTTATACAGCCGTCTATAATTATAATGATAAGTAAAATAAATTAAACTACGGTTTCATAAAAAAAATGTTTTAAGTTCAGCTGTTGCATTAAAATAGTTTTTCTTACCTTAACCGAACTAATACGGTAACTGAATATGACAATACGTTTTAATTATTATAGTAAATGCCATTATGTTACAAGTTTTTATTTGCAAGTTAACAAAAGAAGTACATTATATAATAGTAATGTGACAGTAATAACTGTAGCTGTGAGACAATTAGGTTCTCATGGCGTTGCGATGGGAACTCGCCGATAGACGTTTCCGCTCCGCAGACCAGTCCGGGAACAGACACTGTATCAGGGCTGTACGGCAAGTTAACTCAGTATAAACTATATCTCGAAGAGAATCACTATACTTCCGTACAAAGTACCTACCTACTATGAGAGGAAAAATTAATTCACCGATTTGAATTTCTTAACGGTGAACTTTGGTACAATTCAGGTAGATCCTGGATCTAAATTATAAATAACACATAACATCACGCCTTGTTTCTCCGAAAGGTTGAGCAGAGGTGTGCCTATAGTACACCCACATTTCGCCAGTTATGTTTTTAAGTGCCATGTAACAGGGTGCGAGCCTACTGCCATCAACCGGGAACTAATCCAGACTCCGGGCTACTGAGAAATTCCAGATGGAAAAACCCAATAACACTTAGCCCGACCGGGGAATCGAACCCGAATGCTCAGAGATTTAAAGCCGCCCAAGGGCCTCTGACTTGGCTTCACATGCCGTGGAGAAATATGTCTCTGGCATGCCGGTTTCCTCACGATGTTTTCCTTCACCATTTTTAAAGCAAGTGATACGAGTAATTATACAATACGCACATGAATCCGAAAAGTGACCTATGACTTGACCTTTACTAAATGAATCACAAACACAGTATAAAAGGCTGGAAGATTAATAGAGCTCGAAGGACCAACATTATGTTCTAAGAATATTTTTCTGGTCCTTCCTCCCAGCACATAGCAGCCCTAGGCGCCGTGGACGAGACTTGTCTGACCATTGTCTCACAACCAGATCTGTATCTCTTCACCGACGCTCGCCAACAATCGCTACAGTAACTGTACCGGCAGTTTTTATAACCACTAATTACACTATACTGTTTATTACATTTAACTTAACCATTGAAATCGAGGATACGAGGTTTTTTGCGTCCTATTTCTAATGTTTAGTTTTTTGTTCACCAGTTACAGCAGATTGATTATTGTGAATGTAAAGAGCCTTACAACAATCTAGCTATCGACTTATTAAGACAAGATTTTTTTATGACGCTATTAGTTACATTTAACAATAATAAGATTTTTTTTCCATCGTAAGCCAAACCCATTATGATTTTCCCTAACATTATAAACTGATCTTAAAAAGTCGATAAGAACAGAAATGCCTCTATAACGTTTGCCGTACAAATCTGGGGTTAAACCAACGATTAATCTAGGCATTTAATCTATCTATTATTATGATGTCATTTAAAATAATAAAAGTTTCTGCTCTGTAATTCGGCTTTTACACAAACTACACAAAATCTACACATCTCTAAATTCAGTTTTGGAGCTTTCAGTATCCTTGTTATCTTGCTTGTCACAAATTCTGGGAGCCGTGTTTGCTCTTGGGATCAAAAAATCCATCATTTCTTTAATCAACACACCCACAATTGATAGTGGGCTTATACTTGGCACTGGCAGCAAAGTAAACTATGTGTAGAACAAACGGCACTTGCCTCGCATCGCATTACGTATTCCGGTTGTCCCTGCGCCCGCGCATGGGACATACGTTTGTATTGGCGCTCATTCATTGCATAGGCAACACACAATGGTATGGTACAGAAGGACCATTTTTGGAAATATTGTAAGTGAAGCCTTCATCAATCATTCAAAAATGACAATATCAGAAATGCTTGAAACTTGACAAAAGTTTCTTGAAGATATTTACAGATTATAATTGATTAGAATTGATTTCTTTGTCAAATCAAAGAAGTTTATAATCTGTAAAAATCTTAAGTTAAATAGTTTCAAATCCCATTCAATAAAACGTGAATATCATTCAGTTATTCAGTCGCTAAGTAAATATTATTTAATTCGTACAAGTCGCAGTTGGCACAACAGCTGCAAAAAAAATCTCGGATTTTTTCGTTTCACCCGGCGAAATTCCGGCTCGGCTGTTGGATAGATACAGAAGGTAGAGACCTTCTGTATCTATTGTCGTTAACTGGTATACCACCAAACAATTGCCACCTCGCATGTTAATAAATCGCCTATCGTTCTTATCGTGTTGTCACAAGGGTCAATATTCAGTGTCACAAGTGATTTTTAAGAGTAGCACAATCTTGTCGTCGGCATAGCGGGCCCTCACATTAGCATAGATTAAGTCGCCGGAACGTCAAAAATCCTCTCTCAGTAATGTATGAATGGCACGGCTAGCGTTAGATTCCACGAATGTTTAATACTGTAATTGACAGCCTATTTACAGTGCATTGGCACGATACGAAGTTGGAATGCTCCATAGTAAATGCTGACAATTTCTATGGAGCTGGTCCTTAGTAACAAATAGATTCCCAAGGTAAAGAAATAAACATTAATGTTTTACACCTCTTATTCCAGAATTTTTTCAATCAACAATGAGAACTTTGAAAAGAAACGTTCACAATTTTCACATTTGTAATTATAAAATAATAATAATATGGAAATCTATGGGTCGACACAACCAGTTATTGATCCAGTATTGATTTAAAAAAGTCGCCTATTGCTAATGAATTAAAGAAAGAAGGAACCGGCCAAGTGCGTGTCCACGCACATTGAACGGTTTCGTAGTTGGGTTGAATTTATCCCAAGAAAATACCTGGCATTGTAGTTGAAAATCATGTTCTCCCATGCATTCCAACTGCAAATGTAAGTTTGTACGCACAATATTAAGACGTTTACCATGTTTTTTGCAACATGTTTATTTCATTTTTAAAACATCGTGAGAAAACCGACATGCCTGCAAAATATATAATATTTCTTGACGGCATGTGAAGCCAAGTCAGAGGCCCATGGGTGGCATAAAATCTCTGACACCAGGTTAGACAATAACCACACAAAAAAGAAAGAAGAGCATGTTATTTTAAAATAAAACCATAGACTTCCTATAGGTTTTCCTGTAATTATAGAAGCAATATCTGTCCTTTTTCAACATTTTATGCTCAGTAATGTCGGTGACGGGGGGGGGGGGGGGAGTATGGTCAATTTTCATAAATTTTCTTAATTGCCTCTCAAAACTGACCCACATATTCAACATTCATTTATTTACATTACACGACCGTATTTGGGTCACAGAAATTCTACAAATTAAAACTTACTTAATGACGGAAACACGAGTGATCCAATAAGGGTTCCGCTTTTTCAATCGGACGTACGGAACCCTAATCAAGAAAAGAAAATTGAATATTCTCCACAAATTAAATGCAGTGCAAAAGTGACTCAACTATTTGACTGAAACCTATGAAAGCCATGTTTTGGTTATCTGTAACCCAGATTGGTAATAAGCAGTGATCGGAATAGGTAGAGCTAATCTACCTAAATTTCAAAGAACAGAGACAAAAAAAGTGGAGACTTCCCCCCTTACGACTAAAATATTTTTTAAGGACTAATGTCTGGATTTCGGGAAGTGAAATTAGATGTCAGGAACTAAAATTCAAACCAACACCTCGACTTCAGTTGCAAAACTTCTTTTGCTTATATCCCGAAAATGGTATGTCCTATCGCAAAAATAATGAAAATTTCGACTCCCTTTATAAAACACATAAACCCCTAATACTTTACATGTAGGTAATTTGGTTTTCATATTTTCAAACAAAAATTTAAAAAATCCATATAATAACACAATAAAATCCAGAAATAAAAAGTATCTATGTAAAGTATAATTATAAATATCCTATGTCGTAACCCAAGTCATGGTCTACCCATGTGCCAAATTGCATCTAAATCATTTTAGCCGTTTTAGCGTGAACGTGTACCTAACAAATAAACAAACAAACTTACTTTCGCATTTATAGTATTTGTTAGGATAAATAAGTGTAAAATTGAACAACAACTAGACTCAAATTATTCAGTGGGACCAACGGGAATTAAAAATAAAATTATAAATCATTCCCGTTCGTCCCACTGAGGAAGTCAGTGGGACGAGCGGGAATAAAGGAGATGTTTCAAAATGTATGGAGCCTGGGCCAGGTCCTTGTACACTATACAAAAAAATAGGGAAATTCATTTAAAACAGTTCTTAATTGTCCAATTACTTTAAAATGGCTTGGTTTGCTGGTAAACACAAGAAATTACACTTGAAATTGCAACACATCAAAAACCCGTCATGGCGGTAAGCTGTCATTTTGATTGAAGTTTGTCACATTTGACATGTTTATTTCTGTGGAGGTTGTGACTGAAGTAACACTGTTGTGACAGCTGACAGTTCTGTTTCTATGATCTATGGTTTACTGTCAATGTTTTTAAGCATAGAGTAACTAAATCCGTGAGACGCCATGTTGAAAGTCGATAAAAATTGATCATAAATATCAATTTACTACCACAACAGTAAACATTTAATTGAATTATCTGTATTTTTCCTGAATTCTACGGATTTTTCTCTTTTTTTTGAGATACTGTACATAGACCTGGCCCATTTTGAAACATCTCCTTTATTAAATTTCCGTTCGTCCCACCAGTGGGACGACGCCAGTAAGACGAACAGTAATACACGAAAATAGTTTTTAAATTTAAAGATTTTTTTGGCAGAATAATAGCTTTAAAATTCTCATAGTAAAAAGTAAGGAATTTTAGTGATAGTTTTGTTAGTTCGGTGTAAGAACAAGAGAATCGGCACCAGTGGCATTTGCTCTAGGTAATCAAACTGCTTGGTAAGTTTTCTGAATTTTACATGACTTTTAAGACATTCTAAACATTAAACTATTCTTTTTAATTTCTTTTTATTTATGGAATTTTTTCAAACAGTTGTTTTATATTTTTTGTCGGGGCTTAAATGTTGTACTATAAGTAGAATTCTATTGTTTTACCTTTACCTTGTTACTTATGTAATTATTAATATGTAAATAACATTAGCTTCCGCGCTTACTTACATCGCGCTTATGTTCCGAAACTCGGGACATTAGTCCCGAAAATATATTTTGTCGTAAGGGGTCTCCACTTTGTATCTGTTCTTTTTCGAACTTTAGGTAGATTAGCTCTACCTATTCCGATCACTGGTATGATAACTTTAGGCTCAAATATCAATCGAATTACTGAGCTTCAATGTAGTTTTCTTGACATTGAGTATCTAAGTATAAGCAGCTACTTTATTCTTTAAGTAGTTTTGGCAAAACCGAAACTTTTTGGTTCGCAATACTTTAAAAAAAATCCTAACAATAGACCACAAAAATGTTAAAAACTTTTGGTCTCACGTGTGACCTCGCAGGCCGACTCTTTCCCAAATGGTTTGAGACAAAAAGTCTTTGAATGACAAAGCTATTGCCTACCAAACTGGTCTGCAAGGTGACCCGTTCAAGGACAACACGGAATACTTTAATCAATAACGTTACTGGTTGTTCGTTACGTACGAAAATCACACATTTACTCAACAGAAGATTTAAGGAAAGTGGTACATAAAACTATATACTGATTCCGATATGCTATTTACAGAATAAACAATTTCATTTCATTTCCTATAACCACTAACACCCGGTTTCTGATTAGAAAAATTGAAGTTGAGACCTTGTCAAACTCTAATTTAGCTAAGGTGAAAGCTGCCAAATTCAAAATTTCTTTGCAAAAAACGTAAGACATTTTGAATATCGTGGTCTACAAAAGAAGAGTTTGACAACTTTAAATTCTCATATCCGGAATATCTCTTATCAAATTATAATTATTTATTCCACATCTTTTAACTTAAAGAACTCATTACCAAAAACTACTACAGACACGTGAGATGTTCAAAGTGAAGGCGGCTCATGTGACTGTATGTGGCTTTGTAATGCTAATGAGTAGTCCTGGCTCCATTGTGGCTGCTCCAGTGACACAGTGCCGCACGAGAGTGACGTGCCGGTATCTGTAGCACTTCATTATGAATAACAGTAGTTACATACTACGAAAAAACATCTAGTTCTAACTACGAAATTTTTGTGATTTTGTTATGAATACACTTGAAACGTGTGTTATTTGCACGCAGTAGTTGAACAGCAATTAGATCGATTTCAGACGCAAAATTATTAATGGAATCTATTAGAAACGGTTAACGAATAATACATCGATCCACTAAGGGAATAAGTTGCCAAATGTCGTAAAAAAAATCAATTACGATTTGTCAATAACTAACACAGTTATGTACCTAAAAACACGTGTTTTGCACTTAACTGATGTAGAGTTCAAAGCACACTCTCAATCGCGCGTTGAACTCAGCGCGGTAAGGAGAGCCGAAACCTATGTAGAGCTTTTGTTCGCGGATTTCAAAAATTAGCGTCGACATCAAATCGTCTCAAATTATACAGGTAAGGTACTAAAGACAGGTTTATGTTAATTTATGCTAATATTATGATAGGACGCGAAATTATTTCGATGAGTCGTTTGAAAATAATATACGTTACTATATTGTTTAAAATTGAATGAGTAGGACCTAACTAGAAAAAATTGAAACGTAATTCGATTAATAAATATACACATAGTACGATTACGATAAGCCATAAACTTAATTTTAGCTTCCTATCAAAAACCGCTGCGCAAACACATAAACTTTACCTATCCAAAAGACGTTAACCAAAACAAACGAGTCAAACTTGGAACCATTCATCAACTATCAATTATCTGAATCAACTGTGACCATATCAGAACCAAATCTGTTCAGAAGAGGCAATAAAACGTATCCTGGGCGGTAAATCGTTCGCATATATCACTGGGGTCGTCGACCGGTAGATTTGCATGGCGGTACAAAGGACCTGCGCGCGCGCAGACGAGGAGCGCGGCGGCGGCGAGCGCGAGGAACGTGGGAGTCATGCTGGCGGGCGACAGCGGCGACGCACAGCACTGCACTGGCGAAGACGCCGCGACCGAGCACCGTCGCGCGCCGGCGTTCGCATACCACGAAATTATCTTAAGAATGTGTAGAGGTGACACCTCTCGTGAAGAATGAAGCCAAGGGTTCCACAGGAACTTATAAAATATAGAATCATGTATTTATTTATTTCTAAAATCAATTTTTGAATTATTGAACTCAAAACTAGTGCAAATGATTTCGTTTCCTCCTGTAGACTCCAGAGAGAAAGAGAGACCATACTAGGCGAACAGAATGATGGAGGTCAATGAGGATGCGTTGCTGATGATTTTAAGCAAGGCAGACCAATGACATATTAACAAGGATAGTAACAATTATAGGTAATCACGAGTCTTCAATGCTGTGTAAACACTTGTGCTTGGCATGCACAATATTCTTATTAAAAGGTGAACAATTATCAGTGAGTAGACCATTGTTAATACCACAAACAAACAATCTCAGAAACAATAGAATAGAATACTCTTTATTATGTACACTGTACAACTGTGTGTAATAAAGTGTATTCTATTCAGTAATTTTCTTATCGCTAAAAGCGATCTTTTACAAACAACAATAGCAAAATAACAGACATAAATCTTTATTCATAAAATTATCTGAGTTTCCTCCAAAATCTGTCTCTTTTTTAGCCATACCACGAATAAAGCAACGCTGCTTGTCGAAAGATTTTGGTAGACCTCATTTTCATTCAGCATGTCCGATGTACGCGTCTTTGACTGATCTTGGTAACTCCATGTCTTGCAGAAGACGAGACTAGATAAAAAAGTCTTTCAGTAACTGCTTGTGATGAAAGAGGTTTGAATTTACATTAGCACATCTCTAGATGTTTGTAAGTCTACAGGGCGCCCAAATCACCGCCCGCCGCAGGGTGCGCGTGAGTAACGACGCGTCCTAGTGGTTCTCGCTATTTATTGTCCTTTACCAGGTCGATATTTGGAGGTCAGGTTTAGAGCTTAACTCATCGTGGGTGAAATTAGATATGATGGCTAAGGTCAATGTTTCACTTTTGTAGAATGATGACTGCGTTTTAATCCCCTTATTCATCAATTGACGTGATCTATATAATCAATATCCCAAACCATAATCAGCACTGTGCCTAACTCAATTCTTCCATGAGAGAAGACTCGCCAAAATTTTCTGTCCTGAGTTCTCTAGAATTCGTTCCCTGGAAATTAGCTGAACGAATTGAACGAAACCGAATAATCTAAGATAAAAGAAAACGATGAGCATACATTTTGTATGACCACTGACCAGGTTAATGTTAAAGATCCAGCAACCGGAAACTGTTAGGAATATGTCTGCCCAAAATGCCCGAGAAGAGCAACTGCGGCACCCTGTCTCGCCATGCGTCCCTCATCAGATGTCAACGACCCAGGCAGTCGGGTGTCCTCGGCGACCGGTAGCCCGCAGCTGGTTGCAGCTCTGACAGACAAGCCACCGTACTTTTCCGCCTTTTTGCCACACTTGGCCATGTTAGCTTGCGTATTTGCACAGACCACTTACAGTGGGAACTTGGTTCAATACCATCACACGATCGCGTAATATGTTACAGTTGCTTTACTTACAAGAGACTGGACCTGGACTAAAATGCGTTTGGCAAATAACTTCGTTCACGGTTTTGACAAGTGTCTTAATTGTTGTAAATTATAACTTTGTGTTTATTACCGACTCTGCTGGTTTGGTCGCCACTTCGCGAGATACTACCGGTTATCACTGCCAGGTTAATTACTTAAAACAGTTGTTACGCGGAAGTTTGTAATCTGACAACTGTCCTTGGAGTAGTTCCTTGTTAGATTCGGAATCAAATTTCATGAAGGATGATACACATCGAAAACTAGATGAATAAGAAGGTATGCCCCCTAACATACTATCACAATAATAGCAGCATCATGTGATAGCTATCAGCAGGTGGTGGCTATGATGCCGACTTGAGGTTAACTTGAGGTTAACACCAAGGACACTACTACTATTTTATAATATGACGTCTAAAAGTGATTATAATATCCTATTTACAGAATACACAATTTCATTTCATTTCAGTTAACACCCAGTCTTTATTTCACAGTATTACCATAAACATTATGTAAACAGAATAACTGTTCCTATACTTCTTACTTTCTTAGTCAAACTGTAAGATTTTCTGCAAAAACGTTATTTCTGCCTCGTTCCAACTTCAGAATATTATCGTGATGAGTGATGATGCAGCACTTTCTAATTTCCTGTTAAAAACACTGTTATTTTAACATTGACACTCATGGTTTACTCGAGTCTGACATAACGACTAATTGAATTAGACTACAAAACCCTATGTCAAAAATGTAAGGCGACTTAATTATGTGAAACCCAATTAGTGTGGTCTGTAATAAGGTGTCAATGATATCACTCGCGTTCATTTTTCGTGTCAGCCCAACTTCACGATGGAAGTCTAGTCGGCAAATCAACCTGGAATTTCTGTTCAACGTTTTGAAGGTCTGTGTCCAACAATCACGTTTGTAAAAATAACATTTAGAATAGGGACAGTACCTCAAACTAACTACCAAAGATTCTTTTATTTTCAAACAGAGTACTCCATGAGTCATTGTTTATGAAAAGGGATTGGATATCCGAGTAGTTCGCTAGATTATCTCATTCCTCGTACAATTACTATTATGAGCTAGTTAGCACAGGTGACGCAACGCCAATTGATCTATTCATTTGAAGTTTTCTTTATTCTCCTTTTAACTTTGAAATAAAAAGTTTTATCTACACCCATGCTATAAATCCTCTATAAAAGTTTCTGAAACAGTTAGCTTATTGCCAACATTAAAACACTGGTTGTTTTAATGTTGTCATAGTAACCATAATATCAGCCAAACGGGTGTTATAATGTTGTACTAAATTTCATAATGCATGATGCATTTCAAAAAAAGAACATTGTCATGCAGTCGCATTTCACTAACAAGGCAGGGTAATTAAAAAAAAAAAAACATCTATGTTATTCGAATTCGTAAAATTTTAATTCACGTGCGTCGTATCCCTCCATAATTGTTGATATTAGTATTGCAAAGTAGGTACCTTTTATAGAGGATTCATATCATGGGTGTAGATAAACCACATTCGTGTTTTAATACCCCTTATTATATAACAGTTGCATAAATAACTATTAACGAGTCTTACAGTACTTGCATAATATGGGTAACATCTGACATCTCACCTTGGTCAACATAAAAAAAAATGATTCAGGTAGATACGGTAGATATTATTAGAAACGATTTTCCGTAACGAAGAATAATTGTTTTTAATATAGAGGTAATTAATGTAGTTTTTATCAAAATTAATAAATAATTATGAACTTATTTAAATAATAATGAATACCTTTTTTATAAAGTAATTGTTTGTCACGACAACCATCGTAGCGAAGTGCTTTTGTTTGTGGTGTCAAGTGGCAATATTTTATCTTGGTGAACGTTTAAGCGTTCGTTTATACTTAGCTACTCCCATACACTTGCAACATAATTCTCAACATTTATACAACTGTATGTTGCAAATAATTACAGAGCGTTGAGTGAGTCAGGTTGTCACCACGAAATTCTATGACGTGTTTCAATTCGCTATTTGGGTATGTATTTTAAATGGTTTTGAGTTATATTATTGTTCTATCTTGATTTTAGTTTAGATTTTAGTAGTTGATTTTATAATGTAAAATATGCAGAATTTCGATAGTTTTGTTCTTGAATGAAAAAAATGTGTGAAAATGTTTTAGTGTAATATACTCGTTTTATTGTAAACTAAATTCTTATAAGTCTTATTAGAACCAATTATTATTGAAACTAGACACAGTGGGACATCGTTTTTTTACTTATCACGATCACAACAGTATGTTGTTAACATGCAACATTATTATTAGGACTTCAGCAGTTTGTCATAGTGGTATCGCCAGCTGAAAATGTTCTACATAAAATAATTAAATAACAATCATTATTAATGAGTAAGTTAACCCTAATCGAATATTACACGACCAGCAGTTTCTTTCTCCAAGATACCTACTGTTTCCATTTGTCTCATCCGATCAAGTTCGCAGCTTCTCGAAACGGATCGGAGCGGCACGATGAGTATAATTAAGTATGTGTCGGTAATTAGCTTATTTCCAGGGAGGCTGTGGTACGTGAGTGCGCGCGGCTCGCTCTCGCCACAAAAACCGAGCGCTCCCAGGCAACGCGGTGCCCTGTGTCCAGCAATGTAACACAACACTTACATCCTTACATTGTAATGTAATCATATGAAAGCTCCTTGTATGTTGTATTGTAAAAGTCTTAACAGTGAAAAATCATCAAGCGGAAATACTGATCCGTGTTCAGGTACGTGGGGGATTAAGACAAATGTGACTCAAAAAAATAGACTACTCAAAGTCAGTACGTTCATGCATTACAAAATCTGCTCTGCCCTGCGCTGCGTGGACCTGCGTCACCTGCGTCACCTGCGTCTCAGCATACGCTTAGGCTAAATGTGTGGAGCAAGGTTTTGTTTTTCGCGATTTGGATCGGCAGACATCCGTGAAAGACATTTCCACGAATGAACTTTTCAAAGCTTTTCGCGCACAAATGTCCAATCGTGCAAAAATTCATTCGCGCAAATGTCTTTCGCCCAAGTGTGCTGCTACCGCACAATTTCAGTGTTGGTCCTGTTGGTACAAGTTATTCATAATGATGAGAACGATAACCCCTATTCAGACTGAACCGATTTCAGTCTTTTTTTAAATAGGTTTTTAATCCCAAAAATAATACAATTACACATTCGTAAGTACGTAAGTCATTCAGTGTGTATGGGGTGTTGGGTGGTGTGCATTAATTCCGGGACATATTCTATAGAATCAGGTATCTACTACGGTATAGGTATGTCTATGTACTAGATACTGTCCAATAACGAGGGTGAAACTACCAACTGATAACGCATAGTTAACCGCGGTGTAATCAATTGCAGTTACTGTTTGATGCGGGTGCGGCCCGCCGAGTGCGGCCCGCATCAAACAGTAACTGCAGTCGATTGTAATCACAGTAGTCACAGACCGAGTTCCACCAATGGTAGGAACCAGTTCATAGGCAATATGGGTTCGGAAACGTATCTCAGCTCATTTTATATGGAAGAGGCGGATCTCGAAAGAATATAATCACTACATCATTATGGCGAGATAAAAGTGAGGTAGAAGGTTGACATAACAAATTTAAAAAGTTTGATCGGTAGTAAGTTGCAAGATTGGCAGGCTACGTTTGCAGACAGACAGATCGACTCCGGCTGAGACAGTGTCGTCACGTCGATGCAACTTTGTCATTGCAATGTGGCCGGCCGCTACTGCGCAGTCTCGCTTGTGGTTGCGTTGTGTGTGGCTGCGACGTGGCCTTGATGTGGTCGGTATCACCCACGCCGTTGATTTCGACGGCCAAATGTGATTCGTGTGAATACACTATTCATTTTCATACAAATTAGCTCACGTCCACGTGTTTTCGTTGTGGTGCGGGGGTTGGCAGATGTAATGGTAAAAGTGATGGTAAAAGGGGTTAAACTGGTAGGGGTTGGGTCCCCAATTATAACGCTACCACTCTTATTAAAAGTTAATGCGTATTTTTCGAGAAATTTATAGAAATTGTTTCTAACCTCAAATCAGATAAAAAGCTAAAACGAATCGTTAAAATCGAATATAAGTGACCGTGACGCTAACGTTTGACAGTACTCAATCATTGAATGTACAAAAGGCAATGTTACTACTACTGTTATTAGGAGAACTTGGATGCAAGAGCGAGCGAAGGGAGCTCGGGACTTGGGGCACCCCGACCTCGGATAGGTTAGGTTCGAAGGGGATGGCGCCATCCCCTTCGTGTTTATTTTTTTTTAACCATTCAGGCTCCGTTGAATAAGCTGTATTATTGAATGGAAACTTTAGACCCGCCATGTGATCTTCCCCAACCATAATACGTACTCCCACTATCCCACAATTTCGAAAGAGCGTTTTTTTTTTTTTATGTTTCTCACAATTTGGCGTTTAAAATATACACTAAGGCCAGGGGAGAGCGGGTACCCCCCCCCACCCAACTTGTTTTCCATACTTATATTTTAAATGACATGCCGCATTAAAGCGTTGCGTCGGCGCACGCGTCTTTTCAACGGATCGCCGGACGAGAGCCGAAGAGCTCTGCCCCATTAGTGCGTTGCGTTGCGTCGTCGCAGCGTGAACGCTGCGTCGTTTTCCATATATTTTAAATGACGTGCCACATTAGCGCAAAGCACTAATGGGGCATCGCCCTAAGAAGATCTGATCGATGTCTAGTGCGGCTATACATCCCTCTTCATCAACTTTTTCAGTTTCACTAAAAATAGAAGTCGCCCACCGCGCGCAAGCAGTACATGAATCCCTGTCATCCTCACACCCGGTGCGTCAAATTAAAACGTTTTTTTTTTGTTGTTTTAATTAAAAGCGCGTTGCGTGTAAAGCTTGCCATTCACGGGCACTCAACTCCGGGCCTTTCGTATGTGCGAAATCTCACGTGGATTGGGTGGAGTAGTAAAAAATATTATAAATCCAAACATTCCATAATGCCGCGCGCGCTCCTCTGTGGCCGATACAATTTATTGGCAGTACACAGCCGACGTACAAGACCGAGAAGACAAGACCGAGAAATGGAGAACACCCATTTGGAGTGGAGTGTTCGTGTGGTTTTTCGATTGTTGAGCTCCGTTAGGCCGCTATCCACGCTACGCGGTGCGGTGGAAATGCAGTGCTCGTGTAAAAGGAGCTTAAGAGTGGCCACACACGGCGCCGCCGCAACACCGCCCGCCCGTTAGTTCCCGCGACTCGGCCGCGATCGGCTACATTCTAACCACCAATTAAGATCACCTAAACGGCAAAAAGCGCGTTGAAATATTTAACTCACTTAGTAATCTTATACTTAGTACCTATTAAATTAAGTGTCGCGTGTCTTTGTGGATGATTTCAAGAACTCTACAAGTTATTCGTACCGCGTCATTATTTACTCGCTGCTTTATATGGATTAAATTGGTTTTTGCTAAATTCTTTGATAATCTAATGGAATCTGTCGGTTCTGTACAGTTTCTTCTTTGTACTAATTCAGTTCTCATGGTTTTCCAAGCTTTTAAGTACGTAGTTCGTTTATGATTCCGTGGAAAATCAGAAAAACCTTTGGTAACTTCCGTCCTATATCTTTCTTATGTTTTGCTATTGTTTCCTTATGGTGGAATAAATAAATAAAACTCATGGTGGAAAAAGAGTTGCCACTACCTAACGAAGGGTTAAATACAGCCTTTCTGTCAAATACAAACATAGTGAATTTGGTGTGAAACGTATTCAATAGGTAGGTACCTACAGTAATAGTTTAAGGAATTTTTGGGCCCACCCCGTTTCTGTCGTGCGGCCAGGCGTGCTTGCAGAGGCAAGAACAGACTGTTCCAAGCCAATTTTGGTTAAAAGATAGCACCAGTGGGTCTCCTAGCCGGATTCAGTTCACTTTGTTTTTTTTTTAGCATGAAATCAAAACAATTTCTACTTCAGAATATAGTTTCCTTAGATCAGACTAGTCCAACGCGCAAATCGTTAAATAGTTTGGGAGTTAACCATTTACCATGGATAGGTACCCCGTACCCTAAATGTGAACACAAATAGCACATTAGTGAATTTTGCAACCTATCTTATAGCTTTAAGTTGTAAATGAGTAGTATAACAGTATTTGATAAAACTTATAGCTTTAAACACTACTCATATTTGTATATGAGTACCTCCCATAGATATCCTGTTACCTCCTATCACTCGTAGTTGCATAAGAGTGTATTTTGTTTATACTTTATTTCTTATGGTTGCATAGAGTCCATTTTGTTACTTAAAGTTGAAAACGGGTTTTAATTGTTACCAATTTAGAAGCAACAGTGGTATATGAGGCCTTTAAATCTCTTGTAAGCAACTGTTCCATTTAAGCTGTAACGTACCCTTATTTGGCACTTCTATTTCCAAACGTGTAGTATAACAGAGTAGTATATCACCTGTAGTGGCTAAAGGGATCATTTTGCAACCTTTTTGGAACCTAACGTGATTGCATCTTTCAGGCCTATTGTACTCTAATATGCCACTCCAACGCGTAAATAAATTTCAATAGTGGGTTCTTGAAAACCAACAGCAGCTTTTTCCACTTATTTGAAACCACTAACGATGTCATTTTTTTTATTCAAATTAGGAATCAGCATTTTTTAAACGTCAACATTACAGTACAGTCCCACAAAACGCCCGCCCTTCACCACTTCGCAGTGCCTAGACAATCAATTTCTCTGATTGTACCTCATTAGCTTGTTTTTTCACCAGTTTTTATGTCGAACTTGTTTTCTAAACAGCTGTTAACCAAAACAAAACACAGCAACCAGCGAACGGTCTGCAATGCGATGTAACAGTTTCCAAAATACATAATTGCGACCTATATTATTACTTAAGTCAGATCATCCTGCGCGTCACTCTGTTGATAGAATTTTTTGTTTCTGTTGTTATAAAGTTCATAGTTTAAACTACTTTATCAAAAAGGATTCTGTGAAATGGAAAAAAATTAAGCATGTGGTAGTTATCATCAGCAGGTTGTACGTACTTTAAGTCTACACTGGGAGATCTACAATAGACCAAATTATTACTGCTGGTAGTAGCATCCACTGGTCAGCCACTAGCAACATACAAATAAGTGATTTTTAGACCTTACAGTTCCAAATAGGGAACAAATAAATGAAAATAAAAACTATGAGATGCCATAAACATCGCTATGTTTAGAAAATGGTTGTCCTTGAAAATATTTTGTTTTGAAAGTGTTTTATCACACTGACGCATAATCACTGAGTTTTGTTAATTGTAACTGATGTACTTTGACATTATATTTAGTCTAAAACCATTACGTTAGGTTTTTAACAGTTTTATTTTTTTATACTATTAATTCGCCAATTGACTTAGCACACTTTATTTAATTGTTCTTGATCAAATCGAAGGCGCTTCGAAATTTACAAAGAAACCATACTATACTTTCACAGTAACAAAACATTCGCAAGGATTTTATGCTGTAAATCAATGCCTGCATTATATCAGTACACGTGAAGTTTTAATACTCAGCAAATAGATGTAATCCAAAATGAAAATTAAATAATAAATAAATAAATGAAATGGCTGTTCACAGCCTAAAAAGTCTAAAAAGAACTTTGTGTTTCATTTGTCACTCAATGAATGAATTGAAACGTCATATCATTCAATCAACCGGTCACTGTGTACAACTTACACCTATAGTTCTAATTGCCACTTAAGGTGATCGTGAGAACTCCTATGGATTTCATTTGGAACCAAAATTAAGCTGCAATTTTTCTCCAATTGGTTCTATATTGGGGGCATATGGGTTCTCGCCACCCATATAGAACTTATTCATGCCTATATAATTCACCCAAGGTTACAAAAAGATATGATATGGAGCTGTTTTACCACCCGTTGTGTTACTTGGGAAGTAAACTACCTATTACAGGTAATTGCTCTTCAAGACATTCTACGTTGACAAGGTCATAAGTGGCATAACATAACGTGTATAATGTGCGTAACGGATCTGGCAGTGCGTCTCGAATATCGCTCGCTGCCAATTAACGCGATAATTAACGGGCTAATTAATGAGCACTTACCGTGTTCCACTTACATTAACTGCTAACACCATGCACTATGGCACCGAACCACTCTACATATTTTTCATTTTCTTGAACCGCTCTGTATCTTGTTAATTTTCTCGTGGTTAGTTTCCCAATCGTTATTTTATAAAATGATAAATGTCATGTAAGAGTTACTTTGCGGAAATATATGACAATAAAATGTTTGTTTGCTGTCGGAATTTAAACTAAATATTAAAATTACAATTACCTACTTACCTACATTTTAAATACATTTCAAATAACGTCTAAAGTGTGTTTTATAATCTCGTAGACTAATTTGACATTTCAAGTGATTGTTGTTTGTTTTTTCAATTTGGAGTTTGACTTATGCACCCGTCAAATTGTATCTACGAGATTAAAAAACAAACTTTAATTAATAAAATAATTACTTACACAAACATGATCGTCACTTAATTGTTAGGTGTTTTATTTTGTTAGTTTTATGCTTCATAACTCGAAGTGATTTCTTTACAGCCAGTATTTTTGGCCTTTTTATGAGAATAAACGAAAAAAGGAAATCAATGGGGGGAAGGCAACTACCAAATGGCGCTGTTGTAGCTAGTTCCCAGAACAAGCCAAAAATACAAGGCGTGAGGTGGTTCTATTTCATTTTTGCGAAAATGACGTTTCGTTTTGTTCCTAAATACTTTCTCCGAAATTGGTGTAAGTACATCATTTCCCGAAAGACCCTAAAATTAAAAGATTTTTCCTCAAAGCTATACGTAGAGTTTATTTTTAATTACACAGAGTTTCGTTTTTTTTTTTGAAGAAAGTGATTACGTGGAAGTATTTAAAGTTTTTTTTTAAATTCTGACACTTTCCATGTCAAATTCTTGATTTAAATTATTGAAAACAACGAAGTGACATAAAACTAAACTCATGAATGAACACAAAATCGCATGAATGAACGAAATGTCAAAATGTCAATTTTATTATAGACATATAATTATGTAGGGACCTAGCTATGATCAAGCCATCTGCAATAAAATTAGCTTTGCGTGACCTTCCCCATTTAAGACTTCTTTTTACTTCAAGTAGCGCCATCTGTATATTGTCACGAACGACGCTATAATGCAACCTCAACCTTCTTCATAACGCTGCACAGAAAAAGAGAAAGGTGGAGCCACATACATAAATGATTCAGATAAAAAAAAATTGCGCGATAAACATCAATAAAAATAGAATCACGATGTTATATACTACTGTAGTACTTATAGAAAAATGTTTCCCCTACTTAGGAATTCTTCTCGACACAACGTTGAACGTACTAGGTTCACAAAAATAATTCAGACGAACCTGGCCAAACGAATTTTGCGCCATACAAGCATTTGTTTCGTGCAAGCATCGAACCCCTTACACGTAACGTAGTGCAACAGCCATTTGCTGTGGCGTTCCATCAGGATGATTGGCCGGCAGATATCCTGCCAGGTCTTGTGATGATTTCAGTCAGAATTATTAAAATAACAAAGTTATCTCTTTGATGTTTCTGATAAAAGCATTTAAGTAGGTATAGTATGCTACAAAACTCAACCCATGTCGATTCCTCTGCATAAATAGATCTTCCAGAACGTTCTCCAGCACTCAGAGGCACGTGCTAATCATGAGTATATCAAACGCCATACTTTCTAGTCGTGACGCGCTTTGAATGATTTCTATTCGTCCAGCGCCTCCTGCATGGCGTAATATCATGATATCGCAACACTTGGCCCGGAACGGCACACGCACGGACCGCAGACGTGAACGTTACCGTTTTGGGATGAGCTGATGAAGTCGTTACTAAGACATCATCATCAGTGTATAGCTCATTCCACTGCTGAACATAAGCCTCTACAATCGAACGCCATTCAAAATCTTGACTACCTACTCTTATCCAACTGTTGCGCCACCAAGATCTGCTGAAGCTATCCCTTAAACTCTGCCGCGACTAAACGTGAAAAGGGTGTAGCTTGTTATGCTGAAACTACACAGAGTAGCTACCCATGTACATAGCGCAAAGTGAGGCTACGAAATTTATAGTTATGGTTATGATTTTATGAAAGTTAAGGTCGATTTTGACATTGTTACAATGCGATGTAACAATAATGTGAGAACATAAGATGACACAGAGCATTGTTGCGATTGTTGCGTTGCTTTGTTTGCATTTTTTTTAATCGAAAAAAAACAATGTTGGAATGCACTAAGAGGAGTAGCATCTTCCTATGTACATAATATCTCTTCTATAACAAAACTAGTGACCCGCCCCTGCTTTGTACGGCTTTTACAACTTGAGAAAACATCTAGCTTTCTATTTTATATGTAATTTTAATATTAGGTCTTTACCTATGAAATTGCCGTTCTGCAGTACTGGCCTTTTCAAATCAAAATAATTTTTGTTTGGCTAAGAATTCTAATTTCAAATTTATTTTATTTTAAAAACATGGATTTTTTTTTCCAAAAGTAGTCATTTCTTTATTGATTAGTGTTACATTTTCATCGCATTTCAATCTTTTTCGTCATCATGGATACGTTAAAAATTCGAGTAATTATGGAATATGAGTACCGTCGTGGCAGCAACGCGGCACAAGCGGCACGCAACATCAACGACGTTTACGGAGCTAACACTACAAACCAACGCACCACCTGTTATTGGTTTGCTCGCTTCCGTTCTGGAAATTTCGACCTGAAAAATGAACCTCGCGGGTCGTCCGAAGACTTTGGTCGACAATGACGAATTAAAGGCGATTGTGGAAGCTGATGATACACAATCTACGGCTGAATTAGCAGCAGCTTTCGACATTAGCGTCAAAACAATATTGGTCCATTTGCGTCAAATTGGCAAGGTAAAAAAGCTTGACAAATGGGTGCCCCACGAACTCAATGATCGCCAGCGCGAAGTACGCGTCGAGACGTGCCTTGCACTGCTCAACAGACACACAAATGAAGGAATTTTGAACCGCATTGTTACCTGCGATGAAAAATGGATTCTGTTTGATAACCGCAAGCGCTCAGCAAGTTGGTTGGATCCTGGTTCAGCACCTAAACAATGCCCTAAACGAAAACTTACCCCTAGAAAAGTGATGGTCACTGTTTGGTGGTCTAGCGCCGGTGTGATTCATCACAGCTTCTTACCAAACGGGGTGAGCATTACTGCAGATGTGTACTGTGAAGAACTGAACACAATGATGGAGAAGCTGGCGCATCTCCAACCAGCATTGGTCAATCGCTCGTCTCCGCTGCTCCTGCACGACAACGCGCGACCTCATACTGCACAGCAGACGGTCTCCAAGTTGCAAGAACTGGGGTTGGAAGCTCTCCGTCATCCGCCCTACTCACCAGACCTTGCGCCTACAGACTACTACTTTTTCCAGAATTTGGATAACTTCTTGGCGGGAAAAAAATTCAATACCCGAGAGGCAGTACAAAATGCCTTTGAAGAATTTGTTGCCTCCCGTCCAGCTGATTTCTTTAAGAAGGGCATCAATAAACTGCCACTGCGATGGCAAAGATGGATTGATTGCATGAGTGATTACTTCGATTAATACAAATAAAAAATTCATGAAAAAAATTCGTTTAAATTTTTCATACAAAACGGCAATTTCATAGGTAAAGACCTATTATTAATGTAATAAATACACGTAAACCTTCCGGAATAAATTCTGATTTATTCCGGAAAGTTTTAGAGTCTAAATGATTGTGAAAACCACATAAAATCCGTTTTGCCAAATGATACAGACACGAAAACGGACTTTAATTTATAATAGTAAATGTACATTTGCAAAGCGTGGTGATTATACGAAAATTATGTTTATACAGCCATCAACTACTATACTAACTCGTAGCTCAGCCATGTTTAACAACATAAAGTAAGGATTAGTATGTAAACAAACCATATACTTTTACATTAAAGACAGAGGTCTACCTGCCCCTCACGCGATAACGGCGACGATTAAGTAATTAAGTCGCATTAATTACCGAAATTTAGATAAACAACAGTCCGGTGACTATGAGTCCATTTAATTATGTTTTTAGAAGGCGTTGCTATGATCAATTATATTCATTTATTACCGAGTTTAGTTGCATCAAAAAGGAGGAGGTTCTCAAGTCGAAACGTATATATTTTATTTTGTTGTCATAAAACTCGAAGAAAGTCATTATAAAAGCACAATAAAATATTTTGATTAAGTTGTAGTTACTTATAATTTTATGTAGGATAAAAGGCTCGGGCCAGACTTCTCTGAATCTGTAAATAAAAAATTATGTAACGTATAAACAGAATCGAATTTCGAAATATTTTTCTCTTCTCGTCTAATGGACATAGGTTTCCACTAGAGAATAAATAAAATCTAAATATATTATAGCAAATAAAAATGTTTAAGAAGCCAAAGTCATAAAACTTGGGTCAAAAACCTCATTGGTGTGTTTGTGATTCCCATAATTGGTGGAAACCAGAATAACCACATGACAGATACGACATTAATAAATTATTACCTACAGTATGTCTTCGTGATCAGAACATAGGTACCTAAGTAAATTTAACATTTGCACAGCAATATACAGGGTTACAGGGAAAGTCGTACTGAATATTAAAGGATGTTATGATTCAGGTCATTTCTGATGAATTTGATTCTGAAATAAAATTTCCGAAACTGAACCGTTATGGAGATATTAAATTTTAAAGATTATTTTTTTAAATCCTATATTTTTTGGCTTTTAGTTGTTTTCTTTGGAATTCGTTCGAACTAGATACATCAAAAATCCGACTCCAGGAGCTCTACTCCTAGAGTCGGATTTTTGATGTATCTAGTTAGAAGACATGTCCATTAATAAAAATGATCAATAGAAACTGAACCTACTACTAACAGCTTAAAAACTGCTCGACAACGGTTAGCATTAATGAATTTTCTAATAGAGTGTTCTTAACTTCGACGGGCATTTAAAAAAAAAAAATGTATGGAACTTATTCTGCAAATAATTTTATATAGATCTACGTCTCTTTAGCTATTCAAAAAAGTATTTGCTAAAATATAAAATAACATTTGCTATTAAATAGGCAAAACATTGCCCAAATAACAGTTAAGGTAGCAGAGGGTACATTTTTAGTTTGAGGTAAAAAGTAGTATGTTCAGTTTCTGTTGATCATTTTTATTAATGGACAATTGGACATGTTTTCTAACTAGATACATAAAAAAAACCGACTCTAGGAGCTCTAATCCCAAAGAAAACGACTAAAAGCATAAAAATAAAGGATTTAAAAAAAAAACTCTTTAAACAGTGCCAACGGCTTAGAGGGTGTGTCCTTTATTATAATAATTAATGCAAAGTTTGAGTCTTCAAAGTCGCACTAGCGTGATGTCGAGGTTCAGTTATTCGCACTAGCGTACATTCGAACTATGGTTATTCGCAGTACAGTTTTGTCGAACAAGCGTTATACGCACATGCGTTTGTCGCTCTCACGTAGTACACTCAAAATTAATATCTCCAGAACGGTTCAGTTTCGGACATTTTATTTCAGAATCAAATTCATCAAAAATGACCTGAATAATAACATCCTTTTATATTCAGTACGACTTTCCCTGTAACCCTGTATAAATGGTAAGTTCATCGAGTTATTAAACAACTTTCAAAGCATTATAAATATTTCAATCACTAGTTTTTTTGGGGTCTTTTGATTTTAAACACATAAAATTAAAAGAAGTAATTAAGCTCGGCGTTTTATAACATCACAGAGCTATGAATGCTTATCTTTATTTTGCAAGAGCGGTACGTATTAAAAAACATGTTGAGTATAAGTAATATTATTCAATAGCCATCGACACCCTACGAAGATATGATTATATTAAGAGTTAGTATCTCGAGTCCCTAGATTGTACACTTGTTACCAGGATAAAATCATTTTCAGTATTTAAAAGTACTTAAATGTTTTATATCGATTTATCTAAAAATCAATTAAAATATAACGTATCGATATTTAAAAAAATATCAATATCGACTTCAAATTCAAATATTGAATTCAGGCCAAGAGATCCATATAGTGTTAGTATGACTTCGATCTATCGAAAAAAAAAAACCATACATCGGTGGAATTTAAAAAAGAAATTTAGTTTAAGTAGTTCAAGTTTTGTAATGATATTAATACCAGGAACATAAAGTATACTTTTTACTGCTCTGAATTCCAGCGGTTTTAGTCAGTGGCGATAACGGTGTTGCTATTGGAAATATAGCGTTTTTAATACATTTTCGATACTTTAATATTTTAAATCGAAATAATAAATATCGCCTAAAAATACCGATATATTGAACAAAAAATATCGTTTTTTTTTTCTGTAAGCATATTTATTGGACCGATTAAGTGATACTTACACATACGAATTTCTGTAACCCAAACACGGACGTCTAACGTAAATAAATGAATTTTGAAAATGGGGGTCACTTTTCTTTGAGAAAAATATAGAAAATAGTTCTATACTACCACAAACACCTACAAGAAAACTTATAGGAAATCTATGGTCATAAAATAACATGGTCAATCTCTTACCATCTTATTTGACATTTGCAGTTGGAATTTATTTATTTCGTTTACCAATGACATGGAATGTATGGGAGACCATATTTTACATAAACAATGTTAAGTTTTGTCCTTGGGATGAATTCAAACCAACTACGGAACCCTTCTTTGTGCGTGGTCCGATATGCACATTGCCGGTTTTTTGAGATTAGTTGTTACAAGAGTGTAGCGGTTCCCTATCCATTTACATAAAATTTTAAGAGATAATATAATATGGCATACTTTTGTTTAGCCGAACAATATTTACGCATAATATTATTTACGTATAACAGCTTACGCATAATTATTTTAAGCATAATTTCTCCAATCATAATGTATAAGCATAACATTCAAAAGCATAAATATATTTACACATAATAACATTAAAACATGATTTTTGGAGGCATAACAAGCATGCAATACAAGCATGCAATACATGCAATGCATACAAGCATGCATGCGTCGCGGGCCACCCCATCCCTTCGCGCCTACGCGGGCTTAAATAACACTCTAGGGGTAGGGCAGACAAGACTACGTGAAGTCGGTTTTGCAGCGATTCGTTTCCGTCACTAAATTTTGTAGCTCAACATTACGCCTAACAGTTTAGTAACATTATGCGAATAAAAATTATGCCTTAACAAATTATGCAATTATGTCAACATAAACTGTATGCCAAAAAACAATTATGGCAAAGAATTATTAGACCAAAAAAATATGCCAAAGTCGTTATGCCAAGGAATATTAGGAAAAAAACATTATACGAAAAAAAGGGGTCCCGAGTGTGGCAGCCACTCCGGTCCAGAGGAAGTGACGCCAATGTTTCTATGTACACTAAAATAATGTGTGTCAGTGTTGTACCACCTAATAAATAGTTCTTTCTACATTTTGTTTAAGTCAGAAAGAAATCCATCTCCCGAGTACATAAAGTATGACGTCACACTGACATGTAAGATGGCCGCTCTGCAACATTAATGTTACCGTATTATTATGAAATAATATGATGAACTTTGCCGGGCGGCGGCGGCGTGCTTTCAGTTCCGCGAAAGGTTACGTTAGCTAATGGCAGGAAGGCAACTGCTACAAATTATAATGCCTCCATTTGAATGAGATAACCAATGGACGGTCTATTGGTTATGTTCTGAAATTATCATATATACTTAGTAGTATTTTAATCATCTCAGGGGTCAGGCTTACCCCATTCTTCTCAAATCTGTGAAACAAATGCTAATGTTCAGGGCTTGAGAGGTGCCACCCTATACGGTTTACTAATGTTTGCCATAATTTAAAATGCCATAATTTTATATACCATAATTTCATATGCCATAATTTCATTAGACATAACGCTTCAGTTGCCATAATCGTCAAATGACATAAAATCATTTTCCCTAATTTCATTGGTCATAATCATAATCGATCAAGTGTCATTAAAAAAAATGCAGTAGCCATGGTTTCTGTCACGACTTCGGCGCTGCCGGACTCCGGCGGTCCCACACGAGCTTATCGTCGCAGATGGTTTAACGCTCACCACCAGCATTACAACCACTTGCTCCTCAACTCGCGGGTGGCCTCGCCTCTCCGCGCCTACGTGATTTTAAATTACACTCTAGGGGTAGGGCATACAAGACTGTGTGGAGTCGGATTTACAGCGATGCGTTTCTGCCACTAAAACCTACTTTTTCGCAAATTTTACTAGGACTAACAATCTATACATAGCTAGGGCTATACAAAAAATAGGTACTCCCTACCAATTTTTTGTACAAAACAATAAACGTTTCTAAATTATATTAAATGTTGCTTATGTAATGTGTTACTTATAGAAAGTAATGATTATGACACATGTTATTACGGCAACTAATTTTATGGCAAATAAAAGTTATGACTATAATAAGCTGATAAGACAAACGATAATAGATATCACTCGAACGATATCATTTATACTAATAAAGTAGGGCAAGTAAATATTAAGACTGAGGGTGATTATGGAAAACAATATTATGGCAAATGATTTTATGGCAAACAAGACAATACCACGTACCCTATACTACACCCTGCATGACTTTTATTTCGTTGGAAAATACTGATAAGTCTCTTCTTCTTTCGAACTAATAAGTTCCAACAGAATCCAAATTCTGAGAAACTTTTCTCCCAACTTTAGGAGCTAGTTATTCAGTAAAAAACCTAGGATTTCGAGGAAAACCACATTTGGATAAGGCAATTGGTATGTGGTTAATAATGTTCTAGTTACCGGAGAAGTCACGATGAGCCAATCGAATGGGCTCGCTAAATGTCACGCTATTTACATAGCTTCCAGTGATTGGACACCACTTACTGGAATATTCACAAGTCCATACGTAAGTATCGACTTGTGAATATTCCAATGTTAGTAATAACATTACCATAATTTAACGGTAACTTTCAAATGAACATTCCTGTTTAATATATATAATTTTTAATAGGTACCTATACCAATATGAAAATACAAGATATTGCTGCGGATGTGATTGGTAGTACCGATGGCGAACTGAAAAATACGTTTATGTGCACAAAATTACAACTGGGAGTTTTATGATATTCATCCAGATCGAAGTCCGAGAAGTGGAAAGCGCAGATAGATAATGTAACTCAGGGAGTCAACTATTTTAATTTATTATTACGTAAAAAAGGAATGTAAATATACAAAGTGTTGTTTTTTGATATCCCATAACTCTAGGGTTATATTATTTAAGTAAAAAGAACACAAAATCTCCTAGAACAGGTGGTCCAAAAATGCATACCTAGTTTCGAAGATATAATCAATCATAATTAAGACTCTCGATGTGTATCTAAGTTTAATTGATAAATAAGAGTAATTAATTTTTATTCAAACCATTCATTCATATTTAAAGCTAAGAAAATGCGACGTTGTCATATTTCACGTAAGGCTGTTTTACATTAATAATCGTGACTTTGTCGAATTATTTTGTAGGAAAAATGAAAACAAAAAAAAAATGATTGAAGAATAATTCATATGCCAGTTGGTTCTTTGATATGCTCTCAATCATACCCTAGAGTTATGGGATATAAAAAAACCACATTGTATAGTATATACCCATACCTATTTATTGTGAGCGTCTACTTTCCATAAATAAATACGTAGGTATTTGGTCCAAATCGAATAAATGACATATCATTAGGTTTCAGCTCAAACATTTAGAATGTTAGTAGTAGAGTCATATTCAAAGTATTATATATGTCTAGAAAGCTATAATGAATGAATACTAAGCTGATTTGAATAAATTTTACTTTGACTATACACCGATTTAAATATCTTGAGATTGATAGCTGTATAAGAATACATCGCTTCAAATAGCGACTGACTGTTCAACGTTTTTTCCACAAATGACTCACTTGAGCCTGGAATTACGACATTGTCACTTCACTACAGGTATTGTTCAGTACTTAACATTACTTGGTAAATACGCGATCTTGTTACATTAGCCTCATTTAATCATAAAATCCGAAGCATGCGTGAATGGCTTGAACCATGTAAGGCAGTATCAATGTTACAATTCATTCGCTTTTAATTGAATTAAGTACAGCTTTTACCTTAATAACGCGTTTTGGATCAATACATAATTGGTGGAATAATGAAATGCTCGTTAAAATAAAAAACAATAAAAGTGTTCAGTTGCTAGACCCAGTGTCTATGTGCATTGAAAAACATATGACTCGAGTGTCTTATAGCATGCTTGACAAGACTGGATCATAGAAATATAAAAAACTTCTTATATCTATGGACTGGATGCAGCAAACGATAAACCTGAGGGCATAGACAAAGTGACATTCGATTTGCGATAACGATGAAGGAAAAGATAAAAATTTATTGGAATCTCATAAACTATCGAAACGATCATTAAGTCAATCCTCTTGAAAGTCGTGCTAGAAATACGAAACACTGAAAACTTGTCCGGATCCCATGGCGGGTCGCTCGAGCTAATGCGAGAGCTAGGTCAAGCAGAGGCTAACTGGCTGAGTAGGACAAGCAATACATTCTATAGCTTAAACTCAGCAGGAAATTATTATGATATTGTGATCTGTTGCTTCTGTTTTTGGACATTCGATAGATTTAGCGTAGGTCATTTAGTAGCCTGCGCATGCTTTCACAACCCAATTCTAAAAACCTAAATTACAACGTTCTCGATTTGACATTTGTTTGTTTATATTTTATTACTCTTTTAACTTAACAGTAGCAGTTAATTTACATATAATTCCTACTAGACACATTATCCTCATCGAATTCTTGCGATATTTTATAGAATAATGAACTTGATGTTCGTGCGAATAGTTGGTCATTATGAATATCAATGACCTTAGAAGTGTCATTGATATCACAGATTTTGCAGGAATTCGTGGCAGCATTTATTATTTAGGTATTCTGACTCCTATTACCATAATTTTATGATCCGATCTGTTTGCGTCGCACCGGATTGAGATCCGATCTACACGTTATTTTTCTCACCTAGATGAAAGTCTATGAATATTCAGTACATAATCATACATTATGTCATTCACCGCGATAAAGCACTGGGCGTGATATCACACGATCTTCCACCTTATATAACCGAGATACGGATCACATCCGCGTCACGGCATTGTCCCTACGGGTTACGTAAAACAAAACGAGCCGGTTGGACATCGCACGACCAATTTATTTTTTAACATTATTTATGTACAAACGTATAAAACGGTGATGTTGCACAATATCACATTCACTGTCTCGTACTCGACTTGCGTCACCAATAAATTAAAATATAACTCGACAGTGTCTTCAGTGGGGCCAGTAGCGGTTGCAACAGGGCTGCGCAAGCGCCTCATGTGGCGACAGAGCCGAGCCGACATACAATATCATCCATAATCGCCGATTTATAAGCGACCTTTTAAAAAACAATACGAATCTAATCTGTCTGCTTATTAATTACTCCACATATTTTTTAGCTAGATCGTTCCACCCGCTACTGGCGTCTACACGAAGCACTGGTTCTAAGGTATTAGTACTTCATATGATCGAACTGTCCCTGCAGGTTGTTGATGACCTCGGACGGCACCTGGTCGCCCAGGATCTCATACAGGTTAATTCTCTGGTTTCCAGGGATCGATTCGTACGCCGCCAGCTCGATACCTTCTTGTACCTGGTAGTGAAAAATCATAATTAAGTAAGCTGGGGAATATGAAGACTGAAACGACATGACTGTCCTTTCATTGAAAAAGCTAGCCATTGCCAAGGGCTTGTTGAGGGACTCCACCAAAGCAGAGACGAGACGAGAAGAGAAGAGATGTGTTTTAATCAACCAATAGAATTTCATTATTCACATAAATCTCGACTCCACTCGGCTTCCGTGGGGACCACTGAGCGGAGATATTTCATATTTGTATGGCGCGATCGCAGCAGAGATGTGAGCTGTGTTTCGCCGCCGGTACAAAGCGGAGATGTCAGCTGTGCGTCGCAAGCTGCCACCGCGCGCAGCGGAGACGAGAAGAAATGTGAGCGGTGTGCAGTGAGTTGCGCCGCTAGATCCCCCTTCTCTAGCCAGCACACATCTCCGCTCCAGTCTAGCTAGTACGCATCACCGCACAGTTTCGGTGGGTATACCCTAGTTGAAAAACACCCCTCTCGTCTCCGCTCCGGAAATCTCCGCACATCTCCGCTTTGGTGGAGTCCAGGACTTAACCTTCTCTTACAGAAACTGTTAGTGGAAGTGACGAAGCTAACTGAAATGTCAAATTGTCTTATTTCCAAAGCCTCAACTTCCGCAGTCAGAAACTAATTAATAATGATGATGAGGAAGTTATCCAACAATTGGAGAATGTCTCAGTATTGTAAATGAGATGCTTAGCACAATTGTTTGTATACACTCACGCATTTATTAGTGGAGCCGTGCTTTACATACTTAAGTTTTGTTTACAACTTAGTAACACTTCATGGAATTTTAGCTTCTAGCATAAATTGCTCATCTGGTGACTATAAACATTAGAATTTAAATACTTATCTAATTCGAATCAACAAAAAACTTATTCAAGTATTATTTAGAATAAACCTACTAGTTATGTATCAAACTAATTTGCAAAATCTGTTAAAAAATTGTCCGACAGAAGTTACTTGATAATGAACACCATCATATAAGCATTCCACCCTGAAATGTTACTTAAATCCTGAATGTGTTTATATCAATTATCTCAATCTTTCACCTCATTTGAAAACACTATATCTTTGTATAATTATCTACTGTCCTTCTACGCCCTAGTAAGAACCTCCTTACCTTCTGGATCTCTGCATCCTTGGGGATGAGATGTGTGCTCTGGGCCTGCTTGATGGCCTCCCTGGTGTAGGCGGCTCCCTCCCGCTGCGGCGCCGCGGCCACGGCTGCCACCACCACCAGCAAGCACAACACCATGGATTTCATTGTGAAGGGGAAGAGAACTTCGCTTGCGACACGTCAAAAAACTGTGGAACATAATAAAAATATAAGCTACAGTTTTCATAAATAATTTCCGAAGTGTTAAGTTGTTGTAATTTCTGTCAATAAGCACTAAATATAAATGACTGAAGAAGAAACACAACGAGTGCTTTTGGTAAACAAAACAAGCCAACAAACCCCGTCAGCGAAGCTAGATGAGCTTTAATAGTTTCAGACTACGATCTCGTTTATAGAACAACACGAAGCTTAATATTATATACCCACAAATGTGAATTAAATAGTACTTGAGATAGTTCTAGAATCACATAATTATCTTCCTAATTCTTAGTTACATAAACGCGGACGAGATGCGTATCAACGTGTGCGCCGTGAAAGCCGCTAATCAGTACAACACACACTTTTACTACTTTTTCAACACATTTCACTAGTGAATGGTTTGTCGTCCTATTAGCACTAAATTATGAGGTACAGAAGGCTTACAACGATAAGGATCTCACTGATAAATGGCTATTTACAAAACAGAACGATCTGGAAGCACTGCAGTTGTGTTTGCGCGCGAAATTGCGTTGATCTGATGCGTGAGCTCGATACGCGACTTGTATGGCCTTCTGTACCTTGTAACTTATGGTACAAGTGTCCATATCTCACCTGTGAGTTGCAAAGTGGTGCGCGCGAGCATACGCAGCCTGATATAGGCGCCCCCTCCCCGCGCACAACTTTCACCTCGAGGAGCGCCTGCGCAACCATCCTGATGATCTTTGAGTGGCCACGAAATAAGCTCATCATTTTGTTATTCTATTTTAGGAACGAAGCAGTGATATAAATGCTTTTAAAATACTCGCTTACTGTGATGCAACCATTGGCACTGTTAATTCACTGAAAAGCTTAGCTAACGAAAGTGGGCCTAGAATAAAACCCTGTGAAACGCATTTGGTAACTTCTATTCTGTAGACAGTTCTAGTCTTCGAGTTAAGAATCGTTTTCAGTGCCATGATTAAAAAGATCGTATTGGTAACTTAGTCCTTTTCCAGCAGAGGACAAAGTAGTAGTAGTAGACGAAGTAGAAGTATCTGGTATTAAAACGATTGTGATTAAGCAATTATACGTCTTAGATGAAACTAAAATGAGCATACATAAAATAACATACCGTTCAATCGATATGTCCAGCGACACTCAAGTTATTTTAAAACATCGCTTGCCTACCTTGCCGCTGTTTCAGTGGCCCTAATCTCTCAGAGGATTAAGCCAACATTCAGAATTAAAGCATTGACGCAGAAAAGACTCAAAACTCGAAGTAACATCCGGATCACAATCTATTCCAATCACTTTAGATATTTAGTATCCATTAAATATAGAAAGCTTAACTTTGGACCAATCAGCTTCAGAGCCTTTAGTACATATCTGATGGTTAAGAAAGATTATATTAGGTCCCCCACCTATGAAATTGGTGTTTTGTATGAGGAATTTTAAAGAAGTTACATTTTTCATACTAACATTTTCTTAATTTATATAAAAACCATGAACACTTATGTTAAACTTTTATGGACTAATGTTTAAAAACTAAGATAACGTATGCCACTTAGATTATTTAAGCGACAAAAACAAGTTATGGCTAAGTTAAAAAAAAAATAGTGGTCATTTCTGCTAACAAAATGAGGAGTAATTTTTAAGGTATTTTATATGTTTAGAAAACTATAATTAATAAGGTTTTATTACTATTGGTAGTTGTCTATGATGCTCATTATTCGATATAATACCAAGCAATTGATGAATATTTTAAATCATAGAAGTGACGAGGTTCTCTATGTGTGAGAAAAAAATGCCAATTTCATAGGTGGTGGGTCCCCACCTATGAAATTGGCATTTTTATTATGGATCTTCTGAAATGATGGGATCATGGAGCTTAGAGGAATATTAGAAGATATGTAACTAATACGTTCATGATCGCTAAGGGCGAGTCATCCCCCTTTATCGATTATGGCATATCTGTGTAACCAGATAAATTCGCTTCACTATCAAAATAAATTATAAATAATAACTACCTACACATAAAGAAACAGTTTTTTTTTCTGGTTTTGGGAATCGATGAAGGGCTACAAACTAATCCCAAGAGGCTTGTAGCTATGACCAAAGGGGTCGTTGTTTATAAGCTCTTGGAATTGAATGTTTTATGTATATTGTATAGATTGCGTCCTAAGCGAAAGAGATGTTTAAATACATTTAGAAAGGTTTACTGGGCAATAGTTACATCGTTAACGCTGCTACGTAGATAACAGTAAATATTAATGGATTCTAATAAATACCAATGGGCGTTGATACACAAGAGGCAGGTTAGAGTTATATTGGTGTTATTTAGAGTGTAATACAGACGAGCGCGACGACCTACAGTAGCGGGCGTTCATAAATTAAAGAAGAAGTCGACCATATTATTATATCATTGAAGAACTATCACTATAAAATGTCAACAAGTCACTTCCCAAGCAATATTTCAGACTATCGCCTGACCTATCGCAGGTTTTCGTACTACGATGTTATCAGTACGGATGTAGGTATTGCCAACCTTACATAACCTGAGTCGCCTTACGAGAAACCACGGTGTCCACGGAGTCCTGTTGGTCGACTACCATGACTAACCTGCTTTCAATATCCTCTTCCGAATTGTAGTTATGATGAATATCTTTTTCTCTAATATTTTCTTTCCTTCTATTTTTCTTTTCATCAGCTATTATTTGTATTCCGAGATTAATATTGTGTGCATTCAATTGTTACTTTATTCTATTGATATTAATGTTCATTGCTTATATAATAAACACGTATGTGCTTTTATGTAACGAATGTGCCTCATACTAACCGCCTAAAACAGGGTTGCCAGAAATCCAGAATTTGCTATGAGTCGTTTTGTGGTCGCAAGTTAGAAATATTTTTCAGGAAGGACTTTGAAAATGTTATTCAACAAAAGATTTTTTTAACATATTTTCCGGAATTCTCCAAAGTGGTTTCTCAAGAATATGTATGATGGTTTTGCAAGAACTTTTTCAAAGCCATCATTTTAGAAAAATTTAGAGAATATAGTCTAGTTCTATTACTCGCAACCCTACTGCTGTTTGAACCAGTTGTTCTTGCGGCGAGCTTCCTGCCTCCGAAGCTATCGAGTGTCGCGATTATATCATAACCAGCGATACTTGATGTTGTTTTGTTGCTTTACCTTGTTCTTCTAATGATTTATGCGTCGGAGGGAAATAATGTACCTACGGCTAGATTCTATATTCAGTATGCAAATACTTGATTAAAAAATATGATCAAGATTTGGAAACGTTTATATAGTTTTTATTCAAAGATGCCAATTTAATTAAGTCTCAAAGCATTTGCAAAACTGGTTTGAGATTTCTATATTATCGTTATCTAGATATTTGTTAAAGCTAGTTCATCTGAGTGTTAAAAGAAGTCTTCTGTTAGTATGATTTCCTATGGCTATATCAAAGTAGTTTACAAGCGTTTTACTGCTACAAATTCTTGCCCAAAACCGCCAAAACTGTCCTTAACAAGCGCTAACTTTTCAATAGTTAGATAGATTACTTTGTCGTAACATAGGCATAATTTAGGCAAATGTATCTCAGAGTCGGCGCCGCGCCGTACGACCAAAGTTTTTAATTTTGTTAAGACTAACAATTACTTCCCTACACGCGCACTGACGGTGCTGACGGAATTGTTAAGTTTCGTAACTACACGTTCAGGTAGGGAAATTATGACGAAAGAAAACCTTCTAGAGCATCATCCAATCTATAATTCGTTTAGTGTACATACGTAGGTATTACTAATTTACAATACCCTTATTTCATTACACTTTATTTTTTAAATTGAATAAATAGTCTTTAAAGCTGCATGATTTATAAAACTCTGAATAAATTAAGATGATCAAATCCAATCTGGTAGGGTCTCATCTCTAAAAACGATTTCCTATGTAAAAATAACTATTATAATATGAAGACCAATTTTGGCGTTCCAAAACCCGAATATTTTTGGCGCCGCTATAAAAATCGGCGTCCTATCGATACAAAATAACGATCATTCTGACCGGTCCACGCGTTTGTTTATTATTATTCTGACCTCACGGTAGGTTATTCGTCCGATCGCTACGGATTCGGCACAACTAGCACGCAACCCACGCATGCGTGCGCGCCGCTATTGTGCCCAGCTTTTGTGCAACTTCCCAAGTTTACATCAAGTAGAGTAATTCGCCGTGACTTTGCTCACGTCGAGTATATTACCATAGTTTACCTAATTTATTTAGTTTAATGTAAACGTTAGCTGGGCTAGTTAATCTACTTTTTCAAGTTACTTTATCAAGTTTTTATTGCGATTTCGATATTAGATTACAGCGAAAAGTTTATTAATAAACAATAATAACTATAATTATGATAGTAAATTAATACACTATTATTATTGAATTATTGTAGTAATATAATATTTTAATAGTCTTTATTATAAACTGCGTGTGTTTTTGAACTTGAGGAAAAACATTTTTATGTTATATACATGGAATTTTGGATTAATGCCTACGAGTACCTAAATATGCATTAAGTTATTATCATGCAATTATTAAATGATTTCTTAATTCAGATTCGTAGTCAAATATTTTCCGTTCTGTCTTCAAAATTCCTCAAGATGGTCTGTCTTCAAAACCTACCTATGGTAATTGTACTTAATGTTTTAATCAGCTTATACCAGATACCTACCAGTCCATTGATTATATCATCGATAATTCTGTGTAATCCTTGCATTGTAATACAATCTGTATATTTACTTGTTTATGGAAATGTGAAAGTGATACTTTATTTATAAAACGTTGCACCAAATACTAAAGACAGGCTTACAGCATCACACGTCGTCGATACGAACATAATGTAACTGTAATATTATCAAGTATTAGGAGGAGGTTAAAGAGAATGGAATTCCTAAAGAAATTAGTTTTCTTCTCATTTTATTATATTTACTCACCCTCAAAACTTATATTAATTTTAAATCTATAGAAGTAAGGTTGAGAAGATAAAAATACATGGACACGCCACCACACGCCTTATAGCTAAAACATTGATAATTTATAATGTGCCTTAGGTATATTATAAGACCCTAAGAATTGAAAGAATATCAACCGACTCCTTAAAAGTGTGAGAAAAGGGCTGGACAAATAAATTAGAAATCGCAGATAGCAATCCACTGGAACATCGCCAATGATTTTCTTTCAACGCCATCAACATACAAAAGAAAATACCTGAACCAACCTCAAAAAACTCCATAAACCCAGCAGGTACCGAACCATGCTTTCTGACACTTTAATATACATAGGATGAGCTTCGAGTGAATTCAACATGATTAGTAATTCGAGTTGGCACAAATGGTTCAACAGGTACTAAAAGGATGTGCCTGTATTTGTATATTACCTAGAAAACATTGTTATATTCAAGCCATGATTGCGGTCCAGACATGCAATGAATTAACAAGTACTCTATAATTAACTCACCTCACAAAGATCCTCTAATCCGTGCAACCGTGGATGCTGGATGGCGCAACGACAATGTAGTGATGCATTCGCAACCACGTGTCGTAAGCTCAATACTAATAACTGAATACTTTATAACGCAATTACAGCAGCACCTGAATTAGAGGCTTCCGTAATCATTTTAGTTATTATGTTTGCAATCTTTTAACAGATTCCTTGCAGTTTCTAGAGTCGAGCGTTTGTTAATTATATGTATATAAAGATACATACTTTTCTGTCTGTCCTATTTCAGACTGAACGTCCAGCACCCCAATTGCGTAACACACTTTCTCTCACAATCCAAAAGATGCTGAAGTCCATTCCTAATCCATCGCTACATTATGTTTGTAAAATTCGTCTGCCCGATATCGTAAATAACGCAATGATTGTTGTCGAATTGTCAAAATTAAATTGTAAAATGTTACGTCAGCGCATTTTTAACAGTTTGTGGTTTTGTGAAATTCAATAAACAAACAAATGTTCCACAATTTAAATTAAAAGACAAATGGGGCCTTTTCCCAGGAGCAGGAAAATACAGACTTAAAAAAAATAGGCAACGACTGAATGTTAAATTAATGTTCTTACTTTTCTCGCAATCATTTTGCTCCCCATGGCCTTCTGTCGGCGCAAAAAATAAATTGAAGTGTATTGCCTTAAAAAGGTAGATATTTCAAAAGAAAAATATCTCAAAATTACCAAAACTTACGAGTTTACGAGGTAACATAATAAGTATAATGTATTTACAAAGTAAAGTAGTGGTCACAAAGAGAGCGAGCCGGCGAGGAGGGCAGAGGTCGCATGCGTCTGCGCAACACGCTTGAGTAACCGTGCCCTCTTCACAACGTCAAGTGACAAGCGCGAGCGATAGCGGATGGAACACTGCATTAAATGGGAGTTTTAATTAATGTATTGCACTTATTTGATATGTACCTAGTTATGTATTTGATTGCTTTACATTACTCGTACGAACGTAACCGTAAACGTAACGAACAAAATTATTATTATTTTGACAAAAAATGCGACGTGTCTGGATATTGTTTTCTCACTGTATTGATGTTGGTCGTACCGTGTATACTGTGTATATAGGCATTGACGTCACAACAATATTATTATGACGACATTAAACTATACAAGATTCCAACGAATAAATATAATGGATAAATACACACTTTTAATCAAAATTAAATTATTATATTTTCTTGACCTGTTAAGTTGTGAATTGTGTTTCTGTGCCCGCTCCCGCTGCCGCCCGTGGCTTGCGGACACGTTACCATCATTGAAGTGTTCAAAAGCATTATTGTGCTGAACATAAATGTTCAATTGCTCCACGGCGCCTAAATTACAACAATTATATTAAAAATTACTACAAACAAAAAGGCGACTAAATTGTTGCTAGACCTTTAAGTTCTGTCTAGTAGTGTAGTCATGTAAGTGCACGAGGTTCTAAAGCTCTAAGTGGACTTAAATGAAATAAATATAGTTAAGAACTTTATGAAATCTAGTTCATCTGTATATTATAAAATATGACGCATTAACGTTGTCTACGATTGAGCTTTCCCATGTTGAGCAATAATAAAATTAATTTATTAATTAATGCAGATTTAAATTATTTAAACATGCGTAAATATCTAGTCTAAACCCTTGGATTTGAAAACCCCGCTCTCTAATGACATAACGAAGATCTTCTAAAAATAAAAGAGTTTACTAAATCAAAAGCATTGTCTGCTTTTGTCGATGGTATTTTGTATCTACAGTGGTTTCAGACCTCATGTGGACTTCACTGCGCATCTACCAACTTGACTATAACCTCTTGAAGCCAACTCCAAAGCATTTGTCATTGAAGAGTCTCTTGCGGTATCACCAATGCCAATATCAAGCGATGTCACAACGCGTTACGTTTCGTTATTGAGTTAGATGTCCTTTCTCTTTGAACCCCAAACATTCACACGTCCACCGCAAACTTGTAAAACTTGGACAATAATAATAAACAATTCACTTTTTCATATAAATGTAAGCTTCTCTTCTTCTTCTTTTCGTGTGGTTAGTCACTAACCTGGCCACTGGCTGGTAATGTAAGCTTTTATTGCGCTGAAGATAAGAAAGATACCAATTGAGGTGTTCATAATGATAATTAACAGTTTATTAGTGAAACTTCTGGATGACTTTATACATTTACCTCTCCAACAACTAACCTTAAATAGCTACATTGCACATGGTTGTTAGATTGTTTATCGAATTAAACTGTAGTTATAGGAGATTGAGACCTCAGTGTAACACTGTACTGTAACCGCTGACTTCGGATCCAGGACTACAGGAGAAGATGTGTTTGTGACGATGGATTGATTGTTTATCGGTTTAAGGTACAAAACTTTGTATTTCTGTAAACACAGGACTTTAGTAAGTTTTTAATTTCAATTTCATTCCCACTATTTCCACTTTTGTCGCTGCATTCATCACTTTTGCCTTTTAACCCAAAGGTTCACGAATGGCAATCAAACCTATAATTCTAAATCACAAATGAAACCAGGTGAAACAACTTAGTTTAACTCATTGCTGACAGTGCGTCGCTTTGTGCCAACACAGCGATGTTTAAAGAAGCTCGGCTATTTGGTGAGCTAACGAATGTGTTTGCTAAATAAAATGGTTTTAAACAAACACACTTTAAAATAAAGCCTCGAGCAAATAGCTAATTTGTGTATGCCTATGAATACTCGTAGCTATGAAATTAAATAAAGTAGGTAATTGATTCATAGTGCCAGTAAATGAATATTACCGATGTCTCCCCTGGGAACGATACATATTAATGATTATAGACATAAGTAATAATGCCATACCGTTCCACACAAACCGGCTCAGTAAGAGTTGCGGAAGTTGGACGGCAGGCGTCTATGTAGAACGGTGCATTAACTGAACAGAGAATGTTGAACGTACTCCAGTGCCCGAAACTTTGGCAGCCTCAGACATTGAAACATAGATCCGTTTTGTGACTCATTATCACATGAGTAATTCTTTATTCTGTGACATTATTGTAGGTAAAGGATATCCTGATTATGGAGGTTGTGAAAATTCCGTTATGTCCAGCAATATATGTATAACGACGATGTTTCCACAGGACAATCATTTTGGCACAAAGACTGAGATCTAAAACCGTCACTTAGCTCGTGCTCGTGCTTATACATGTTTCCGTCACTATCTTGGACTTAAAACTAAATCATTTTCTGGACATCAATTCCCAACTGTTCAAAGTCAACTAACTAGCAAATCATTAGAGCGTTCTACATGCATATTAGAATACGTAACTATATTACATTACGTATGTTTATTACTGTCACCAAGCTGCTCGTCCGCAAGTGGGTCAGCTGTGCTCCCAACAAGGGTCTCGGCCTTCCACTGTGCATGCACATCGGCGAGGTAACGGCAGCCATATTGGGACGTAAGAGAGCATCGCACTCGTCACTAAGTGGAATGATTACATTAGAACGTTTCGTGAATCTATGTGTGATGTGTCACGAAAATTTTGTCTGTTAGTACCGCCATCTATCATCAATTTAAGGAAGTAGAGTAGTATACAGGGCGTCCCACGGATAAGCCACATGGAGGGAAAGTACCTTGAATATTGTAGATGGAACATTTTGCTGAAAGAAGACATTATTATTTGAATTTAAAAAAACAATTTAAACTGCATTCATAGATATTCAAATACTTAACTATATGGTTGAACCGGGAATTGAACCCGTTACATGAGAAAAATAATCACCCTGTAGCTTTATCATACCGATCGAAAGGCTTCATCATAAGGATAATTTTTTGCTAAATAACATAGTGTCACAAATAAAAGGAAGACCATGAATTTTAACATTTGATGTGAAATTTTGTTCAGAAAAATGAAAAGCTGACATTGCCGTAAGGAAAAGCTAACATGACAAGCGCGAGAACGCTCTTTTTCTCGTTTTGTCGAAATTTGTCGAAGATTTTGACGTTATTCTAATCCCCAACATGACCGTTACGCACGAGTAAGCTCTAAAAAGGCACTTTGACACTTCTATATCTCGTGACGTGAAACCGATGTAGCAAATTATTAAAAACAAATCATTTTTATGATAGCAACATTAGCTTGAGGTTCGGTTTCATTCATTCGATTTTACACATGGAATTAGTATGTACTATATTAATTTTACGTCCACCTCTTTTGTAACTGACTCTTTTCAATAAAATTTAATATTTTTATTTGGCATACCGAAATTTAAAAAATGACGGAAAATATTTCTTTTTCGATAAGTATTGAGGTCCTAAATGAAGAAGTATAGAATATGATACAATTAGAATACGTGGTTATTAATGCCAATGAATTACATTTCAGCCTGTATACTCACTAAATAATCACCACAAATAACAAAGGGGCCGATGATCGCAATTTGATAAAGCGAAGGTTGATATTGTAACAATCACCATTAAACCCGTGTTATTGCAAATTTTGTCACCACCCTTGCCAAAAGGACAGACGTTCAGTTAAATATGCAGCTAGAGTTGATTTCGCTATTATAACGACAAAACACTAAACGTAGTTAATCACCATCCCATAAAAAATGAACTGGCGATTTTAGTAATTATGTTACGAAGGTATTATACTGCCGTACAGCCATAATCCCTATACTTCATTAATCACCATAATTGGCAAAGTGACTGGTTATTACTGAAAGTGATGTATTGAGTGATGCTCATCTACTTAATAGAGCTCCCCTCTGCCACAGTTTCTCTCGCGGCTGCCGAAAGGAACTTTCGTTCTAAAAAATAAATAGTAGTTTAAAACTAAGTTTTTTCATATTATATATTACATATTATATTGCAAAATAAAATTATCACTAAAAAAAGTACAATTTAAGAAACTGCCATGTTATTATGGAGTTTTTTTTTGTTTTGTTTTATAATTTTGTCTACTCATCAGAAAAATCAGAGATATCTCGTGTTGTACTGTCAAAAGTCGAGTTAACTCAGGTGCCATGTTAGGGTTTGTAGAGAAAACATCAAATTTGACAGAACGAGTCGAGTATTTTGTATGGCAACGCTGTCAGAAAACGAGAAAAGTGACCAAATAGACAAAAATGACTCACTCTCGCGTGAGTAATTGTCGCGTGTGTCATGTTAGGCCTGCAGGAGTTTGCTCGTGTATTTAGAAGTGTCTGATCTCTATACAGGGTGACTGGTAATTAGTGAACGATACTTAAACTCGTGATTAAACTCATCAATAAGAACACATTTTACCATATGGGACCAAACGTTCCCTCCATTTATGTTCGCATTAACTTGTGTGTACCTAGGGGAACAGCTGATTTTTTTTTCAATTTACATGTAGGTATGTCCCATAGTGAAAGTTGTTCATAATGTGTAACGTCACCCTATACATATGAAGCCAATCTGTGATAACTATCTAGAAAGCATTTATCGTCTTAGTTATCTTGTATTGTACTATGGACCGTAATCATAAATATCTGAAATCTAAATTAAACCTAGGGGCTAGTGTAGGATGATAGAAATAAAACGATTCATCAGTCTAGGTTTCTTTTATTTGTAAAAAAAACAATAATTATTAATTAAATAATACAGTGAGCACGTGCGCTTATTGCCCGGGAAAAGTAACAGTCTTCCGGAGCAAGAAGTCGCACTATAGTGTCCCCGCACACGACCCTCCGAGCGACACGCGCGGCGGCGGACCGTCTGCGAGGGCACTTACAGGAGCCACAACTAATGAACCGACCGTAGCAGACAATGGGAACCGAACGAACTTATGAAAAGTAAACGTCACATGCTTCACTACGACGTACCTACGTAGATTATAATAAATTATCCTTACTCTACGCTTGAGCCTTCCGATAGAATCCCTTGCGATACACCGCCACTAAGTGCAATAAATTAAATGTACGTGCGATCACATATAACTCTAATTCGTCTACACCTGAACTTTATCTTCTCATAAGGTTGACCATATTCTAAATATCAAATTCGTTTTGTACCAAAAGTTATGATATAGTGTTGTGCCGCGTCGTTACTCGTCAGTCGCGTGGACGCTACAGTTTGTTCTTACACAAGTTAAAGGAACTAAATCTATTCGCGGATGCTTACGTTAATGTCTGCGTTTGTCATGTTCTCGTTAAATACAGCTAGCAGTAATGGCAACGTGGCGTCGAGGTGCGGCGGCCGGGCGGCGCGCGCGCTCTGTCACATGTTGACTAGCTTGGTTGCTTACTTATGATCACTCTACTCACGATCTCTCACTAAACAAATAAATAACTTATCCGCTAACGCGAGGAGCCACCGACTCGCCTCGCCGTAATTTGACACAACGCGGGCTGCGGCCGCGCCGGCCACACTCGCTCCCTAACGCTAAAGTATTATAAATAATTTGTCCAGCTAATACACATAAACTCGGCCGGCCGGCTCCGGCCGTCTACCTACATTACAAATAGCGGGCGACAGGTCTAGCGCCGCCGGCCAACAATTGACGAGGAATATGATCGATTCCGAAAGGGTCGCATACGCCTATAAACCTAATAACCTCTACGTTAACTTACAGTTTCAAGAACGAAACTTACTCTCTATAAAATGCTAATTAGCTGAGGTTCCATGCTGGTGGCGCCGCGCGGCTGCTCATTGCGCCGAGCTCGGGGGCGCCGGGGTAGTTATGGCCGGCGCCTCAGCCGTGGGTGCGGGCGTAGTCGCCGCGTCAGCAGCGCTCAGCGGCGCGACAGTGGTGGCGGCGTCGGAGACGCTCGCTGGGGCACTCGTGGTGGCGGCATCAGTGCTGCTCGAGGGAGCGGCAGTGTTAACGATCGGGAAGTCACTGCTTACGGGTGCGTGGGTTGTGTTGTTCCCTAGTTTCTCCTTCCCGTCAGTTTCACTCGATGCACCAAAGGGAGATTCGTCGGAGGCGCTGGTCTCTGTGGTAGTCTCAGCAGAAGCGGACACCCCGAGTGACTCGTCAGACGACCCCGGTTTCTCGTTGCTCTTCATCATCACCACCTTGGTGGGTCGTCGGTGGTTGATGGTGGGCACATACGACTGCGTGATGATCTCGATGTCCTTCTTGTCTGTCTTGTTCTCGGCGATGTTGACGTCATCCGACACGTTGTCGATGATGGGCCGTCGCGTGGTGGGCTCCACCTTGTCGAAGGGAGGTGGCGAGTCCGTCACGCTCTCTTCATCGTCCTCGATCTCTACCCTTTGCTTGTTAACTGGATTTGGGATTTTACTCTTAAGAGGTATTTCGGTGATGGAATTTTGATTAAAGTTTTTGTTTTTGCTCTTATACCCCGCGTTGACTGGTATAAGCTCCTCAGAATCAGAAATGCTTGCAGCAGTTGTCACATGAAGCCCGGAGTCTGATTCCTCTGCGTTGTCGCTGATGGAGGCTACGTCGCGTACGAGATTTATAAGGTCCGCAAAGTCATTAGTATGTTTGCCATCAGCCGATTCAATAATTGCTGCACTCTTCTCAGGTTCTGCTGATATTTTGATTAACTCAACAGCATCTGTCGCTGTCTCCGAAGATCCAAACGTCACAATAAATTCAGTCGTTTCTACGTTCTCAAAACCAGTGTTTTCATTAGAAGCTGATCGTGATACAGTAATAACTTCCGAACTTGTCGCTGGAATTTTCGAGGTGTTATCTAAAGGATCTATGGTAGAAGGAAATTCTTTGTCATTAGTTGTATTTTCGGGCACTTCAGGTGGGTTCTGATCACTGGTTTCGATAGGTAGAGAGCTAAGTTCAGTCTGCAAGGTGACTTCAGTGGCAACATTAGACTTTGCTATGGAGCTGGTCGTTTGTTCTTGTTCCTTAGTACTCGGCTCTAACTCAGTTTCCATTGCCTTAAGTAGGGTAGTAGTCTCAAACTCGGGTGCCGACGTTACAACTTCACTTGATGTTTTCGTATCAACAATAGATATTTCTACTTTTTCGGTGATCATTTCTTCCAATTTTTTTGGCGCTTCAGTCGTAGTGACCGCCCCTTGTGTGATTACATCGGTAAATGTTGTTGTCTCGTCTGATTCTCCAGACTCTTCGGATACCATTGATGGCACATTAAGTATTTCAGTAGGTATTGCCGATCTCAAATTCAGCATTTGATTATTTATATTATTTCTTTTTATTAATTCTTTAATATTAGGGGATTCAGTGCTGACAGGGATATCTGGTTGCGCAGTCGTTCTTCCAGTCGAGGTTTTAGGGTTCTCTGTAGTTAATAATATAGCTGATGTATCTGGCAGATCTTTTTCTGTAGTTGTCAGTGGGTCTTTAACTTCGAGTTCGAATGTCGGAGTTGCACTTGCCACTGTAATGTCGTGACTAGACACATGCTCATTGTCAGCAGCTTGCTCTGGTACTATTTCATCCTCGTGATTTCTAAGCACAGCTAAATCGTCTGGAAGTGGGGGAAATGCGGGATTATGGTCTAAATCTTCCTCTTCAATTATCGGTGCTCTGGTTGTTGCTACCGGTAGTGGTTCAGGGGTCACAGGCGGAATTCCCATAGTCGCTACTATTGGGACATTCGATGGGTAAACGGCACTGTGTGTGGAATCTTGCGTAGAGAAACTGATTTTGGATGGAGGTGCATCTTCATTTTGGTTTGTGGTGTCTGTGAACTGTGTTGCGTCTGGTGATGAAACTATAACTGGTAATGAGGAATGAACTTCAATAACGCTGGGAGATTCAGTTCTGGACTCAATATCTTTTACGTTCTTTTCGGAGGTAGCCTCTCGTGGGATGAGAGGGGATTTGGACGAAGAGTATTCAGCTACTTCAATGCTCGGTGAAGGGAGGATCTCTTTGATCTTGACGTCGGTAATGACTGGGATCTCGGACACTGGGGTAATTTCCTTAATGGTGATGTTTTGTTTGATGATCTCTTTCAGTGGTGCTGGTTGGGACTCAATTTTTTTCGATGTGGATTCACTTGTTACTGAAGATGACACGCCCGGTAAACTGGTGACACCTGAAAACATGGAAAATTAAACTTTAAAATTATCCAAAATTATTTTTACAGACCTTGAGCGACCAAGAGATTATTATAATTTCGGGTTTTATTCGGCTTTATCAGCTAGTATTATCAGAACTTACCTCTCAGAGGGCAGTTGTCATATTCGGGGCAGCAGCGGCCGGGCACGAGCCGTGGCGTGCAGTCGTCACGCACGAAGCACGCGATGCGCCGGCACACCACCTCACCTCCCTGGCAGTAGCACACTCTACAGGGGTCTGCAGGGTCCACCAACTTCTCTCCGTTGCCGTACACCCGACCTTCTTGCTCGCATTCTGTAAATGATAAAGAAAAAAAAATTTAGAGAGTAATTAATTCACTTACGTATAATAATAATAATAATAATAACCCCACCGCCGTATCTCTACGTTGACGTCGTGGTGGGGCTTGCGTGCTCCGAACTCTAGGCCTGTGCCGGTAGAGTTTACTTTGCCGAAACGGGTCTAGAGTGAGGAGCCAGACCAAGAGAGATACAAAAAAATCCGCAGGGCAGCATGTGGCGAGCTGTTGGGCAGTTGCGACCCCACGGACCCTATCTCCCGGGAGATGTCTTGTTCCTCACCTCTGGCTTGCCTTTATTGGCCGGCTAGAGTGAACACTGACGAGGAACAGAGTTCCCACCTCATTCTTGCCTTTATTGGCCGGCTTGAGTGGAGATTCGCAAGAGCAAACCTGCTCGGAGGAAGGAAGTATTCCAGTAAGATGCTGGTAGGGATCTTGACCGTACTTCCGGGATTGTCCTGATAGCCGTGGAATACCTCTCCACTCCTTTTAAGCACCTCAGGACATGTTGCCCCCTTGTCGCTACGACACTTTGTGCTAGCGACCGTTCTGGGGGGCCCATTATTGAATGTGCAAGTCACCCCCTGCCATTTTATCTTTGTATTTTATATTTAAAAACATTGTTTAGGCAGGGGCCATAGTCTTTCCATAGTTCAAGATTACCAGTTCACTAAACCACCCAAACCCGTAGCCCAATATCTTTGTTTCCATATTCTGCAATTAATAGTCCTACGCCAACCGGGGGTTGTCCTTGGCTGCACTTCGCATTGTGCGAACAGGGATAATCGTCGGTTGGTGCCTAATTCCATTTAAAATTGTCTAAGGGGCCTCTGCGAGTTGGCTTCGGCCCCTCGCACGCCTTCCAAAGGTCCGGGATCCCAGGCTCCCGAGATGTTTAAACATATAAAAAATAATAATAATAATAAACTTTTATTTCGGACCAAAGAATCCATATAGTGTTAGTAACATACAAAAGCTTATTATCTAGTGTTAGTACCTATCACCCTCCTCAAAAACTGCTTCATTATCTGAGAGCTGAAGCTTTCTCCTACAGTCCTCAGGATGCTGTTGTGACTGCCCCGCACCCTCCTCAGAAGTGAAGCTGTTTTTTTGCGTAGAACGGCATGGAATCTGTCCGTACGAGCTTGCGCAAACATTCCCGAGGCACTACAGTAGCGAGGCAGTCCCAACAACATCCTGAAAGCATTATTGTATTGGACGCGCAGGACATCCAGCGATCTTTTGGTATATCCGACCCATAGATTTCCCGTGTACAGACTCTGGCAATAAGCCTTGAAAAGTGTAATTTTAACTAGGTCCGTACACCGAGCAAATCTACGGGCCAGCATATTGCTCCGGACCGCTAGAGCCCTACGCTCCCTCTCAATATCTACATCGTCTTTAAGGTCGTCGGCAAGAACATGGCCCAGGTATTTAAAAGTAGTCACCCTATTGATGACTGAACCGTTCATGACCAACTCGGGTCCGTCCTCACGGCACTTGCCGCCGACCTTAAAGACCATGTATTCACATTTCTTAATATTATATATTAAGCCATGTGCGGCAGCGTAGGCTTCACAAGTTTTAATAAGCTCTCTGATTGCCCCCGCCGACGGACCCAGCAGCACCATGTCATCCGCATAGCTGATGTTGTTAATGCTAACCCCATCAACGCTGCATCCGACACGCATGCTGCTGAGTTCCGCTATGAGCTCATCCACGTAGAGGTTGAAGAGCCTGGGAGACGTCAAACCTCCCTGTCTCACCCCGCACTCCAACCCATACGGCTCAGAGAGTGTACCGTCCCATTTCACCTGATTGGTTTGGTTACCATACCAATACTGGAAAAGCTGACATATTTCCGCAGGTATACCCCTGTCTCCCATCTTCCTCCAGAGCACATCATACGAGACATAATGAATTAATTACTTTTTTAATATTTTTCTCAAAAGGAGTAATTTACTTTATTTTCACTGCATTTCACTTTTTGTTTATGAACTGTTACCAAATAAATGTTATTCCTTCTTTCTTAATGTCCAGCGATTAAATCATTTTATATAATGATTTTCTTGAGTACGTTTGAAATATAAGGTGCTTTTATTTTCGTCAGTTGTTCCTGCTTTAAATATGTAGACTAACGGTTTAATTGTAGACAGGATAATCTATATATATAAAACACAAGGGTGACTGACTGATCTATCAACGCACAGCTCAAACCATTGGACGGATTAGGCTGAAATTTGGCACACAGATAGTTATTATGACGTAGGCGCGCACTAAGAACGGGTTTTTAGAAATTCGACCTTTAAGGGGGTGAAAAGGAGGGATTTTGTTTGAATGAAAAATCTGATTCCCCGAGTTAATAGACTGGAAACTTGGCACGAATATGTATCTAAGTAAATTACAAAGTTTGTCATCTTTCGTTTGTCTAAACTACCCCCTAAACGGGAATTGTCAAAGTTTGTATAGAAGAATTTTAACGCGCGGTCCGATTAACTCGAAACTCAGAATTAATTGTTAAAAACATAAATAAAGAATAATATGTAACAGGGATTTTCTAAAAAGATCCCCTAACGGGGTGAAAAGGGGTAGTCTATATCACAGCTCAAACCACTGAACGGATTGGGCTGAAATTTGGCACACAGATAGTCATTATGACGGAAGCATCTAATAAGAAAGGGTTTTTGGAAATTCGACCTTTAAGGGTGTGAAAAGAGGGGATACAAGTTATATGAAAAATCTTATATTCATTTGGTTAATATACTTGAAACTTGGTACGGCACTAATACTTACAAGAAAAAATAAAAAAAGTACAAGTTTCGGTGTTTAAAAAAATCTGCTCCTAACGAGGTGTAAAAGAGTAATAAAGTTTAAGGGGTAAAGATCATAAATAAATCTAAAGAACGTAAATATTAATTTTGGAAAACTATCTTTCAAAGGGGGAGGAGTTGTAGAAGTTTTTAGAGGAAACTACGAAATCTACGCGGACGAAGTCGCAGGCAAAGTGCTAGTAATTCATATTTGTTACAGTTGTAGTGGCAATCGTGTCATTTGGTTATAATAGGTTTTTATTTTTAGTACCTATTGCATTTATCTTTTATATAGATTCTTTTACATTTTGTGAATGTGAGAACGTTTTAGACTTAACAGAGTGTAAATTGTAGACCATTTTCAATTTTTTCAAGTACTTACCACTGTCCTTTCATACCTATTAACACTGATATTTGAAAACATTGTAAAAGCCACTTATTTTTAAAAGAGAGTTTCTTGCCGTCTCTTCTACATACGAAACGACCAATTAAAACCGTGCACCTATCTTCTGACGTGTCATAAGTGCCCTTGTCAGCCCTTGTGTAGGATTATGTGAAATAAAACATTTTAATTTTATCCTATAGCAACGACGCAATCAAATACTATAATGTACGTTAGGTAACCTATAAAGTGACACCAGTTAAAGATATACATTTTGGTGTTCTCTTCTCGATCAATATACCAGCTTTACTCACCACACTGGTAGGTGGGGCAGCAGTGGTCGGGGCGGTGCAGCGCCTTGCAGCCAGGCCGCGGCTCGCACCGTTGGCGCGCGCATTGCACGTCGCCGCGCTCGCACGTGCAGCGCTCGCACGGCTCAGAACCCGGGAACTCGTCACCTGGCATGTAAACTACGTCGCCAAGAGCACAGCTTCCTGAAAAATCATGAATGACTCTGGTCAAACAAAAACCAATCAAACATACCAAAAAAACAGTAATCATACATGGTCTGTTGCAAATACGTACTACATGAATCAAGGCAAACTAACAAATATATCGAGCATGATAATCAGGTAACACATACTGAATATATTATGTCAAGTAATTACAAGATTCCTATATCCATAGTTTGACATAAAACTGACATTAGACACGCGTAGCACAAGTGTCTACGTTTTTGTGGTAATGCCCTGGATATTGAACGAAGTAACGAACCCAAAGATCTACAAATAGTTCTAAATGGAAAACATTTAAATTACTCCCAACAACCTATTACTAATCTTTCTCTACAATTAACTCCCTGAACACCTCACCGCACTCAATCAGCGCAGCATCACAGAATCCTATATCCTATATAACATTATAAATGTGAAAGTGAGTTTGTTTGTTACGCTTTCACGCTAAAACGCCTAAACAGATTTTGATGGAATTTGGCACATGGATAGACCATGACCTGGATTAGGACCTGGGTTACTTTTTATCCCGATATTCCCACGTGATAAAGACTTATGAGGGTGAAACCGCGCGGCGCAGCTAGTAAAGTGATAAAACCGACTTACCTTCTTTCAAACCGACGTCAGAGCTAGTAACGTTCGGCAGCGGGCCCAGGGGACCTGCAACAAAACAACACGCCTTAATACAATCGCACTAACAAACACGGTTGGCGCGCTGGGAAAGTCGATGAAGATATTTTATTTTCACCATCAGCAAAAATCTTATTCACAAAGTGAGTTGTAGTCTTGAAATCTATAGAGACTGTTTTATTGGTTAAGTCACGGGAAACGTTAGTTAGTCTGTTATCAGAATAATCTAATTTGATTTCACTGAAATGGTTTTTATGACCTTTGCTCTTTGCTCTCAAGCTTAGCAGCTTACCTGTATCACTCCTAATTATTATTATCTATCTCAAAACATATAATATTCAGAACAGAAACTAAAGCTTTTGGTAAACAGTCTTATTCCTCAGACACGAATTCTGTTCCCAATTAGCGACATATTGTTTAAGACAAGAGTCGTTCTACGAAACATCTAGACAATCTGGTAAAGTCGTCCGGCGCCGGCGTGCGACCACGGCACGCCGACGGCTCACAAATCTAATTCCGACACCGATTGTGTTTGATTGAGGTCTCTGGGCTGCCGACAATTTGCATCAAGTTCTGTAATCCCGCAAGTCCCGGCCGCGCAGACAAATGAATTAGAAACAAAATTCCGACTTGGATAACTTCATTACCATCAATTCTCTCTCCCATCTGAGGCTTGATTGTGAAGTGTTGATGAGTGTCTTGTTTTCAACCAACTTCCAAAAAGGAGGAGGTTCGACTTTTTGTATGTTTTTTTTAGTGTATGTTCACCGATTTCTCCGTCAATTGTGGGCCGATTTGTAAAATTCTTTCAAGATTTTTGTTTGAAATGGTATAGGTACTTTCGAGGTGGTCTCAGTGTCATCAGATCAGGATCTGATGTTGGGATCCTGCAGAAATCGAGGGAACTCTTCAAATATTATAGGCACACCTATAGCGGTTTGGGTATTTTTTATAGTAACTCGTCCAGTTGCTCTCGGAAAGCACCATTTAGTGAAGTGGAACTGATGATGAAGACCACAGATGGACACCGGAACTACTCAATAATAAGTATTTCACGTCGCTCTATCGGGAAAAACAATATTTTGTAAAAAGGTGATGGGCAGATGACATTAGATTATTTTAACTTAGATGATATCTCTTTGTATTTTACTGTGTGTACATAAATAATCAATAAATAAATAAATTACAAACAAATAAAAAATAAAACCGGCTTCCAAAAAAGAACTACAAGGTGAAAAATATTTTTTTCGGAAGTCGGCGGCAAAAACCAATAAAATACAAAACCAAAGACAGCGAATTCCAAAACTTAAGTTATTTTTCACTTTGTAGTGTTTTTTGGAAGTCGGTTGTTTTAAGCAGATATTGTTTTAGTTACGGCGGGTATGTTTTGAAGATGTTTTCATTTGATTAATATCTTATTATGGTTAGAAGAAACCTTATTCAACGCCGATTTAACTTCACTATTACTGGAATTCAGGAATAGATTTTTAATAGGGGCAACTAGCAGGGCCGTAGCCAGGAATTCATTTCGGGGGGGATTAGACTTGCTAACATTTTTTTTAGAAGAAATAAATATTTCTGATTTCAGAGAGGGTAAATTAAGGGATTACAGTTTTATCAAAAAGAGTATTATTTATTATTATTTTTAAAACAGATTTTTTTGTTCTTTTCGCGGAAAATCATTAAAAATAAAATATTTTACGATTTTAGACATTCTAAGTCAGAATTCAAATTGGTGAAGAGCTAAGTTATTATCAATTTTAATAAAACCCTGATTTTATTTTCCCACCACTTTGCAATCATGACCAAAAACGGCAACATCAAGCAACATCATAAACATTTAAGGCCACTTTAACATATTAAGGCCGCTATGGAGAATATTATTATGTATATAAAGAAGAAGAAAGAAAAGAAATGTATATGATGCAAGAGTCAAATCAATGCAACTAATTACTCTCTACAAAATTTTGCCTTTTGCAAGCACAGGGGTAAAGCTCCCCTATCCGCTGGACGCATATATGAATAAAACGAACCATTCACCTTTCGACAATCGCCGATCGGCATAATTTGACTGCGACATCAGAGTTTAAAGTACCTAGTAGGTAAAAGTTATTACGGTGTGTTAAGTTTCTGTTATTATCCTTGCTATCTCAAGTGCAAGTGGACTGAGATTTTACGGAATACATTACGAAGATAATCAACTAATATGACTATGCACTTATTTCATAAAAGCAACCGTGTGGCGTTACAACATTGCAGCGTTGCAACTGACTTCAATTCTGCTTAGTAATTTTACGGCTGTTTACTGCAATATCAGATATCACTGTGTCTGGCAATATCTCTGCACAATAAGCAAATAAAGTCGGTAATAATGTACCGGTAAATAGGAAATACCAGAATTTTTTGTTTAACTAACAGTCGCGAACTACACCAGTCACTTTGGTAGAAATTAACACATCAAAACCAAAACCTTGAATAGTGTTACTTCGTAGATACTGGATGTTGAACTCAAATCTTTGTACCGTACTGTCGGGCAGTCTTTTTATCACAGCACAATTTATGACGCACCATTTCAAAGTACAGTATAAAATACTAGACGAAGCTTTTATGACAATCTCATAAGAGCACCCACTTCCTATTCACGTAATTGAACAGAACGCGAACAGCTCGCGACAACCCTTTCAGTCGGACCGTGAATGGCGCCTCCCCGCCATTACGAATCTCACTGTATTCAGCTCGCTATTTGAATGTCGCCTTGCTCTTGAGAAAAAATCTTTGCTTCAGTATTGTATGTGTCAGGAACTCAAAATCGTAGGAGAATTTCTTTTACAAAATGGGTCTTGACAGGTCTGTGTGTTGCAATTTGTGCAGTTCATTAATCAAATGGATAGCTAGCAACATCAATAATCGATATTTTATTATAAAGTGATATTTTTAAACAACTACTGTTTCATCTTCGCTTCGCGCATCTGCTTTTTATCCTATCTACTAGAAGTTATCTAATAGAGAGAATCATATTGATAGTGGTTGACACACGTATCGACTTATTGAATTGCTTTGAAATTCAGAGTTTATTTCTGAAACGAATGAAACTAAAGTATTTAGGTTCGGTTTTTATCGTCCCAAGTAAGAAGTGAAGCAATGTGTTTCAAAATCAATCGGCCACCTTTCGCGAATTATTTAATTTTATCATCAGTTATATTATATCATAGTGGCACGTAATAAACTGCACTTTCTCAATCAATTCCGACATTTTTATTCTAAAATTCCAATAAACTTTTGCAACATCAGTAAACATTCGACATGACTAAAGTCGCGTTTTCGCGACAGCCTGGCGGTATCGACAGCGTGGCGTGATATCGACAGCGTGGCGGTATACACCATTCTTTTTCGTTAATATGATCTACTACTAGGTATATCTTGTAATCTCCTCTTTCCTTTTTGAAAGCTTTCAGGAATTCATTAATTCTATGGTATGTATTGTCTGTATTTCAGTATCCACCAAAGACGAAAACGTCGTCGGTGCACCGTAAGAAACGTAGACGCTAGTAACGTCACTACTTAGGGCATAAGTAACTCCTAATGATATAAACGACAATACATAATGAGGACTGTCACCTTCATTAAAAACACTTAAGTCGAAAATATTCTCACAAGCTTCCGCATATTTTACGTGTTTTTATATGCATTTACTCGCACGTTTACTCTTGAACTTTTAAGTGATGAAAACATATTTCATCAAGTTACATAACTATTAGATACAAAAATCTCAGTAGGTGCTCTAAAAGTTTCTCAAGATTCAGAACTTTCGTTGAAGATGAGCCAAAACTGCCGTCAACAACTTTAAACTGGGTTAAGTTAGGGTTGGAACACAAAATAGATCCTAAGTTTATTACAGTCATCTTGCAGACATTAGTTTCTTCACAAATGATCACGAAGAAAATTATGTTACACTGAAGAACTACAATTTACAAGATTTATTTTTTCTAGGAATCTAATTAGCCTACGATAGATTCCAATAACGACTGAATTGAGATTTATGAAAAAGGAAAAGACATTTTTATTTTATATCACTATAAAATAATTTTTTTAGGAAATGAAAATACACAACAGGCTGTAGAAGCACTAAAGTCCCAAGTAACACGCACAGTGGTCCACCTTATGGACTAAGTGCCGAAACCAAATCCCTAACATTGAACATAAAAGTCTCAAGTAATTAATTTCATTTTGATATATATAGAACCATAGGTACAGTGTACTTACCCACTAGCCAAATTGATCAGCACATAAAGCGCTAATATTTGTAGTTGTACAAATTGTGACGTTGCTATGTACTACGTACACATACGCTCCATTCATTATGTGTTCCATTACATACGTAAGTAATATATTGCGTTACCGTGTTCAACTTATAATGGCACATTAATTAAATTCGTCTCTCAATAGAGCTCGCAGCAATAGGCAGACGGTAATATTATCATTATGTATTTATACGGATTGATAGAGCTTATAAGGTTAATTTAACTCATTAGTAATTGCTCCTATTACTAATTGAAGGGTTTCTATTGCAGGAAATATTAAAATGTCTCTATAAAGTAGCTCCATGATATGTAATCATTAATTTGCGAAATTCATTTAGTGATACGACACTTCAATTTAAATTGGAGAAAATTAAAGTACCAAGTATCTTGATAATTTTACCATATCAGGTTGGATTTATCTCATTTAACTTCTTTTCAAAAGAAATATTCATTATAAATATTCATGTTATGTAAATTATGTCATGTTGAACTTGCATTGTGCAAATAGTTAATATCGTAGCACTTGTGTTTGTATGCAGATGTTATTGAAAACAAATATTAATCATCTTCACCAATTTAAAGTAAATAATTAAGAAAATATGTAGAGTTTTTCCAACTTAAACCTATGTGTAGGTAAATGACCTGTTTTTTACTTTCAAAATGGTCTTATTGAAGTAAATAATTATAATATAATATAATTTTATAATTAATAGACTTTGACTTTGAGAGGCCACTAAAAAAACCTGCCAAATATCTTAGAATATGTCAAATGGTGTGCCTGCCTGTCATAGCTATACATATACTACATAAGTATTGTATGTATTATTGTTTCCGATTGGAGCATCGAATGCGGGCACCGCTAATCGATTATATTGTATCGATATTACTATTTATGACCGTGCAATATTCGTCTGACTAGCTACTAATAACCTCCCAGGGCGACTCACTGAGTTATGTAAACCGTTTGAAAATGCATTCTTTCGAATTATGCATAAGTGGAAGAAAAATATCATCAACGGAAACCTCGGATCTACTTATTAGGAAAAGCAAACGTAATACTACTGACAATGACATGTTAGTACTGCGGGGTCAGAGGCATTTGTTCATACAAAAATAAAATGAGCGTTGATTCACTACTTACGCTCGCTCACTGCATTTTGGTTGTTTTCTGACGTTTTTATTTCAGTGTAAATCAGTGAATCCTTCACAATAATTTAGAAGGTAAGTAGTTACATTATAAAATTAACTCGTATTAGTGTGAGTAATCTATCCAATTTTAAATGATCTATTGCTTTAAAAGCAGATCCATAAACCTCCGTACCATCACACCACACATGAACAAAGATACAATTAATGAACATGAAATGGGAGCTTCATAATTAACGCCGTCAAAGCCTTCGTATAATTTTTGTACAAAGGTTAACTGTGGCCGACCCACTGGGGGCCACAGGGTGACCTTAGTGAAGGCTGCGATTAGTCAGAGTCAGTGACTCTGGCCTCGTGAAGGGCGGGCGTCGGGGCGGCTCAACTGAAAGTAGGGCGAGTGAAACTTATCGGTTACATAGACTGGATCCTTGATTTCCTTAATGATGTCGGACGTAAGTTTTTGAGAATGATATCTTATTAGATTACGCTCAAAACTAATGATTTTGATTTTAATTGGACAGTAAAATTCGCAATACGTGCTGGAGACTTCACTTGTACGTTTTCTGCTTTTTTGCTTTGCTTTTGAAGTTTGCTACTTCAAAAGCAGGAATAGCTGAAATGTTTTATTGTTATAAGCCTGCGTTGTCCCACCGCAGGGTAAAGTCTTCCCTCGTATTGCCTTTGTTGAAACGCTTGGCGACCAAACTGAAAATCACCACTTATTGCTGTGTGCTTGAAAAGATGCTGGGTGCATTTTAAAATTAAATAGTCGTTGTGTGTGTGTGTTTACCATAAGGGGTAGAATCTTATTGACATAGAGTAACAGCCATATGCTAATGCGCCGTTTATACTTGTCTTATTTTTCGTAATTTCCATTTAAATCACAGTCACATATGTGTGCCTGCAACATGCGACAAATATAAGAAGTATCCATGAACCGATGAGCCGCGGCCTCATGAAGGGCGGGCGGCTGAACTGTAAGTAGGGCGGCGTTCAGGACCGAGAGTATTAACCTCGTAGCCGCCCCGGTTCATTGATGGAGGTATTGGAGTTATCTGACGCAGCATGTTGTCAGTGGAAGGGGTCAATGTATCTGATCTACTTGTAAATAACTTTATGTTTGTTGGTACACTTCAACAGAGTTCATTGTAGGTACTTACCAACTAACATAATTTCTTAGTAGCTGAAAGACATTGATAGGTATAGTTTGTTGATAAAGAGGCTAAGGTTTTGAAATAGACACAATTATTTTGGGACAAACGATTCGCGAATCATTTTAAGAATAGTCACAACTTTTATGACTATAATGTATGAGACGACGTAATTTTATCAGCCAGAAAAAGAATATTGAACAAGTTAAAGCAAAGTCTTTTCAGTAATATTTCAGCCGGAAATAAAATGAAAATGCAAAACAACAAAAAGAGCCCTTGCTACGACAAAAATAATAAAAGTGCGACTCCTAGAAACTCATACTCCATCCACAAAATTAAATACAACAGCCACAATATTAATTCTGTACTCCAGCTTGGGCCGTAATAAGCCGGCTCACATCCCGGACGTTCGTTAGCCGTGGCCTGACATAGCCGTGGCCTTATAGCCGTGGCGCTATAGCCGACGGCTTTAATTAAAACATATGCTAGCCGGAGCCTCTCTAGTGACACCGACTTCTTTGCCATACAAGTTAATTAGCTTTCTGAGTATATTCGCTTCTCTTTGAACATGACTCGTTAATGAGACCCGCTGGGGCTGAGATTTTCGATCTAACTTGGGAAAGGGAATCTACATTTCTGAATTATTTTGGCCTGATTTAACAGATATTATTTTGAGAGCATTAAGTAACGTAACGTTGGTATTCCGCGATAGGTTTGGCGAGATGTGTATAGCACAGCGGCAATAACTATGAACCAACCCAGACTCAGTTGGCCTGTAACTGAGAACATCCTAATAGGAATACCCCAGAATCACTTTGATTGAACCGATCTGGGAATCGCAAACTTGCGGTTTGCGATTCCCAGATCGGTTAAATCAAGAGTCTTCTGTGTATTTTGCCACACATCTTATTGTGCAATGAACTACCGCCGTCTTTGGTAGGCCACACAAACATTTACTCAAGCGTAGCAGATCTACAGCGAGGACACTCGACACCATACAGGTCATAGATAAGTTATGCTCAGAATAAAGAAAACGTGTCAAACTTCATAATCAATGTGCAAAAAACTACTTTAAATCTTGGAATGGCATTGATAACCATCATGAAAAGACCCTCTCTTTTTACCACATTATTGTTCAAGCTCCGTCAAGCGAGGAGGATCAATGTGCTGATCCCGTTAAAGAGCACCGTTAGGATAAGCAATCATGTCGTCGATCACGTCCAGACTCACTACAAACTTCGAGAGAGCAATGTTTGCTGAACCTGTGTTTGAGTTTGAATGTCACTACCAAGTAAAAATGTGCAGAAGAACAACCGCATACAACGCACAAACCGGCTGAATGTTAGACAGAAAACATGAACGTTCGAACCGAGTTGCGAACGATTTCAATAGAAAACGAAATAGAACTAGAAGGGCGTAGTTATATTATAATGGGAGTTTACGAACAAACAGGTAACGCACCTGAAGTTTCTGTCAGAGTGGGCAGATTAAGGGTCTTTCTAACCTTGATAAAAGCAGTACCCCATATAATGTGTATGTGATAGTTAGTTTCATGTTACAAACCTTCTGAACTTTTCTATTTGTGGTACGAATTCAAGTAAACCAAGCGGTCTTCGAAACAAGCACGTTTTTTAATGTACACGCGAATTTTAGAACACAAACATGCACAATTTTAGATGTACGTTGCGCCCGCTGTTTTATTACAATTTCCTTTTTTATATTTTAATCATACATGGGCCCTTGGTCGGAATACTAGCTAAGGGAAACCCAGATAGACGAAGATTTTTTAATTTTAGTATTAAAAAGAAGGATGCATAGTTTGTATAAACGTTATTATTAGACAACGAAAAGGTAAATAAAAAGTTAAATCGATGAAGACTGCATTTGCGTGTCTCAAAGCTAGGCCGCGTCGCGTCGCCTGCTCAAAACTCATAGGTACCTCTCTAATCATTTTTACTTTGTAGTTTTTCCTCGCATTTTCTCGCAAATATACACAAGGCCAACATTTTTATTGCTATTTTTATTAAAATTAACTGTTTGCAAACAATATTTAGCGGGTTTATCTAGTAACGCTGCGTTTTCTTGGGGCTGCCCCAAAATCAAGAGCTTCCATCCCTTCCCTCCATCAGGAAGACGGCTCCTTCTAAAGTCTTTCGGCGATATGTTTATTCAAAGGTTTTCAACTGAGACGAGCTCCACATATCGTAGGTTACTCAACTGCTATATGTGCTCAAACACCTTCCCATCATTACCACTCGTCACTGTCGCCGATAACTGAACGGAAACACAATGACATATGAACGATCCATGTGCAATCCGCAACCTTGCTGTCATGAACGACCAACATCTGTGCCAACATTGGTGGTCAACCCTCCCTGCCAATACTTGAAGGTCGTCAACCCGCATGGTCCCATAATCTTGACGTAAGGCGATCTTTGGCAGTCAAAGATGGTACTAAGTGGCCAAGTACTGACATTGCCAAAATTAACGGCAATCTGACCACAAACTCATGTGTCACGGTGCCAATTTTCAGTCATCCGATGCCACACGTGGTGCCATCATTGCCCGATATTGCCCGACACTGCCCGACATTGCCCGACTTCTCGATAACTCGGATTAATACCGTGTTATTAATTCGATTGCTGCTCATCGATTTATGAGGCATTGTTTCATCTTGATTGTAACGTTACAGTTTAATATGTGAATCTGATTACAGTACTTCCTATAGTAATGAATGACGTTCATTTGCGTAATTATTGTTTGCAAATCGGCATTTAAAGATAAACATTGGAGTAAAATCGAAAGACTGGCAACGAAGTTCGATATAAAAAAAACCTACTTATATGATAAGTTACCATAAAATACTTCTGTCTTCACAAGGGTCAGCTGGAGCATCTGTACTACCTTTTAATCAAATCCACTTTAGTTTACCTCTCACGTTTATTTTCCCTTCGACAGCAACTTAGCAACCGCGAAAGCATGACAATAACCTGCACCACTCCACCACATTAAAGAATCTTCGCCAACCATTACTGCACGAACCTTCACCGAATTCCCTCAAGTTACCACAGAGGGTTCGATGTAGAGGGTGGCAATCGATCGTTCATCCCGTCACCGAACTCCTAGGGATAGATACGGCGTGTCACGGGCGCGATCGATACCAGCCCACGCCCTTGTTACGACTTTTATCAAACACGAAATGTTGCAGGACCTTTCTCGATAACCAGGAGAGAGAAACAACTGAAAGGACTAACGCATCAATCTTGTGGCACATCGGGAAAATTCCGCGGAGAAAAAAAGTTATATGTACCGAGTCTGCAAGACGACAGTCATTCGCTAAACGCTGCTTTATATTATTATGTATAAAAATAGAAAGAATTGAAAATATGAAAATGTGTTGGAAATATTATTAGCACTAGGTAGTTCGAAGTGTTTACGTTAGGGAAATTAAGTAATTTCACTAGGTTTGCCCGACGAGTATGAAATGCCTCAATGCGCATAATTTTCCGACCGGGTTGGCAACAAACAGACCAAATTACACGAACATCAACACAGAACTGATGTTAATTGGTCCAGACACAGCACGAGCCGCCTGCATTGTGCGCTCCACTTTACGACACGAATTATGTTACTTTATCGTATATTTTCACTTTTATGCACTCAAGTTTTATAGCCACGTTCTATATAACATCATGCCTATCTGAGTTGTAAATAACATTTTGAATTAAATCAATTTGATCGACTGAAAGTTTAGAGTTTGTATTTTTTATATTGGCCCGAGTATCTGACAACCAGTCTTACCAAAAGGTATCGTATTACCCAGTTACTGGGTTGAGGAGGTCAGATAGGCAGTCGATCCATGTAAAATACTGGTATTCAGCTGCATCCGGTTAGACTGGAAGCCGACCCCAACATAGTTGGGAAAAGGCGAGGCAGATTGATTGATATTGACCCGAACGACGAGGCTTCCGATTTGGAATGATATTTTTATGAAGAAGATTTTCCTCTTTTGATTAAATCATTCCTTATTCCCAGAAGTTGAAGTGAATTATAACGAAAAAAATAAATAATTAAAAATTAAAATACACGACTGCCCTGCTAAAAAACGAACTAAAAAGTAAAAAACAAGTTGATAAAATTGTCATTGCAGTCGGGGGAACCCCCCGACTGCAATGACAATTTTATCTTAGATTAAAAAGTGTTCCACAGAACGGCCCCCGACTTTCATGAAAGAAACATGCACTCAACAGCCATGTCACTCGGGATAATGTAAGGATTCTAACGATACCCCACACATTCAAATCCGTTCATTCATTCTAAAGTTATGGTGGAATAAAGAAACTCACATACATACATACATACGTGAACCCTGAAAACATTACACTCCTTTTTGGGTAGTCGTGTAAAAACTTGTCCGTTCGTAATTCTTTCACTGATCTTTCAATTTTTGCCTATATTCGAATCCCCGAAATTATTTTTCGTTGAATTTCCTTAAAACTTATCAATCGCAGGCTAAGTGACTAGCAAGCCATACTAAAGGTAATGTTTATGTAACGATATGAGAATGGATGAAATAATACTATTTCATCCATGAGGCAGCTATCGACAGACGATAGTCCCAAGACGAGACAACACAACAAATGTAGGTTTTCTCTAACAATTGGCAAAATGAGCTCTACACCAAAATCTCACCAGATACACTTAGCCCCACTTATTGCCCCAGTTTAGTGAATATAAGCAACTATTACCAGAACTGTTTTTATATTTCTATGACCAGAACCCTACCATATTTCAAATTTAAAAAAAAACTATGCATATTATAACGAAGTTATACAGTTTTGTAGATGGAGGAATGATCCATTCGTCCCTTAGACCCTTTATTTTTTCTCACTCAATGTCAAACTGCGACAAACTGCTCTGCCAAACTCCAAGTCCCTCGTTTGTCCTCAAGTGAAGGATTGTTTAAGTTCTTAATAGCCTGGCAGTTTGTAAAGATCTCAATCCCAATCTATTGGAATATTTCTTTCGCAGTTACAATGAATCATGTAAAATACCGAGAAGCAATTTGTGCGGAACTAAATCAAAAGTAGTCGATACAAGTCATGAATCATTCAAATCACTGCACCAGTTCATTGGAGTATATAAACCTTTAAGTTTATTTAAATACAAACTCCTACTAAGGTTTGACCTCATCTATCAGTGGCTTTTCCTCAAAGAAAACTACCTTGGGAGGAAAAATAAGATCGTATGAATATCCACTAAGGTTGCCAGGGGTCCAAAAGTACACCATAAACATATTCACAAGAATTAATAGCATGTTAAGGTCCGTCCCCTGGCACATGGGACCTGGGAGTTGGGACCGTCATACCGTTATCAGCCAACTGTAGGTATACGACATAACACTTCTCTTTACCCTTCGGTACGACGCCTTCACCCTTTGGGAATCTAAAATGGTTGAGTTAGCCAGGTGGGATAGGCTTGCTATGTGTTTATTTAACAAAAATATTCATATTTCGATGATAATGAGTTAAGAGAATGTCTTGCTGTTGTTACAAATCTGATTTGTGTTTAATTCCTGGAGTTTTTATCAATGGTTCTCAACTAATTTGAAGTTGCAAAATATAACTTTTGTGGGCTCTTTGATGGGCCAAGCCATTAAAACAAAATCTAACCTGCCAACTTATTAAAGTTAATATTTTTGCATCTTTTGACACCATCAACTAAATAAATCTTCTAAAGAAAATCGCAAAGCGTATGCTTGCCAAAGTTCAGGTGGCCAATACCAAAAGCATCAGCATCAAGCAGCTCAAGCACTGTTCTCAGCATACCCCAAAATAATAATCCCATAATGTCATACTAGCCCTTACTAGCTCTATAACTCAGATACCTATCTCCAATTACATCTTCATTAAATCCTTGAGTGACAATCCAAGATATATCATCCTCTCATCACTTCGCACTGTTCGCATGTCCCTTGTGCAAGTGCTCTATAGATGAGCTATGTAAGCTTGCACAGCTTACATAGATGAGCTAAGTTAGCTTACATAGCTCATCTTCATCTTCCCATGGCTAGACTCCGTAGACACTGGCACTGGCCCTCGCAGAGAGGGGGGCAGCAGGTGAGGCGGGGGGGGGGGCGGCCGGACCGACGGCATTCCGAGCGTGACTCAGCCGGACGCTGGCTGGTAAGTAACCATCTCGTAATGTTATTAATATTAGCTGTATTATCTCATGGTGTCTCATCTTTGCGGTAATTCGCGTTCTTTGGTGGGAAGGAGGAAGTTTGTCTGGTGGGTTCTTTGAAGTCTTAAAAGGTAAATGTTTGCCTCAAACTTAAAAGCGATAGCGACGCTTGCTAGAGTCTTCAGACTAGTAAGTAGTACCTAGTCTGCGATAGCTTTTGTCGAATGATTCATGTTTCCAGACTGCCTTTCAAAATGATCGACTAGGTAAGTAGAGACGACCTGTAAATTTTTCTTATATCCCTTTGAAATATTTGCCTAACCCTATTATATATTATAACCTAACCCTAAGAAAAAAAGCCCCGAAATTGGAAAATTTCTACGTTTTGCGATATCTTCTATGGCAACATCACAATCTTTATCTAATTTTAACATCTCAAACATCAAGTTTCACTTGAAAACAGTTATAAAACCTCTAACAATACAAGAATAATTATTGAAATAGAACATTTTCATCATAAACTAAGCATTGTTGATATTTTCCCACAGTAGCCGGCTACATACCGCGCGGTGGCCGCACGCTGAGTGACCGCGCATCACTATCTGCCGGAATGTGTTATCGACGAACACATACATAGCTACGTACTGACGCCAACTTTAGACTTTAAGGAGGAGTCTAGACCTCTTATAACCTAGCTAGGAGCTTAACTAACAAAACATATTGAGGTTTTTGTGGTGTTTCTGTTTATATGTTGTTTTGTTCCTTAATTAATAAACAATAAAACATAAATAAACAAACTATAAACAATTCTAGAGAACAAGTTTATGATAAGATTTTATTATATGTTTAGAGGTTGGTTCCATAAATTATTTGGCTTTATTATTATTAGCTTATTCTATTCTACTAGTGATAACACTCGTTAGCTTCCCCAGATTGCCAACGTTGGTACTCTAGGAAAGCTTACGAGTGTCCTCAATCGTACAACCACCAATTTTCAGGGACTTCACAAAAAAGGTTTAAGGTTCATTTTTCAAGAACACTGGTTTCCTTCTATGGAAATATAACCTCGTGCGCTTTGCTTCCTACATAACACACTAAATCACACTTGAGTATTATATCTATTATTATTTCGTTTATTTATATTTTTCTTCTTACCCTTATTTCCACTCTTAAATATTTCTTAAGATAAAAATGTTGGAGTAAAGCAAAAACAAATCAATCCTACTTCAACACTTGCACTATAGTTGTTCTCTTTCTAACCCATAAATATTGCTTTTTATTATCCGAGCCCGCCCTTACCACTTGACTGAAATCCTTACTTTCTCATAGAGACTGTACTATACTTGGAGCCTTGTGTGGGATCACACGTCTCTCATAATACTAGTAGAACACACCTTCCAATCTATAAAGAAAAGGATAATAAACGTATTATTGAAATCCTTAAAAACGGTCTTTACTTTGGTGTCCATCCATTAACCCTAACAGGTTATGGGCCCAGAGCGCTAAGCCAAAGTGAGAATAAATAATAAAGTGAAATTAAAGGACACTCAAATAATAAAAACTTTCTGTGAAATAACCAGTATTAATAAAAAGTTATTTTAGTGCGAGTGCTTAAAATGGATTCAAGATCCAAAAGGAACATCAGACAATTTGATGGAGAAAAGTATAGTATGTGGAAATTTCGAATTCGCAACCTATTAAGCGAACTGGAAATACTGAACGTTATCGACGATGAAGCTCCAACAGAAAGAAGTGCTGAGTGGCTTAAAAACAATGCATCAGCTAAAAACACGATAATCGAGTTTTTGTCAGACTCATTACTTGGCCTGAATACAGAACAAGACACCGCAAAACAAATTTTCACGAAGCTTGACACTATTTTTGAAAGGAAGAGTGTGGCGACGCAGCTGTCTCTTAGAAAAAGGTTGCTGAACTTGAAATTGGAAAGTGACACCAAATTAATTAAACATTTCCAAATATTTGATGAGGTTGTCACCGAACTTATGGCTGCAGGTGCAAAATTAGAGGAATCCGATAAAGTGACCCATCTATTCATGACTCTACCGAACAGCTATAGCAGCATCATCACCGCAATCGAGACATTGACTGAAGACAATATAACGTTAGCTTTTGTGAAAACGAGATTATTAGATCATGAAATCAAACTAACAGGCGAAGGATATGATCTAAGTCTAAAAGTACTTCAAGTGTTTCAAGAAATAATTATCAACAAAAGCTAAAGCCAATAAAAGCGTTCAGGAACAATTTTAAAACCAAGATATGTTATCACTGTGGCAAGAAGGGACATTTGAAAAAGCATTGTTTTTATTACAAAAGAGCTATTGGAAACAAAAGAACCAACAATAAAGCGGTTCAGTTGGTGAGCTCGAAACCACATAATGGAAATCCTACTGGATTTACTTTTATGACGGGCAGTGATACAAATGACAGTAATGATGGCAAAACATTACATACTTTTGGTTTGGATTCTGGAGCATCAGATCATTAGATAAATCGAGAAGATTTGGCACTAAACTTCACTGAAGCTAGAAAAACCAATAAACATTCCTGTAGCGAAAAATGACACGTTTATTCAAGCGACAAAGTTAGAAAATCTCCCGGTTGCTGGTGAGATGGGTGTTCTAGGCATACTACAAGATTTTTCTGTTTCTATATCCTAGGGGATACAGGAGTAGGTTGTAAGACCTACTATTGGTAAGGAAAGTGCAGCTAGCAGGAATGACGGTCGTTTTTGATAAAAACGGCAGTGTTGTTGTGTAAAATGATGGTAAGCCGGTAGTAAAGGGTAAGTTTTTGAACAATCTTATCGGCGTTAACTTTGTGCATTTTAAACATGCTTTAAATAGCGAATGTTCATTAAATAGAGTCGTAAATAATACTTATGAATTGTGGCATCAAAGGTTGGCAAATAAAAATTTATGGAAATAGAATGAGACTATTTTCTGATATTGATAATTTTATGCATAACTATAAATTGTATTATGCTTGTATTTATCTAAAACAAGCATGTTTGCCATTTAACAAATCGAAAACAAAAGATTTGAAACGAGCTCTATTTAAAGTGCACACAGATGTGGTCCTAAGTCCTTCGTCTGATGGCAAAAATATTTTGTGATTTAAGTGGATGACTACACTTATTATTGTGTGACCTATTTGTTAACTAGTAAATCAGATGTTTTGTTACGTTTCGGGATTATGTCGCAAAAAGCGAAGCTCTATTTTCGTCTCAGAATTGTTAACTTATGTTGTGATAATGGAGGAGAATTTGTCCAATGAAATGAAAGAGTTCTATGCGCGAAGAGGTATTAGCTACCACATTACAGTGCCACATACACCGGCTTTGAATGGTATTGCCGAATGTATGATAAGATCAATAACAGAACGGAGTCGTACAATGGTACAAGGATCTAAACTAGATCAATCGTTCTGGGGTGAGGCTGTGTAAATTGCTACTTATTTAATAAAAATCAGACCTACGAAAGCACTGAGGTTGGACGAGCGGAGTCCAAACCGGGTAAAACACCTTATGAGTTATGTTATGGTATAATACTAACTGTTCTACTGTTTATTTGTTTAAATAAAAGTAATAAAATGAAATTTGACGAATAATCGTCAAAGGGAATGTTCGTTGGTTATGAACCAAATGGTTATAAGGTGTAGGATGAGGTAGATGAAAAGTTTGTGAGAGTCAGAGGTGTGGTAATGGATGAGATTAAATTCTTATCAAATTGGCCAGTGAAACCTGAGCCAGAACGGATTATGGCAAGAAATAGTAATAACTCTGTTGACATCCCTGACTCTGTACACCCTTTTGAAAAGAGGTCTGAATCTGATAAGAATAAATCAGATTGTTGTAAACAAACTGAAGAAATACCTGCTAATCAATCTGTATAATATGATACAGGGAAGCGCTTGAACTGGTTTTTCATATCACAATGGCAATGAGTTAACTTTATTTCAAGACAATGAAACATCACATAATTTGAGGCGTAGAGGACTAATAGTAGTAGTAGACTAATAGTAGGATTCAAAACATGCCTAAAGTTTCTTATGATGTGAATGATGAGGGTAGCATTTATGATAACTACTTGTTGTGTGCTGAATCTTTAGTATTTGAAATTCCTATCATAATATAGAAATTAAATCCAGGGATGATGAACATCTATGGTAAAATGCTATCAAAGAGGAAATTAATTCCCTTATTGAAAATGATACCTAGTGTCTGGTACCAAAACCAGAGAATAGAAATATTATCGATTGTAAGTGGGTATTTACAGTTAAAAATGATGAGTTTGTTTAGAAAACCCTTGAAGTATAAAGCGAGATTAGTGGCTCGTTGTTTTAGTCAGTAATATCTGATTGATTATAATGAAACGGTTGCACCTGTTGCAAGGATCGCAAGTTTAAGACTAATATAAGCTTTAGCGAAATAATTTAATTTGTGTGGTCACCTTATGGATGTAAAAATAGCATTTTTGAATGGGAAACTGAACGAGGAAATCTATATGACAATTCCCGAGGGTATCCCGGTTGCAAGTGATATGGTTTGCAAATTAAATAAGTTATTATATGGATTAAAACAGTCTTCACGCTGTTGTTTCCAAATGTTTGATAAAAAGGGGGTTTCAATACTCATCAGTGGACCGGTGCATTTACATTTTTAATGCAGGTCATGTTTTAAGAACATTTATGTTTTCTTTATGTGGGCGATCTTGTGATTTCAACCGCAGATATAAATACAATGAATAGTTTTAAAACATACATAATGCACACTTTTAAGATAGTAGACTTAAAAGAGATCAAATGTTTTCTGGGAATCAAAATAACCAAGTCTGAAAACAAAGTTACTTTGGATCAGGAAATGTGCATAAAAACAATTCTTGAGTTTAACAAAAGAGACTGTAATTCTGTCACTTCACCCCTTGAAGTTGAAAGTAAACTAGATTACGAAACATTAAATTCGTGTGAAATAACAAGTGCCCCTTGTTGAAATTCTATGGGTCTCTCATGCATATCATGCACTCGACCCGACCTAAGTATTTCGTAAACATCTTAAGTCTATATGCAAGCAAAAACAACCATTCATTATGGTCACACTTAAAAAGGGTCTTGCGTTATTTAAAAATCTCAAGTTAAATTTTACACGAAATGATTACAAAAATATTATAAGTGGCTTGTTGATTCGGACTGGGGTAGTAATTTAATGGATAGAAAAAGTACTACGGGTTATTTGTTTAAATTATTTGATTAATGCACAATATGCTGGCAAACAAAGAGGCAGCAAGCAGTGGCAACTCTGTCCACTGAAGCAGAGTACATGGCTCTATATGAAGCAGTAAAAGAAACTCTGTGGTTAAAGTTATTAGTAACAAGTATTGGCATTGCGATTCCAGATTTTATTTGTATGTATTTATGAGGATAATAATGGATGCATACCTAAGCATCGCGAACAATTCTACTAGTCACAAAAGGTCTAAACACATTGATATTAAGTATAATTTTTCTAGAAAACAGGTTGAGAAAAATGTGATTAAAATGTTTTATGTTTCTAAAGTTAACCAGCTGGCTGATATCCTGACAAAATCATGACGTTTTACCGAGATGAGAAAGAAACTCGGGGTGACGTTGTAATTATGTACGAGTACAACGTGGATAAATAAATGATAAGGATATGTTAATTATAAGAGTTTGGTTATAATTATAATAATTAGATGACTAACATTAAGAGTATCCAGTTATAATGGATGAATTGATTGATGATGGTCTGATTAGGTTTTCCTGGGTTTCCCTAATCCTGCGCAACGAATGTTGGACCATGATGATTGTATTCCCAGAGAGAGATAGAGGAAGGTGTGTGTGATTTTGTAATTGTATACAGATGTTTGATAAAGGTCTATTAAGGTTAAGGTAAGGTAAAGGTATCGTAATTAAAAGGAAAGGGATTTATTTTTGAGGGGGCGTGTTGGAGTAAAGCAAAAACAAATCAATCCTACTTCAACACTTGCACTATAGTTGTTCTCTTTCTAACCCATAAATATTGCTTTTTATTATCCGAGCCCGCCCTTACCACTTGACTGAAATCCTTACTTTCTCATAGAGACTGTACTATACTTGGAGCCTTGTGTGGGATCACACGTCTCTCATAATACTAGTAGAACACACCTTCCAATCTATAAAGAAAAGGATAATAAACGTATTATTGAAATCCTTAAAAACGGTCTTTACTTTGGTGTCCATCCATTAACCCTAACAAAAAATTATTAAAAAAAACATTTAAAAATATAAAAGGAGAGGTACGCCAGGGTCGGGAGCAGGGTCCAAGCTTCTGGTGGTTAGGGTTGCAGAGACAGGAACCTCCTCACAATGCGAGCCGTATCAAGGAGTACTGCCTTCTGAATCAGGCCCTTGATTCAACCGCTTAACGAGAGCCTCGAGAGATGTTGTTCGAGGTCTTCGGCCATCAAGCCATTGTCCGTTACGACAATCGGCACAATGATAGCCGAGCATATATTCCACATATCGACAACCTCGTTTTCTAAGTCGAGATTATATCTATTATTATAATTTAACCTAAATGTTCCCAATAATTCGTGGTAAGTGGATCACAAAGTAAATAAAACGTATAAACCCTAGAGGGTGGTTGGTAGTCGATACGAGCAGGCGATATTAGCAATTAGCACGTACAACATCAACTCTCGTTAGTTAGTCATTGTAATTAAGTGGATGATACGACGCTATTCATAAACTAAATAGTAATAACAGTTAACGGTTTATTTTATGTGGTGGTTTAGTTAGTGGAGGTAAACGAGGTGCGGTGGCAGGATTTAGGAGATGCCTATGTCCCAGTGGACTGTGATAGACTGAGTTTAATGGAGTGTTGTAAGTTGCAGTGCCCAATGACCAGCAGTTTAAAAAAAATTGCGCCCCAGTGTGTATTATCCAAACTCTTGTATATAAATTATAAGTCAATCAATCTGCCTAGCCTTTTCCCAGCTACGTGCCCGGCTTCCAGTGGTCTTCTTCTTCTTGGTCGCATACTTCATTACTGAAGGTCGTGTCCCTGCAAGGTCTTCGTGGCTTTATGTATGATGTTCTTCCATCTAGTTCGGTTCTCCGCTTCTCTCACGGCGGTCGTAACAGAGAGTCCAGTGAGGGCGGTTACTTGGTCTGACCAGCGGTTAGGTGACCGGCCGCGTGGTCTTTTCCCATCTACCTTGCCCAACACCACCAGCTTTTGAAGGTTATCCGATGCCCGACGGGCAATGTGACCAAAGTAACCGAGAATCCTTTGGTAACAGGTCGTGGATATTCTATATCTTATGCGTAATTGTTCGAGAATAGATTTGTTCGTTCTCTTGGCGGTCCATGGTATGCGGAGCATTCTTCGCCAACACCACATCTCAAAAGCTTCTATCTCCAGTAGTATATTTAATAATAAGTACAATTTATTTAATTATTACAATAATGAATCTCTGTTTAAACTGTACTTAAATTCTTTTAAACACATTAAATAAATTATATTCACTGATTACGATCTGGTATTTGTTATTCTGCTGAAAATTATGTGTTAATTGGCATTGTTGAATTAATTTAATTGCTTTATTTTATCGGATGTTTTAAAAACATTCTTATCATATAATTACCCCATCGAAAGGGTGTGTATGTTTATGCCCACACCATATTATAATGATTGGTCTACATCTAGGTATATATGGAGTCATATAAAGACTTGGCCGATCAGATGGCCAAAATTGTTAGTAACATAATTTTATTTTTTAATGATCATTAATTCATTACCTTTGGCGGCATTTTGTCACTACTGGAATTCTTTACCGGAGCTCTTTATCTTCGATAAATGCTAACATCAACCGTTTTGTACGAAACCCATAAAAAAACATAATAATATCTGGCTCTACTAGTTATGAAAGAAATAATATTTTTGTACGGGTCGGCAGTCGGGTCACGTATTTGATTGCTATTCCGCGACAAACGCAGCATCTATATCTTTCGCTCGAAGCAAGCTGAGAGCGCTACAAAGGAAACGATACTGACTCGAGATAACACGACATTGTTGTGATATGAACTGACACCATGCATAAGAAAATTTATATCCACATAAAAGTTTAACTTCCATAAGTTAATTTTTTGCAGTTTCAGTTGGGAACTACGGCACAACTACATAGAACACTGAAGTAAACTTGCGGCACCTTTAGCATATTAGCATATTAGGTAAAAATTTAAATTACACATGTGTAATGAAACTTAAATGCACGATGCATTTATGTTTATGTGACAAGAAATCATTGTTACAATAATAAAAAGAAAAGGTTTATCTTGGCTTTAAATACTTCGAAACAGTGACGTTGCACTTAGCTGCCTAACTACCGGATACATTTCAGCCCTTCTAGCAATTTTACTAAAAAATGCCAAGGAAAGCCCTTCCGATATTCAATAACATTAAGATACCTATATATACATTCCTGAGAGGGCCGGTAACAGGAAAATAAGTCGGCTTGCACTTTCTCAGGCGCCGGGAAATACCGCACTCCATCAAATTAGCTTTATCACGCACTCCAATCTGTGGGCTTCCACATACAAAGCTTTGAAGAACTTGGTTTATCGAGTTTATCGTCTATAGCGAATGAGAAGGGGGCAATGAGTTTTCAGAAACTTTTCAATTTTGTATGTAGTCTTTTTAAGGGCTAAAATAAACAGGAAAATCAAGAAATAAAACTTTGTATAAAAATTATAAATGACATAAATAGCAAATAATCTCTTTCACAGTGAAACACTTCCTAAAACTATTTCGAGCATGAACAAAGCCATCCCGAGTTCCGCCAGTATGCATAACAACCGGCTCAAATCATCGTGAAGATGTAACACTATATCCTGATTAGGTTTTGGACGTGAGAACTGACTGACGTCATCAGTCATGACCTTCGGTTTCAGCTCATGACTCAGCTGACTAAATACAAACGGTACGCCACTCCGGCTGACATTGTCAACTGTTTGTTTATAAGGAAAAACAAACAAATGTACACGTTTGTTTGAATATAAAATAATCGATTTTATTGCTTTTTATTTGCGCATAACTTTTTAAAATCATAACAAGTCGTTTTGTGAAGACGGTCTGGTTTTTACGTTGTATATTGATGAGTAAAGTCAGTTGTAGACGATCAAGAAATATTGACCGCGTAGTAATCTAAACCTCATTATTACATCAGTCTTGAGTGTCGTGACTGATGCAGCATTTAAACGCTTAATTTCGTACTCGAAGTCAATTTTGTACGTTTAACTATTTTATACGTTATTAAGTTTAGGTCTGATTTTTTAATCGTCAGATATCGATATCTCTTCTATATATCTATATTTTATCTGAGGAATAAATATGACGTTTTGACAATACTCTATATAAAATGTACCTATTAAATAACCGCCATGTTATTTTTGAGATTAAAGTTATCTGACGATTGGAAAATCCGTACTTATTTTTGGCTACCCTAACAATTTTCCAGAATTAAAACAACAGAATAACAAGAAAAAGGACAGAATTCTTGTCCAGCATTGATGGAACGAGGGATGTTGACTGGCAGTCTTTTCCTGTCACTATTGACTGACAATTTTGCTTGATGGCGTGTGACGGCATAACCTAATCGTCGCATGTGCTAGAGACGCTATAAAACATTCAAATGCTTGATTTATTCTTCTGCACACAAACTCAGATTCTAATTTATTTATTATTGTACGATTTATAACTCGTTTAAAACGCGTTTACAAAACCACACGATATTATTAGTATTTCCCCGGCCCTGGACTGTCAAAATTGACTCTAGGGATCAAGGTCTGTCGCCTGGAAACATTTTGAGAAGAATAATTAGACTTACCTACAGCAATAAGCGATGAGCATAATATTTGTTTCTAGCGAACCAGCTTAATTGAGGAAACCCAATGAAGTTGTGATAATCATTGCATATAAGTACTTATATTTAAGAATAAATAGGCACGTAAGGCAGTGCAGAAAATGATTATACTACCTACACCAATGAGGTATCTTCCATCTTACTAAGTCAAAAACGCTATGGAATTCTGATTATTGCTCATGTCCCAAGAAATATATTCTCAATAATAACATAGTTTACATAGAAATGGCTGTTTTCACGCGATTAACTGTATTTAGTTACAAATAAAAATGTATAGAGAAACCACAAACCCTACGAACTTACATCACTCTCTACTAAGGCGCGGCTTCAAGATCATAGCTCCTGTTACCAATGTACAGATTACAATATCTTTATAACATAGCAACCTAATAAGTTACAAATAGAACTTACCGGCACGACAGATAGCCACAATATTGAGTGTGGCCAGCAACAGGAACAGTTGCCTCGGCGACGGCATGTCGCCTCGCGATCTGCAACAAACAACAAAACATATGTCATCATACGACCACAAAAAACTTTATTAGTGTGTTTTTTCCTTAGGTTTTCCTTTGATGACATTCACTTGTTTTTATTTTTCAAAATTTTGAGCAAAACAAAGGAATTCGATACAAGGAAAAAGCATTTTGCCACAGGGACAAAGTATTTTGCCGCAGGGACAAAGCATTTTGCCAGAGGGACAAAGTATATTGCCACAGTGACAAAGTATATTGCCACAGTGACAAAGTATATTGCCACAGTGACAAAGTATATTGCCACAGTGACAAAGTATATTGCCACAAGGACAAAGTATTTTGTCACAAAGACAAAGCGTCATTCTTGCTAAAAAAGATAGGTACATGATATTGCACCGCTGTGAGTCTAACTCAATATTTAAAAATTTGTTCAGAATGTTAAAAAATCAATTGAACGTCTTGCAATAACCTTTTACATAAAATATCGTATCTAAATAGGTACATAAAGATATCTACGTATGCACATAGCACTTCTGTCGCCAAGTAATGGAACGCTGAACAAAAATGCCTATCAGGCGCATCGCAAAAAGCGGCGCCCGCGCACCGTCGCGGTCTACGACCCCACTCCTGCGCAATCACATCCCCTAGATCAGCCTGCGTAATATTACTTGAGAAAAAAGCTTGTTTGATCATCATTGGACAAGTGCTAACGGCCGGAACCTGTTTAAGAAAGATAAAACGGCGCCATTTCATATTTTTAGACACAGCAAAGCTTACCTGCTGTTTTTGTGTAGGTAATAAGAAAATATGGATGACTGAATTTCAACATATATAATTGGAAGGATGACGACTTAATGAGTAGTTTTATGGTTTTCAGTGATGACGCCATTCATGTTATGCCAACAACAGTGCAACTAGTCGTAGGCAACACTAGTGCATTTATTTATCGAGAGTTTGTACCTACCTGTTCATAGTTAGTCAGCTGTTGATGACCGAGATCATCCTACTTACACATTCGGAGGAGAGTTTTCAAAGATTCGGGAAAAAATAAATGAAACACTTAAAGGTGGTACCGCGTTTTTAAGGAATTCAGATAGTTTTTTTTTTTGGTAAACGTAACTTAACTCAAAATGACAAACACCACACCACTCCCAACTTTTCTGTGCTTGTTGCTCTTTGAATTGGAGGCCACTGCTTAGGTTAAAGGTTCAAATGATCACATTCAGTTTTGAAATTCCAGATATACATTTCAAAAAATATTATCTGAATTCCTTCAAACACCTGACGTAAATAACTTAGACCAGTTATGTGGACTCTGAACCGCATTTTTTTGTAAAAAATAAGGTTAAATATTAGACATTCATGACTAGTTAAAAAAAAAATAGTATTATCTAGAAAGAGTCCATTCTTCCGACTGGTTGTTCATAACATGTGGATTCAACTTGGATTATGAACTTATTTGCCAAGGAATTAGATCGAATACCTTATAAGTAGCTTATTAGACCACTATTTACTAACCCCAATAATCCCTAAATATGATAACTTCTAAATCTGTAACCAGCACACAATAGCAACAATTCACGGCAACCCAAACAACTAAACAATGGCATGTGCCAATATCACTAGACTACTTAGGAGAAGTAATGGTCGCATATACATTAGTAAACGGTTGGAGCACAAATACAAAGAATCAATCCGTCCAGGGAGCTGAGCACCCTCGGGAGCTAAGCGGACCAATAAATAAAGAACGACACCCACTTATCGCCACCCACTGTCCCATTCTAAGAGACGAATGTTCCCCGATATGGGAACCGTGTCACATTAATGCCATCCTCCCACTGAAGTGTAACGACTTAACGGTCTTGTTCGTGTGTGATGCAATTGATTGAATGATTCTTCGGAGCTAGGACCAATTTTAAGAAGAGGTGCTGACTCATGACAAATAAGGAAAATTCTGCTAATATTATGTTAGAGTAGTCTGTAACTTGACGTTTCTGGGAAATGTTAACACACTTGGGCAACATATATCCGTGGGCAACATAATGCAATCTTCTCGAGTGGTAGCTAAATGAATAATTTATACATGGAGCCTACTACTCATAAAAACAATCAAATCAACTCAGTTTATCGTAGTCCACCGCTAGACATAGGCCTTTCCCAGGCTGCTCCACAACACCCTGTCCTCCGCCTTCCGCATCCAGTCTGTCCCAAACAACTTTTTAAGGCTTTTTACATCGAAGTGTTGCGATGTTTGTATGATGCTGCAACGATGACTGTCCAGATCCAGATTAGGATACCAGCCCAATCCAACTGCTCAGGGGAGTGAGACAGGGGGATGTAATATTCCCGAAACTCTTCACCAATGCGTTGGAGGACGTCTGACGCTAGACTGGACTGGACAGGGTATCAACGTAAACGGCGAGTACATCTCATACCTCCATTTTGCCGATGACATCGTCATAATGTCAGAGACGAACGTGAATGAGGAAGATTGGATAAATCTTATCTTTCCTCTCCTCATTCACGTTCCATCCTCGTTCATTGATGTTTCTAGCCTTCGGCATAACCCTTCAGTAATGATATCAAAATTCACAAAATTGTCGTAACGAATCCGTACATAGCGAGCCAGATAAAGGCGACCACTGGCACATCGAGTCAGTGCGCGAGCACCCCTGGTAAGTCCATTGTCCACGAGCATGGGTGGACGACCGCGCAAGTGATTCATCAATCGCCGCGGATCGCTCTCAATAGAATAATGTGCTCCGTTACCTACGGAGCCGATCACCGTGCGAAGATGTCCCTGGGAACGTTCCGGGGGGATCCAGTTACGATATATGTGACGCTAAGTTATTTGCTCACTTGGCTCATGTAGGCGTAATACATATAATTTTTTAAAAGGAAGAGACGATAAAGCTTATGTTCAAAGGAGGATAATGTACGTATACCTACTTGTATAGACTAGGTGCAATAAAGGTTATATTTTAAAAGCCTAATCATACTAGTGACCATCACCCTGGTCTGAAAGCTCAAGTCCTAATGATTAATGACAAACAACTAAACTCCTATGTGAACGCTGAACGCCATTACAGGGAGTAAAACTTTGTTATTGGAGTTATGAAAGATTTTCACTTTTCAGCGTTTCCGACGGCGAGAAGAATCACTCGATTATATTACTAAGTTCGTATAGTTTGAACACCACTTACGGTGCGGTGTTTTACAAACACCGTATTTATATATATAGTTTTACTAGCAATCTGCCCCGGGTAGTAGAGCATATGTATATATACCTACATAATTTTTTGCTGTCATTGTGTCGTATCAGCCTGTTGGATCGAGCATGTGGGTTAGATTAAAATGTAAGTGATGTTCATCCTACTTGGAGTATTTTAAATCGTCATTATTTCAGCCCATTAAATCACAAAACCGTATGGAAATCCGTTCGGTAGTTTTTGAGTTTATCGCTGATAGGCAGACAGACGCGCTGGGGTGACTTTGTTTTTTTTAATAATATGTTAGTGATGGATTCACAGAAATATTATAGAACTAGCTTCCTCCTGCGGCTTCGCCCGCGTGGTTTGTCGATAATAAGGGTTCCTTATTGACTGCGGAACCCTAAAAAGTAGCGTTTGTCCTTCCACGGGATGCCACCTACCGCCTTACCGGAATCCGTTCAGTGGTTTAGGCGCGAAAAGGTAACATACCTACAGACAGACAGAGTAACTTTCGATTTATAATATCAGTAGGGATTTTTCATACGACGAGCGATTGCAGTTTCATAAATTACTTCCTTTTGCGAGAAACATGTTCTAATGAATCTGTTCCAGGTTTCACGACAGCTGTCAACACAGACACATCTGTCAAGCTGGGTCAATAGGTAGCTACTTACCTGCTCTAAAGCTCCTTAGTTTACAGTGGCATTGTTAGAGAACAGCTGAGTAAAGCTCGCGGTATCCATGAGATGATTGTGCTCACCTCGCTATAGTGTGCTCAGTTTGGATTACAATTTTGGAAACTATTGGAAAGACAATATCAAATGTACAGCAGAGACTATTAACCGAGACGCGGGTTAAAGAGATTGATAATGCTAAAATACTAATAAAATATTATACTAATACCAAGCTTGAACTAAGAAATATCTTCAGACGTCTGAACGACATTCAGGTTCCTCCATTCATCTTGTAAGTCAGACACGAACAATACATTTTACATAACATCTAAGTAAATATATTAATATAAGCCTTTCCACAAGCAGACCAACACTTGGTTTCATAATAAAACCAACACTTCGCAGATAATCACCCTCTTGAGCAGTATTACATGAGCTGCGCAGGCGCACGCTCTGGACACCGGACGCGAAAGTAAAAACATGCACACAGACGTATACCTATGCGTGACATACAGACAGACATAACTATCACAATAGTTCTTATGTACCGTGATACGAAGAGGAAAATGACACTCAGTCGATCGAGCTATGAAGTTTGGCAACGTTGCAGTGAAATGTTGGATGACTTCGATTCGAGGAATGTGCGATAATCTACTTAGACCTTGATCTCTGATGCTGTTGGTTACAAAAAGGTTATTAACCGCAGCCTCACTACATCTCTGATACTTCGATTCCTAGAACTCTACGCTCTCAGTCATAGGGCTCAGCCCAGTTTTCATCCGCATCTTATTCAACCAAACAACGAGTTTAAAATTTTGAAAAAGTGTGGCGCTGAACCTACTGCAGTGATTTTAAAATTTATATTCTTATCAATGATTACGACAAAATGGATTACCTATCATAAAACAAAATAATAACTATTTAATACAAGTAATAGGCAACATACATACAGACATACAGGGACAAACATGTGGTGTTAAGATAAGATAATAATTTAAAAGATAATAATTTAAAATTTTGAAAAAGTGTGGCGCTGAACCTACTGCAGTGATTTTAAAATTTATATTCTTATCAATGATTACGACAAAATGGATTACCTATCATAAAACAAAATAATACCCATTTAATACAAGTAATAGGCAACATACATACAGACATACAGGGACAAACATGTGGTGTTAAGATAAGATAATAATTTATTTGCCAAAATGTAGGTGTACAAAGTAGTATGATGTAATTATAAATGTTGTGCCTTTGTAAAGTGAATCACGGACACAAACCTCATACTTCTATGTATCAACTCAGAAAGCAGGCCGTCAGATGTAGTGACAACATACGCCATTGATCTTGTCTTCGTCTGTTATCTCGTGTTTTGTATTTGTATTCCATTGTTTTAAGTAAGTCTTTAGATGTCTTATTCAATTTGCGGTTTGTGTTAGGGTACCGTTTATGTTGTGCTATGGTTATGCTTACCGTAGGTAGTCTGAACTGCGCCTAATTACAGAAACGCTTCCAGAACGATGAATCACATTGTAGGTAGGTTGAGGTAAATGTAGTATTCCAGATTTGGGCGTTTTGCATTTTCCACAATTAATGCGAAATACTAAAAGATTTAATATTTTGAACATATACTTGTGCTTTACAGATGTCTAACAAGCTATACATGTAGAAAGATGACAATTAAAAAAAACCCTTATTTAATGTTAAGTTAGTTATAGCAATGAGGTTAAACAGTTGTAATTACTGTCAAAGTCTATGTCAACTCACACAGATGTGTTAACAAACATCTCAGCTTGTTAAACCTTAACCGATTGTCAAACAAACATCATTTTCGCCGTAATGATTGTTATTAGCATTGCATGCAAAAAATGGAAGAAAAACTACAAGAAAATAGAAGGACGTAGCATCGCACATCGCACAGCGCACAGCGCACTATGGCTGGCAAGAATACATTCGTGCTTGAGTTTAGTAAAAAGAAGGTAATTGTTTAGTGGTCACATTGAGTATCTGGGTACTTAAATTCTCTATAGTATTTAACGTCGTCGTGCAGGTTAAAAAAAACCATGGAAATATTTGAGAGGAAAAATTCGTTCCTCGTTTATAGCAAATTAAACTTCCTTTTGCTTCCAGTAGAGGTTTATAGAACTACTAACTACTCGTTATGAACGGTACGGTACACCGTAAGTTAATTATGCAACTTTCATTAGCGACAGGCGCAGGCGCACAATTATCGACAAATACGCGAATCGATTGTAACATAAACATAATCGATCGTTGTATCAATTAGCATTTATTCTACTGTTTTGTTCAAACTGTTAGACGGAAAAACGATTTGCTTGTTCAATGACGTATGACGTGCTGAATATGTATTTACTGCTTACGTAGTGTAGTCGAACTCTTAGATTTATTGCCGACGACTTTGAACCTAAGTGGTAATAAGTTTCGGTTGAATTGTATTGTCTGCGACCGCAAACTGGGCTAGCTTGATTGTCTGATTGATCTGTAACAGTCGCTCGAGTTAGCCTGAGTAGCCCCAACTCATCAGGTCGTAACCCAGCCAAGTGGGCACCGGCCTTAATACTGCACAAGTCCGTTAACCCAATAGCGTATATATAAACTAATAAAAACTACCACAGAGCTAGCGGTTTTGGCGACACTGTGTACAATCGAATGAAGAACGGCGCCCCAATCGATTTTTTACTGATTCCCAATTCGGAATTCCGATTATAAATTGCTGTTTGATATTTTTTGCGGACAGAGTGGCATGTTGTGGACGTGCGTGATGACTCGATTATTCGGATAACAGGTGCAATGTAATTGTGGTTTGTACGGTAAAAGTCGATTACACTAGCATCTGAAATAACTAGGTACACATAAATATGAACCTTTTCAATCGTGACGGGATCCATTTCAGATTACCATTCAAGATGGTTACCGGTGCTCAACATACCAGTACCACCATAAAGAATACCTATTTTCACATTCTCATTCATTTGACATTCTCTTTTTGTCAATAACGTACGGACGTCTGCTGTAAAAATCGCGTGAAAAATCCAAAGTTAGGTATTTATTACATCACAGCCCGACTTCACCCACTACTGAGCACTGGCCTCTCTGCTCCAATCCCCACGCCTGTGCCAGCCTCATCCAGGTTCTACCCGCGATGATAACAATATTGTCCAAAGTTACATCCGAAAATTATCACTCAAAGAAAACTCATCATTATCAACCACCACCTAAATAAAGCTAACATCGTTCTAATACCAGTGGTATTAGAACGGAATAAATCAAGCTATCGACAAACAGATCATCGCTCTCAACGGTACGCGTCCGGCGCCGGCGGTCAGCGCCGGTTAGCCGACGCGGCCGTTGTCTGACCGGCGGCCCGCCCGCGCCGACTGCGCAAATATTAACGGACATCTAACCAGAGACGCGCATTTCTCGCAAACTGTTTCTTTGTTACACAAATCTTAGAATGTATTGTGTGTTATGTGACACTATTTTCCGTAAGTCCCTCATACGTACGTATACCAACTTTAAACATCAGTTAAATATGTATCTAAAATATCTTTATCATGATGTAAAGCCTCGTGCAAACTGGCGCGACAGGCAGCGCAAGCTTTGTCGCGCCCGCGATAACGCGTCTGTTTGTGGGAGCCTTAAAGAAAATTATACATAATTATGTATACTGGCTTGACAATTCAAAATTGCTCGTTATTAGTCTAAAAATTTAAATAACGACTAGCAACTACACTAAATTCGAGAAAATTATGTATGACCATTGACCATCAATGATTTTCATCGCTGGTACATACACGTGGAAATGTATGTATTTCTCGGTCATATCGATATTAAATAACATTATTATTGTTACACATAAATCGTAAAGATTCGACGTAATATGACTCGAATCAATAAACACGTGAAACATGTGATATTAAGGTATTTCACTCAGAAAGTATTGCTGTCAGTCTGAGTAACAACATTCCGATGCGACGTCTATGAATTCATCAGCATAATAATATGATTAAATTCCGCTATATTTATAAATATGATTATAATATGACTGAAGATATTTTTATTATTTATTGAGCATGTTTTTTTAAGGAGAAAACTCCAGTGAATTTTAGGAAAATTTTGGACGTCCACGTCCATAATATGTATGGAAATGCTTACGTGCACGTTATATTGTTATCGTGGACGGTTTAAAAACGTCATATATTTCCATACATTTTACTTCCGTGTGTTATCGTGATGCCGTGACGTGGACGTCCATGTCCACGTCACGTCCACGTCCACGTCACGGCATCGTCACGTTAGTAATTATAAAACCGCACATAGTGTGGAACACCGGGTTGTGTGTGATAGACATTGTTCAATAATGGAGAATCAAACAAAAGTTGCATAAAAATGAATGAGCACTGCTGAGCTGATGACGCTATGAATGAGCCGATGATAAGCACAATAAAAAAATCGAATAATGAAGGTGACGATGCAGAAGTCTAGACAAATGTTAAGCTAACTGACTCTGCGTTCAAATACGGCGAAATTATAAAACGAGTTTGAATATTGATATTGTGTGTATATTGATCAGGAAAGCGCTGATTATTAAATCGGTTTTAACACTAATTGTTAATTTATACAAGAACGTCTGATACGGAATTAACATTAAATTAATTAGATCACTGACTTTATCTCCGGTCATGGCACTATCGGAATGCAACTGGTCTAAAAACGGTAAAATGTGTGTTCCGATACAGTTTTATGGACTCGTCACTGATCAATTTCTCCATACTACTCCATAATTATCCATACTATGTATTATGCGAAAGTAACTCTGTCTTTCTGGCTTCAACGGCTGAACGGATTTCAATGGAATTTGGCACATAGGTGAACCATGACCTGAGTACGACATAGGACCATTTTTATCCCAGTAGTATGTCTCGGTGAGATAATGAATGTCCACGCGGGCGAAACCGCTGACAAAAGTCAGTGTGATATTTATAATACATGCATACCGTAGTCGTCTGACTAGTAGCATGTTTGCTAACTACCAATTATGTATCATCAAATAGGAATCATTGGGTACCCTCTGCAATCTATTTATCAGCGAACAAATCAACGGGCAGATGCATAAGAGTGTATGTTTATTGAAGTCGGTCGTAAAATTATTTTCTATCGATGATGTGATGAATGAGTTCTTGAAGGCTGTATGAGCCATGAGGGTTATTGCTGCATGACACCACTCATTGAAATCGTAAAAGTTAATTAAGAATGTTTTATTCAATTGTGAATAAAAGTTAATATGAACATAATAATCATTACGAACATACACACTAACTTGAAGAAGTCTAGACATCAATTTTAAATTCGCACAATTTGACGTACATATACCTACGTATATTGACGCTCATAAAATTGGAAATCAAACACAATGTTCAATAACGCATAAGAGAGCTCGATGAGATAGCTAATGTTTCTCATTTATTTACTAAAAGCAACTTTTTATTTGGGTTTCATTCTTTTTTAATGCTATTGCTAGAACTTCATGAGATCTACGCTTACCTGATGATATGTTTTCTCACTTTAAATAGGGGAACAGCTATTTTAATAATGTAAGTACCCTAATGAATTATAAAGTGAAAACTAACTAAAACACGTTATGATGAGCATTTCAATTAGTTGTGCGTACTCCTAGTAATTAGTAGAGAGTAGTGTTTAACGAGCAGAGGGTTGGAATGTCAGTCTACTGATAGTTAGCAACCTCACTACTAGTGTTAGTAACAACACATTTACTATTTACTACAGTACTATAACCTTAAGCTTTACAGCCAATTAGCTATAAGGTAGGTAAGAATTTGTTTTTGTTCTGCCAAACGACATCGAAATCATGTGGAAATACTTATTATTTTGTTATTTTATGATGCTGTTCGTCATCAGCCTTCAAATAACATTTACATTAGAATCCATTATGCAGATAGCTCAACCTGATCAATGACCACCCGCACTGGGCCCGAGTGCTGGATCTGTTCCGTCTCATCGAGAGGAGGCCTAAGCCCCAGCAGTGGGAACATTACAGGCTGTTAATGTTGTATACAGATAGCAAAATACTGCATTTGAAGATTTAACATAAAAAACACAAGACTATTAAATTCAAAGGTCGACTAAAAAGCTCAGCTACAACTAATAAAAACTACCAAAACTGGCCATAAATAACGTGCCGACACAAGTGGCTAGATCATCTGCCTGACACCTCATCAATATTAATTTATAGCCGCTGCAGAACATATAGCCGATTTAGCCGCGCGGCCACACCTAGATCACGTTCAGACATCATCTGCTTTTTATAACAATTCCGCAAAAACAAAGGAATCATCATTTTGTAGATGAGAATGGCAGTCTATTAGATTACTGGGACTGTGAGCAGGTTTATAATGAGTTACATACAGGGTGTAAGGGACAGCCCTCCGCAGAGACTGGTGGGATGAATTCATGGGTGATGGGGGGAATCCAATAAACCTGATTTGTGTTATTACCTCACGCGCAATGTATCGTTACCGTGGCAAAACCCGCGAAGCCGCACTGCCCGTGTCGGGGGGGTGCGCTCGAGTATTAAATTTAACACCCATTGCTGGTTTTTTTATTTTAGCTGTTTTATTAAATAAATAGAGTGCTGCGTACAGAGAATGTAATTTTACATTGAAATAAAGGAATAGTAACTGAAAAAACAATAAAAAAATGAAAACTTTCCTGAGAAAATTTCCGGTGGAATATGATTCAAAATAAATAGCTGAATGCTGTTAATTTGCGGAGGGCTGTCCCTTACACCCTGTATATAGGTAATAATATATTGTACAATGATGTGGAGTGACTTATGCGGTATGCAAATATTTGTTACTCATATCGTAATAAAAAACGTAAATGAAACACACTCGATTTTAATGAACTAATTTATAACAATCTGCTGAAAAAGTCAGTTAAATTTCATTCAATGAGCACATATAGTTGTCAATTAAACAGTAAATAAAAATAAGATGGGTAAAAAGAATAAAAGAAAACTCCATTACTAAACTTGAGATTCATCGGGAAATTATGATTGACGAGAGGAACCTTCGAGAAAATTGAATTGTTGGCGGTAAACAAATTGACAATTTGATGGCTTCGGCGATACGATCTGTGTAGCGTATTGTTGCGGTTTGTGAACGTAAATAAAGTCATACTATAGAGAAAATGTTTTATGGAAAAATGTTTTGCAATGTAAATATTGTGAAGTAAAATGTTAAGTTATTGAGTTAAAAGCTGGTTTGATTGAACAAGAATAAACTACATCATAATAAAGTTACACATAAAATATTTTTGTGTAACATTATTCAGTCGTACATTAGAAATTCCTATACCGAATTTAGGAAAGGCTTCGTACCCGTGAAAGTGCTACATTAGCATAAAGAGAGGACGCTACATAGGAAACTTGCGGACAGTCTGAGAGCAAAGGAAAAATATAGCGGAACATAATGACGACTATGAATATTCATGCGCTGACAGTAATGCATAGCGATTTAGACAACATAAGTTTCCAGAGAGTAGTGTGTTCACATTACTCTACTTTCATGGACTACTATTAAAAGTTCCAACTGTCGTTTGGAGCCACCCGGCGATGTTCTGCCAAATGTGCTCGTCTGGCATTCTGCTCAGATGTCGTTATCTGGCTCTGCCATCATCATCTGGCACTGAGCATGGATCTATCTGAGCTGTGTAACACTACTTTAAATTCTTGCCTTCCTCGAAAAATTTTATGTTTCATGTCCGTGTTTCCAGTATTGTTGTTCGACATAAAAGGCACTTAGTTTCTGTGTTTGCAAAGTCTTTATCCATACTAATCCTTACTTCCATACTTAACAGGTTCACTGACATATATATAAATTCGAAAGTAACTCTGTCTTTCTGTCCGTCTGTATGTTACCTTTTCACGCCTAATTTGGCAAGGAGATAGATGGCATCCCGGGGAAGGACATAGGCTACTTTTTTTCGACATACTATGCGGGCGAAGCCGCGGGCAGAAGCTATCCATTATACATTCGAAAGTAACTCTATATGTCTGTATGTTACCTTTTCACGTCTAAACCATTGACCGGATTTCGACAAAATTTGGCAAGGAGATAGATGGCACCCTGGGGAAGCCAGGGTACATAGGCTACTTTTTATCGAAATACCGCGCCAGCGAAGCCGCGGGTGGAAGCTAGTATCAGAATAAATGGAGCTTTCGTTCTAGAATTCTCGTTTTGCTTGAATTACAAATATTTCATGAATTTGAATATGGCTCGACTCCGCAGAATCTATATTATAATTTTTCCCTTTTACAAAGTTTTTCAATGTAGTTGTTGATTTAAAACATATTCAAGATTACTCTCATTGCCATTATATCACGAAGGATTCCATAACCTAAAAATAACTGAGGACATAGTAATCAGACTGCAGAGGCAACGTCTGTGGATCTCCATACTCTTTTAGTTTTTTTCTTTCGCACACAAGTCAAACTAGTTTCGAGACATTCGCGCGTAACCCTTACATGGCACAGTTTATGCGCGACAGATAATCGCTGGGATCGATGCTCTCGCGCACTGCCTCGCAAGGATGAGTCGAAGACAGAGGCTTTGGAGCTAGGAGCGGATGAACTAAAAATCATTATTTGTCTGGATTCAAAGTTGAAGGGTGAATAATGTAGGTGAACTAATCAATGTAATGCAGCTACGGGACAGGAATTATGCTAAAATGACGTATTTTCTCCCAAGCAAGTTAGGTCATCTTTTTCCATACTGCCTTCGTTCCACAAATTCTTTAGCGAAACCCTAATGTTTTCCAAATAATAAATAGCAACTTTGTAATGTTGTAGACATCCTGATAACTCTCCATTTTTTCTCAGCTGCAAGTTATTTGCGCAGTTGATTTTTATAGCACAAACGACTAAAGTCATTGACTCCAACTAATGATGCCCCTTCAGCGACGTATCTCAATACCTGCAGTAAGCCAGCGCTTTGCGTTTATTATTGGAAGCTCTATGAATAACCATCGTAAATATTAAGCACATAACTTTATATCTTCCAATGCCATTACCATTGATTTAAATATTAAAATATTATGAATAAGAATGGCGTTGTAATGAAATACAAAGCGTTCAGAATTTTTATTTTATTCATAAGAGTTTTCTTGTTTGTTTGGTAATTCTATAAGATTATGAGTTATGACAGGATAGCTTTACAACTTTAATAATTTAATTGTTTATGCCAGTTTACATAAAATATAGACATAGTGAATAAATAATTTACCACTCCGTTCAAGCATTTTTGTTATTAGTGAACAAATTTTGTTTCACTTCGTGGTTACCCTAACATGATAGGTTCATCTGTGCGCCGAAAACTTCAAGCCTAAATACATTATTAAACTAATCTTTATTTACTTAATATCATTTATTTACTTATATGATTTTTAAATAAAGTAAGTTCTAAAGTAAGATTGAATTGGTCGATAATTCTGTAGAATAATTTGTTCTTTAAATTGTTTTTTCTCTATCATCACCATCACTCTGCAGTAAACACAGTATTTTCCCGATTTCAGGAAATTCATTTAATCGTCCAAAAATCAATCAATCAAAATGTCAATCGTCGTCATGTACCCAAAAATTATTATTATTTATGTAATTTATATAATACCTACCTTTATTTACGTATAATAATAACTACCTTATATTTACAGTTTGCATTAGGTACTCATACAAATTATCGATCAATAATTTTATGCACCCATCGTAGTTATGTCTTACACAACATTTTGCTGAACTCACTGCATCCAAGGAAATGCATCGTCATCACATACCGTTTGGCTGTGCGTCGCGGGCGCAGTTTAACAGCCGCGCATTGTCAATGACCTAGTTACCAGCGCCCGCGCCTGTGTGCCGCGCATGCCCGCATCCATGATGCACACTTTTAATTGCCATTTATGTACAATCGATGTGTGCACTTGTAAGCGTAGTCATTTACAAAAGATTCGCGTGCTGAGGAATTGGGAAAATATTATTGATATTAATATGATATTTGAGTATGAATGTGGATGGCTTTGAATGCAAAAGAAAACTGAAAAAAACCGACCAAGTGCGAGTCGGACTCGCGCACGAAGGGTTCCGTACCATTAACTATAAAATGGCAAAAAAAACATGTCTGTTATAATTGAGCCCCCCTTAAATAAAATACAATAGACGTAGATATATTTAGTAACCAATTCCGCTTGACTATTCTTCAAGAGTCCTAAAAAACCCTGTAAGAAATCGACACGTGTTTCACCTCTCAACGAGGCATCCTCAGGATGACGATTGACCAATTGCAAACCAGAACGCGACGTGTTACCACACCGAGCGCTGGACGCAAAGTGAATCAAATCGCCCGTCACCCCCACTTATATAGGATTGCTGCTCGGCGCTAATTGACTAGAATCGTTATCAATGCGATAAGCGCGATAAGGGGCGAACAAACGCAACAAAGGCGACCTTGGCATACTGGTATTTAATTCGTTTAACAGTGTAACGTTCGCTGCGCGCATTGATCGCGCTCGATCGATGATTGATCGATTGAATCGCGCTTATCGCATTGATAACGATTCTAGTCAATTAGCGCCGAGCAGCAATCCTATATAAGTGGGGGTGACGGGCGATTTGATTCACTTTGCGTCCAGCGCTCGGTGTGGTAACACGTCGCGTTCTGGTTTGCAATTGGTCAATCGTCATCCTGAGGATGCCTCGTTGAGAGGTGAAACACGTGTCGATTTCTTACAGGGTTTTTTAGGACTCTTGAAGAATAGTCAAGCGGAATTGGTTACTAAATATATCTACGTCTATTGTATTTTATAATGGATTTCCGCAAAGTCACGCCTGAATCAATTAACTACCCCCCTTAAATATTTGTTTTATTTTATTTTAATTTAATTATTTATTTTTAAAGTGAATATATAACTAAATATTCTGTGAATATTTCAAGCGTCTACCTGTTGCCGTTATCAATATCGAGCAAAAAAATCACGTTTGTTATATGGGAGGCCCCTTAAATATTAATTTTATTCTGTTTTTTAGTATTTGTTGTTATAGCGGCAACAGAAATATATCATCTGTGAAAATTTCAACTGGCTAACTATCACGGTTCATGAGATACAGCCTGGTGACAGACGGACAGACAGACAGACAGCGGAGCCTTAGTAATAGGGTCCCGTTTTACCCTTTGGGTACGGAACCCTAAAAACGATGGATCAATGAAGTCAGCCTATCCACTGCTGGACATAGGTCTCTCCCAAGCTGCGCCACAACACCCTGTTCTCCGCCTTCCGCATCCAGTCTGTCCCAGCCACCTTCTTAAGGTCGACCGATGGCCGGTGGAGCAGACAAGTCCTAGAGTGGCGCCCGCGTATCGGCAAGCGTAGCGTGGGGCGCCCCCCAGCTAACGGATTGTGTGGAAGATGATAGATGATAGCAGGACGCTGATTTTTATCAACCATGACGCTGAACAGCTTTCCTCAAGTAAACTATTTGAAATTCACAAAATAGAAACTATTTTCCTTATATAACTTAATCAAGCAAAGAATCGTATAGTTAATAAAATATACACACACAGACGAAAATTATTTTCACGACTCGTGAAAAGTGGACCGCCCATATTATTTATGTTTCAAATCAACTCGTTGCACATACAATATTTTACACCAATATCTAAGGATGCATTGTCATTAGTAATGGAAATGTCATTAGTAGCCTGTGGAACGTACAGTCCGATGCAATGCTGTAGACGTTATCGGTGGAGCCCGACCGTCTGCGTCACGTAGTATCCATTACATAAATAACACTAACTTTACTCTGAAACCGGCGATGTTAACTATTTGTACAGGAGTTTCGTATTGTAAGCAGATTTGGTTTCCTGAGAGGAGTATGCTTCTACCTAGTTTCGAAGTATCATCCACCTAATATGACAATAATCAACGATCAACTTTTCAGAACATAATCTAAAATAATAATTACTCCTATCGTGGCAAAAAGGTGAAATTACGCAAGCATACATAAAATATTAGCACCATTATATTACAGTCATGTAGTCACATTATCATGTACAAGTTTGTTCCATCAATATGTCCAGGTTAGTATCGCGATAGTTATCGCTAACGACGCTGGAGTGGATGAAGGGAACCTGCCTGGTATAAATAGACACAGGTTCTAGTCCGGGCGAGGCAAGTTGGACAGCGGGCTATAAGTGAGGATGACTTTATTTAACTGGTGCTAAGTTTAGCTTAGCAACCGGTCGGTTGCCGGGTGATGCAACTTTGTGGATTTTTTGTCATGGGAGTAAGAGTTAGGGCCCGGTTCACAATATCGTGATGCCTATGCCGACACTGTGAAAGGCCCTAAGTACTGGTAGTTAGTGCCTATACCTACTAACTGCCAGATAAAGTAAAAAAAATTCAACAGAATTCATTATAGGCACAGAATTTACTGAATTTACTTTCAAGATTTTTAAGTAAGTTCATGATTGATTTATACTACTTTTTACTCGACTACGGCGAAGCAAAAAGGAGGGTTATGATTTTGACCGGTATGTATGTATGTATGTATGTATGTTCATCTGTTCCCTCATATCTTCTAAACCACTCATCACAATTTGACAAGTGAGGTATCGTTGGAAGCCTCTTGATCGTCCGCTGGTTATAGGCCATGTGACGTCACATTAAATTAAAAATGGCGCCCTCTAGAGGACATAAAGTCAGGAACTTGATAAAAAAATTGTTTAATCGTACCATGTTAGGTATCAAATGAAAGGGTTTAATGAGCACATTTCAAATATATATATTATAACACCAAAATAATTTAAAAAAAAATTAAGTAATAAAAACTAAAACCCAAGTACGACTAAAAAGGATAAACAAAACACCACAGACAGACAAATTAAACATCCGGAGTCGCACGTAACCTGTTCGATTTATGCCCTAACACGTGTGACTCCGGATTTTTTATTTGTCTGTCTGTGGTGTCTTGTTTATACCTTTTTAGTCGTAGTTGGGTTTTAGTTTTTATTACTTAATTACTACTTAAAACTATAATCAGTAGGTAACGTACGTTTCTGAACGGGATTTGGTTGGGTAACCTACCGTTCAGAAAAACCAACAACAGAACGCTCCATGGTGCACATAAATAATGTCACAAACGAAATGATGACAAGCAACGTCACTACAATATTTCTGAACCGTCGTAACTCAAAGAATGTGTGTCGAACTGATGGGTTCCCGTAGTGTATGACACCGACACGTCACTCTGCATGATCTATGGCACACGTGGGTAGTAGTTACACTACGTATGTACTTGTTAGGGGAATGTATTCGTGTACACCTATTGCTGGGCACTTGTCAACATAGTCGTTAGTTTTAGGTCTGGTTGACACTTTGAGTGAATTGATGTACCATTATGTAGAATGTGTATGGCATTATGTAGGAGGCTGTGGGAGTAACGAGGTTAGTACTTTTGAAGTAAATAGTTACCCCTTTCCAATTTTTACCCGACTACGGCGAAGCAAAAATGAGGGTTATGATTTTGACCGGTATGTATGTATGTATGTTCATCTGTTCCCTCATATCTTCTAAACCACTCATCACAATTTGATAAGCGAGGTATCGTTGGAAGCGTCTTGATTGTCCGCTGGTTATAGGCTATGTGGCGTCACATTAAATTAAAAAAGGCGCCCTCTAGAGGACATAAAGTCAGGAACCTAAAAAAAAGATTGTTTAATCGTACCATGTTGGGTATCAAATGAAAGGGCTTAATGAGAACATTTCAAAAATATATATATTATAACCCCAAATTAATTTAAAAAAAATTAAAGTAATAAAAACTAAAACCCAACTACGACTAAAAAGGTATAAACAAGACACCACAGACGGACAAATTAAAAATCCGGAGTCACACGTAATTTGTTCGCCCGTTAATTTATGCCCTAACACGTGTGACTCCGGATTTTTAATTTGTCCGTCTGTGGTGTCTTGTTTATACCTTTTTAGTCGTAGTTGGGTTTTAGTTTTTATTACTTTAATTTTTCCAGTACACGCATTTAACGCACTCTACATAAGTATTCATAGATATAATTTATTATGGGTTTTAAGTAATATATGATGAAATCGACCAATTCGACAAATGCCATAATAAACTAAAGGCCCAGGAGCTGTGAAGACATACCTTACAAATATAACAGCCAAACATAAATACATACACAAAGCTACAACTGAAACTTCTAATACTTTTCATTTACGACTTTCACTTTCTAAATTTGGATTTACCCTACCCTTACCCATCCCCTTTAAAGGTCGCAGATTTCCCTAACCTGCGTACTTTACACACACATACGTAATCAAATATTAGCTCCACAAACATTCGTAGAATCTAATTTGAAGCACAAATATTTCCCGCATGCTTACATTGTATGGAGCCCCAAATTAAGTGTTCATGTATGTATGGAACGAATTACTTCATGTTAATGTGATAATTCTGTGTGTGCTGGTGTTTTTACTGAGGAAATTGATGGCTTTTGATCCCATTTAGTACAAAAACACAAGTATTACATAGGTTGATGTAACCACATTAGTGAGTTATATAAAACCTTTGATTAAATTAATGCGATAATTTGTGATTTGGTAACGCCCTCTGACCCCAATCTCTGTTTTACACAGATAAACAATTAATCATAAACTAACCGCGTGTCCCGGTGACGAGTCTCTTTGTTAGCTTTCCTCGCGTGGTCGATCAATACTGAATTTCACAGATATTAATTACTAAACTAATTACAAATAATTTATTATATAAAATTAATCACAAATATAAGGAAAACCTCAATTTCCGCAATAACAACATCACTTACCAGTAACATTTATGCTAAACTGCAGCCATTTCACAACTACCTTCCCACAACACACAAAAATTGTGTACTACCACAGTTGACGTGAACGGGCATTATAGTCACTAGACATGGCAGCGTGACAAAGAGTCCCGGGTCACGC